>JAGSMZ010000022.1:1537500-2137500 GCA_029286645.1 Papilio protenor
ACATGGATGGATGTTTGTTAGTTCGTAGCCTAAACTGCTGAACGGATGTGAATGAAATCTGGCACAGATGTAGAACAAAGTATGGAAGAACACATAGGATGCTCGCTTTTGATTTTTTTTAATCCCACGCGGACGGAATCGTGGGCAAAAGCTAGTGAATTTATAAGTTGAAATACAAGAACGCTTTTAACATTATTAAGCTACGACTCTTATAAAGAGAACTAAAAATCATGCAATATTTGTCCTACTCTCCCTAGTTACATAAATGATGACTTATTACATAATCTATACTAATATTATAAGACGAAAGAATTGTATTTTTGTATGTATTGAAATAACTCAAAAAACAGGGCAAAAAAATTCTTACACCACTATAAAGCTACATTATCAGTGAGTAGCATAGGCTATATTTTTTTTATTATTTTTTAATCCACGCGGGCGAAGTTGCGAGCATCAGGTAATCTATACTATTGTTATAAAGAGGAAATTTTTGTATTTTGTATGTATTTGATTCACGTCAAAACTACTAAGCCGATTTTTAAAATTCTTTCGCCATTAGAAAGGTAATTTATCTATGAGTAACATAAACTATGTCTTTTGTTATTTTTTATTTCACGCGGACGAAGTCGCGAGCAACAGCTAGTTATCAATAGTTGATTTCGACAGCGACTTAACGAATCATCTCATAGTCACAATTCTAAATCAGAGCATCTTATTTAATAATCGCGTTAATAAACGTGTTATGTGTTAAAATCCAATTAATTTTATAAAAAGCAACATAGGAATATATTGATTAGCCGCAATTTACGTATTTTTAACATATAACTCAATAATAGACAACACAAGATATTTGAACCAAAACGTTACCACGTTTATACAATAAACGCAATACATTTTTACGTAAGATATTTTTTTATGTAATACCAGCTGTTCGGGTGCGGCGTCATCCGCATGAAATTATAAATTTATTGTTTACATTTGTCAAATTATTAATTACAAATGTCAAAATGACATGACACGATGACAACCTTGCTTCCTTGATGTTGGCAGCAACTTATGGTCTCTTTCCCACATTAGGGTTTTTATCTATAATAAAATATTTACCCCCTAAGTTTAATGGCATGAAAATATATAGCCTAAAGCGTGACGTAAGTATAGGGCTTTTTATTAAAGAAAGATTTATTCAAAAATATGGTGTAATTGCTGACATCTTAGGCACCAAAGAAGTGTGTGTTTACGCTTTATTATAATAGTATAGAGTATAGATAGTATAGATTACTACAATGACCGTATTATACGTTACAGGGGAACAACTATACAAAGACTATGTATCCGACACACTAATAAACTAGAGTTTTGCAAAGATGCTTTTTCGCAATCCTAGAAGATATGTATTTTTATGGTGGGAAAATATATATAAATATAATATTAAGTAAGAAATAAGATTGACTAATAATTTATTAGGATTCCTAGTTTGGTATGCTCTAGTAGGAGTTCGGAAGACTAAGATTGGATAAAGAAGACATACCAGTCCAAGTAGGTTTTGATCATACTAATATTATAAATGTGAAAGTTTAGATGGATGGATAGATGTTTGTTAGAGTATAGCCTAAACTGCTGAACGGATCTCAATGAAATTTGGCATAGATGTAGAGGATAGTCTGGAAGAACACATAGGCTGTTGGTTTTGTTTTTTTTTAATACCACCCGGACGGAGTCGCGGGCGAAAGCTAGTTAAGAAATAAAAATTTCCCGAACCTACTTACACATCACTGTCTCTACAATGTGTTGCTAAGCCAGAGCCAATGTTTCATAATTATCATTAGACAATAGGAATTCGATTCTTTGCGTCGTTTTATTTTCTGCGTCATTTATTGTTACGTGATCGTATTTTTGTGTTTTAAACACAATGAAACGGATAGTAATAGACTGCGAAAATCCATATGTACATATCCAGTAAAGCATTTGTTTTAATAAAAATATAGTTAACAAATACATATCTTCTATACCTCATATACCTAATAAAATTGGAGTGTCATTTTGTAATATCAAAAGAAAAATTCCAGATTTCGGGAAGATGTATTTGCGTTGCTGATAACGAAAATCGCATTTAAATTTTATTTTGCCTGTATGTCTGTCCGCAAGCCGCGTTTGTTCCGGGTAATCTCCGAAACGCCTGGGCCGATTTTCACTGAAGCTGACATAGACGGGCATATTATAGGCTAGGTGGTCCAAATTTGTACTAACGAAGTTTGCAGGCGACAGCTCGTACTTTTAAATAAAAGTTCAATGTACCTTATGGTACTTCTCTAATTGGCGAACATCCAAACAATTCTACCCCAGTATTGGCAACAAAACAAGATGTGGATTTTGGTTTTAATATCCAATGTTTTGGCAAAGTTTACCAATTTTTTGTATAGAAATATATTTCTCAAAATTTAATACAAGTTTATCATAGTGAAATCAATAAGGCATTATGTTTGATAATAAATTTTAAGTGATAAAAACAATTAGGTAGATAACAATTGTTACGCAATATTGCTAAAACTTGGGGCAAATTTATATTATCTAGTGGTTTTTTGACTTAAAAAATGAAAAGGATCTCAATTCTTCTGTATTTTTTTATTACTTCACTAGCCGTAGCTCACGATTTTGTTCCCGTGAAATAGAAAAGTAAAAAAAGCCTGTTACTCACTGATAAATTACCTTTCTAATGGTGAAAGAAATTTTGAAATTGGCCCAGTAGTTTCCGAGCTATTTCTAATCAAACAAAAATACAAATCTTTTCTCTTTATAATATTAATATAGATAACTCCTGTTTGTTGGCTTTTCATAACCGTTTTTTACCAAAAAAAAACATTATTGTTTAAGTCATGCACTCATCGCAGTATAAAAGTCAATTGGTTTTAAGAAACTACGAAATGTTAAGGAAAGGAAACAAGAAATATATGATTTACGCTTAAGGACCAATTCAAAGCATAATAAGCATTAATGTTAGAAATTTAAGCATGCCAATACTACAATGCAGAAATTGATTTTGATTAAATTACTATCAACATTTTATTTTTATCACAGTTATCTGTATGATATTCAAAACTTTAACTTTATATGTAATGTATGACTATTAAAATAATTAAGAATTTCTGCAAATTAAAGCTCAACAGGAAAATAATTCAAATAAGATTGCTTTAAATAACCATCAACCTCAAAAAATCTCTTAAAAATAGAATTTGATGGAAATTTAAAATACAATAAGTAAAGAATTAAGATAGTACCTGAGCATAATCCTGAAGTTCTCCAATTGTCGAATACTATTTGAGAGTCTTGCAAATGCATTAAAGAGTGCAACAATTTCAGTTCTCTGCAGTCGTTTATTTGCCTTATGTCTGACGGGCAGCGTTCCTTGCTCCGGATCTGCCTCAAGGCTGTCCCATTGTGAAGAAAATAGAATCTTCAAAGCGGTACCTAAACCTTGAGTCTGTAATTTACCCCACAGTTTGCATTTATCACAGCCAACACAATCCATTATTCTCGAAATATTCCAGAAGTGTTCTCGAAACTCAATCTTCAACTTTGCAGCCTGACTACCCCCATTAAACATTGCAGATTCATTAAAATGATCAGGGAACGAGTATATTACACTCAGCATATTACTTATTGCTGCTCTTGTCTCTTCATCCTCTGTGGGGTTTCCAGTGAAATATTCTTCGGTTTCCAAATACGGACCGGCTTTGGACAGTGCACGCATTTCCAGTAAATATACGAAATACAAGTTTTTCAACCAATTGGGACCCTCGTTAAGCGTTTGAGATGGATCAAAGCGGCGTTGAAATTCCTCCAAATTGGGACCCCACTCACCATCAGGTGGTGCAGCAAAATCGACTCCTTTTTCAGACAGCAAATAATTTGAACACAAATGAATATTAATACTGCTATGTAGTCCAGATACTGCTCTATAAAATACTCTTTTCTCTAGACACATATTACTCAAATCGGAACTGAGTACATACGGAAAAGACTCATACGGATTTAACTTAGGTCTGAAGCAATTTTCCTGGTAAATACTTCTCCAAATTCTATGAGCAGAAGGTCCCTTATAACCTGTATACCTCTCAGGGTTTAGAGACAGGTCCACATACTCGGCCTCCACATCTCTGTCATCACATTCACAGAAATTCTCCAGTGCACTATCATGGGCATTCCATTTCGCTATTTCGTACTGGCTAGCAGCACTTATCGTCATATTTAGGTAACCTAAATCAGGATCATGATCCTCATCAGTACTACAAGCCGTTTCATCGATCTTAGTGTACTTTTCAGCCGGCGGTTCAATTTCGTGCTCGTCAACATATCCCGGAACACTCTCCTTCGAGCAAGTTTTAATATGACAATATTTCATCGCACACCGGCTGTCGTCAGCCCAAAATGGACATTCCTTTTTCAAATTGACCTTGTAGAAGCGAAAATAATCTTTACTGACTAGACTCTGAATGCGGGGAAAAATCTTCACGTTATTAAAATAGTCGATAGTGTCAACATTGCACGAACAATCCCCCAATGCACCGTGAAGAGCGTCGAAACAAGCATTACTGTCGCAAGGCGCCGTTTCATATAGTTCAGTGTCGTAACTAACTGCCTGGACTATCGCTACAGTGAAAATCATAAACATAACACAACAATTTTTCGATGCCATTTTTGTAACAATTACGTTCGCACCGATTACTTTAAGACAGAAATATGCCACTCCAGTTTGAGGGACGACAGTCACAGATTGTTCAAAAAAATGATTATGTTTTTAATCACATCACAGTAACTAAAGAAACATAATTTCACACATCAAAAATTAACAACAAGTACTAAGTAAACCAAAAAATCACATTCGGCAGCAAACGTTCAGACATATCTAAATAGTGAAACGAATGAAATGAACAAAATATATGACTTCTGACGTTCGTCGAACAAGGAAAATAATCATGTGTCAACGTCAAGTAAATGTCACTTGACACAGGTTATAAAGATTTTATTCATGTGATACAGAAGGTATATTTTCAAATGTTGCCATTTTTAAATCTTTCACAACAAGAAAGAAAGAAAACAATTTATCTCTTCAGATTAATTTGAATTTAATACTTTAACGTTATTTGTAATTAGTTGAACGTGAGAATATGGCATGAAGCCAAGTCGATTATTTAATTTCTAAGTTTGAACGCTTTTTTCGTAATTTTTTTGTTCTCAAATATAAAAGAATGTTCCACTGTGCCAGTATTTGAAATATTTACAGTTTTTAATTAAATAATAACTGAAGTGAGGATTTGCAACAAAAACTCAAAAACTATAAAAAATCGCTCAGATATGCTGAATGAAGCAACGTAGTCGAAAATATACCAATACCAAGCAAGCATTCAGGCTCTTCCTACAGTAAGTTAGTATTCTATAATGACGCAATGCCCACCTGATATAAGTTGATATAATTTCGCGTTCGTAAAGATAAATAATTGCTTCGATGGCTCAGGGTTTTACCACTTGACTTGTAATCTACAGGACTTGGGTTTGAATCCCGCCATGTACCAATGTTTTTAAATTTTCGAATTTCATATGCATATAATTTACCCGACGTTCTTACGGTGAAGGAAAACATCATGATGCAACCTGCACCTATCTGTCTAGTCACTAGTCACTCAGTAGGGGATAGTTAGCTGGGGATGATAGTATTAAAAGGACATATTAAAGAAAAGAAACACTTTAGTTGGTGGAACTTTATTTATAGCTAAATAATGTAAAACATATATTAATATCTGAAATGCTTAAGAGATTCAATAATACATTTACTCCCGTGTACACAGCAGCTCTATCATATAAGTCGAAACACTTCTTAAATCACATTTATATAGAAATGCATACAAATATTAACATTTTAATCATATAAATATAATCTGGACGTTTAATAAGTCGAAATAGGAAAATACTTTTTTAAATGGTTTCTTATAATTTTAACATTCGAAAGTGTCTTAACTAACTTAATCTTAACCTTAATAATATATCTGAAGTCATACAACAAAAATGTATTAACCAAAAAAAAAATAACGCATATATTATCTGTGATGGAATTAAAATGCTTAACAGAATAAAAATAACAAATACTCTAATTATCTGTACCATTAGTGTTGGTAACATTGCAAAGTTATATTGATGCGTTCGTAATAACTCGTTATTCTCGAAACTAAATATGCTTCGAGGAAGAGTTTTAAAATATATTTGTGTTCGATAAAAGTTTTCTTTGAATAAGGTGGGCCAGCATTATCTCTTAATATAATAACTTGTACATATTTATCCATGTGCAGTCCACGATGTCCTCTCGTTCGTTGTCTCGTAGTATTATTTAAGCATACCTGAAATCAATATCGAGATTAATTTACGATAAATTGATTAATCTCATCTGTTAAAAAAATCGATAATTTTTACTGGTACCATAACAAAATGAACAAAAATTAACGAAAGTTAACACAAAACCGTGCAAGCAAACTAAAAAAATATAAAAAATCATGCAAGCTATTATACATAAAACATTTGAAGTAGTGTTGCCATGTCGAAAACATTTATAATTTATGTAATCTATGGCAACACATACAAGTTATTGACTACATCTCTAGCATGCAGTTAGTATTTACATAAACCCACTTACCATGTGCGATATTAATTGGGACATATTTTTAACACTTAGTTTTAAAATATTACAAAGTATCTTTCAGAAGTTTTAGATCCAAAACAAATACAATCTTACTAATATTATTAAGTATTTTCATATACCATTTATTATCTTGTTTTCTTTTTATTTACTTAAACTTAAATAGTTAATATATAAAGAGATAAATAATTTATCATAATCTGAAGTCTATAATAATTTAACAATTATCACATTTTAAAATCCACAACAAAACATTTTTTTTCAACAAAGGTGACTATTTCAGGACTTCACTGTAACATTTTAATGATAATTTCAATGTCCATACATTATACAATTAAAAGAGAAACAACCGATGTTATAAGAAATCTTTATTGGAGATAATCATATTATAAACTCCCCTAAAGGCACTATTAGCAAGACAAATACAAATCCAATGACATACAAAACAAACCGGTTAATACGACATTACGCTAGTTATAATGACGTTAATGCCAAGTACAATATCTGTTAAGATTATCGAATACGACAATAACGCTGACAACGGTGGATCCAGGAGGGGGGCATGGGGGTCATGACCCCCCCCTCCCTGAGCTGGTTGGTCAAGCTCTTGACTTGACCTCGACTATGTGACCCCCTTCCTGGCGCCAAAACTGGATCCGCCCTTGAAAGCTGAAGTCGATATAACCGGTTTGAAATTACAAATATATTATATCAAAAAGAGCTCTTAAATAGATGACAATTTGGCACTGTGTTAACACGTTCACTGCGTAACAGGCCGATATCGACCTGACGCGGTACTTAATCTTGTGCGGACGAAGAAAACTATGTCCTTCTCGCTAGTGCGAAACGATTATCTCAGGTGCACACATTACATAAAATGTTTCCACAAAGTTATAGCAATTTAATATTTTTTAGTGCTGGGGGGTCTGGAAAGACCTGCCACGCATTGGCGGAAATATTAGGGGCGCATTTTGGACCGCCGTGCACCACATGAAGAATTATGATTTTACTTCCCGCAGTAAACGTGTTAATGTTATTATCTTAAACATCACAAGTGCTTCAAAACATGGAAAAGCTAAATCTAAGTCATTTTAAACATTATTAAAAAGCTAAAAAACATTTTTAAGTTATTATCGTAGTAAAAATGATTATATTTTTTATATCATCCTTTATTAGGCACAAAAATTATAGAAACACAAGTCTTTATGTTATTAATATTAAAAAATAATCAAAATCTTGAACACAGAAAATGTTTGGCAAGAGAATAATTATAAAAATATTCTAAATTATAGATTAATTACTTAAAAGGTTGGTAAAAAAACTACTGGCACTTTTGTGCTTTCACATTATGAGATTCTTTTTTTTAATCAGTCGATTTTAAATTAAATGCAATTATTGTCAGCCATGTTTTACTATTGTTTTTATTAAATAGAAAAACAGGATCTAATCCTAATTAGATATTTATTTCGTATTAGAACATTGGAATACTGTTTTTTAAAAACAAAATAAATGTTAAAAAACTTTTGTGCTTTTTTTTAAATCTTTTTCTATAAATGTCAACATCCATTCAATTCCTTATTTTTATAATTACTTGTTACTTTTTCTATAAATTTGTTATTTTTTTTTAATTTTGTATCCAATAATATTTTTTCGTTGACTTTACCATTGTTTTTTTCAAATGTACAAAAATAGACGAGTTACAGTTACAATTTGCACAAATATTTTGTTAGTAAGCTATACAAACCCAAAATAAGCATATTATTTACGTACAGATCGCATTAATAAGACGAACAACATTTTCTGATTAAAATAAACGATTTATAAGGCATATAAAACAAGAAACATTATTGACAATATAAAAAGGTATTGTAAAAATAAATATAAAACATAAAAATGCAATGTTGTCCGTCTTTACATAAAAATACTCACCATATAAAACATCAATAAATGTGTTATAAAAACATTGTAACAAAGTTAAATATCAAACCAAAAACCTTTCATAGTATATTTAACCTGAAGTCCACTCGACTTTTGTTACCAATTAAAAAACAAGTGGAATTAAAAAGAAAAGTGTCATACAGCCATGCAGTGACACAGCCACCTCACAAATAGCCAATTAAAAAAAAACATAAAATGTGTTTTATAGGTACCAGTTGGAAAATATAAAATATTAGTAGCGAGACCTTCTGTCCATGTTTCTTATGGAGTTGGCGAGGCAGAGCGCGAACAGCGCGCCAACCACCTGTAATTACATAAAAAAACAATTAAAAACATTAATATATTATTTCGGTATTACGCAAAACATTATTTAATTATGGTATATCCCTTAGAGCATTATAAAAAGGTACTGGCATAAATAACTAGACAATTACGTAAGGTAATTAATTAAATATCATTCGTAAAACTAATTATAACGTGACATGTCACCAAATTATTAAATATTTAATTTAATTCCAATATTTTCCTATTTCTGATAAGAGCATGTTAGAAATCCATTACTGGTTTAGTAAAGTCGACATACCTCAATACAGGCGACGCCGATAGCTACACCAGCGATGGTCTTGTTCCACTTGTCGTAAAGGTCGGCTGTACGCGGGCCGCAGCCGATAGCATTAGCATCAGCGATGGTGCAGCGGCTGAGCAGCTTGCCCACCACGCCATTGGCGCGCGTGCAGCACGAGTCGGGCAGATCGGACACGCCAGCGATCACGCCGTAGTCCGCCGGGCTCGACTTACCGCAGCACTCCAGCTGTACACGAGCGTAAATTTATAGGGAGACTAGAAAGGTGATAGTCCAGACCGTCGACGCCTTTAGGTGATGGATATGGGTGGCGTTTTTTTTTATTACAAAGTGACTAACAAGCAAGTGGCCACTTGAATCCACATTCGCAATGCAATGCATATGCGTTGCCTACCCTTAATCGACGGAAGAGGAGACGCACATAAACAGGATGTTTCCCTTTCCTATGCATCTTCTCCGCCGTCAAATCCACTTTTCCTTCTCATCCATTCCTCTTAAGAAAAATGTGGAAAGGAAAAGGGGCTAAAATTAGGCCTCCGGCACCATACTCATCAGACAAAACGCGGAATTGCTCCCACTTCACGCCTGTCTTCTGTGTGGTCGTGGTATTGCACCGGGCGAGCCAGCCCATTCGTGCAAAGATATTAAAGCGGGCTCTACCACTGTTGGCGTTAGGACAAAGTTGACATTAGCCTTATTGTAAATTTCCTCTTTATAATATTAGTATAGATAAATAAATTTATGGTGTATTAAATAATGAGTCATTTATATTAATAAACTCAAATAACGTATTTCCAGTGGATTTTCCGCGTTTATATGTCTGCTTTTGTGTATTTTGTACAGCTAATCTTATTAATATTATAAATGTGAAAGTTTAGATGGATGGATGGATGGATGGATGTTTGTTAGAGTTTGTAGCTTAAACGGCTGAACGGATTTCTATGAAATTTGGTACAGATGTAGAGGATAGTCTGGAAGAACACATAGGCTACTATTATAACTTTTGTTTTTTTTTTAATTCCACGCGGACGGAGTCGCGGGCGAAAGCTAGTTATAAATATTGATATAAGGCAACGTACTTGTTGCTGGATGTTGTTGAACACAGTATTAGCTGCGGGGTCGGAGGCGCGTTTGTCGAACACTCCGTTGACGCTTTTCACGAGGGCTTCCTTCATCGTATCGGCGTATGTGAACATTAGCACGGCCAACACCACTTGCACTATGATGATCACCAAAAGGAAGATCGCGTACTGCAAACAGAATGTCACTCAATATAATATAAGAGGATGTCTAACTAACCGAGTAAGAACTTTCTTAAATTACGACAATATATTGATTCCTTATATTGGAAACTGACACATGCCATATATACAGTTTCATTTAATGTAGCTAAATTCAATTGAAAGTAATTTTAAAATGATACTGTCCCGTCAAAGACATAAAAAACCTGACAGTCTTGCATGACACGTCGCAAGACACAATCTAAAAGGAAGCGGTGGAAACGAAAGCCGCTTTCCATAGAGAGTTCAACTCGCTCGGTAGTTTGTACTATTGGAATTCGTAACAACACGCTTGAGGTCAACTGGCATTACTTAGTCATTGTTGTACACACAGACTTTCTCCAATTGTTGAATACCTTACTCAATCTATCATATATTGACATTTTTTTTTAAATCGTGTTAACCATTAGATAAAAATATATATAAAAAATGGATAAGATTTATATTGCCATGGTAATCAAACTAACAAAAGCATATAAGATGTGTACTTACTGTGACAACCATGCAGTGGCTCTCGCGAATTGCACCACAACAGCCGAAGAATGCGATGATGAACATCACCGCGCCGATGACGATGAAGAGCCAGGGAGCGACCGTCAGATGGCTCTGCAGCTCATCCTTCATCACCGTCCAGTTCATCAACACCGCCACACCGATGCCGATGATGGCCAGCCCGAACAGCTGTCAAATAAATCATTAATTTAAGTACAAAGAAAAACATAAATATGTGAAATAACCAGAAAATTAATTAAATTACAAGAAAAAGATAAAACAAGTGACAATTAGGTCAAACGTCGGTTATCACTTTTGTTTCATCCGAAAGTAAATAAATATTTGATACAAATATTGGTTTGTGCTCCTTTGAATATAGACTTCAAGATCACAGTTATTTGTGACATACATTGTATGAAACAGTGGAAAGAGAGTTGTTTATTTTTATAATTATATTAGCATTATTTACTTTGGCCCAGATTGCTATTTGTAAAAACAATTTTATTCGGGAAAGTAATTCATCTATAAAAACGCAAACGACTGCGGAACAAACATGTTCAATAATACTGAATTAAAAAAAACCTAATTATTAGACTATGTATTCCTCCAGACTATATCCTACATCTATGATAAATATCAACGAGACTCTTTGATCGTTATAGAGACACATACAGTAATAAAACATCCATCCTTCCATACATTCCGATTTTTAATCTTACTAATATTATAAATGCAAAAGTTTAGGTGGATGGATGGATGTTTGTTAGAGTTTGTAGCCTAAATGGCTGAACCGATTTCGATGAAATTTGGTATAGATGTAGAGGATAATCTGGAAGAACACATAGATTACTCACTTTTGTTTTTTTTAATACCACGCGAACCTAGTCGCGTGCGAAAGCTAGTATAATTGGGACTAAAGATATAACAAAGTCCTATTTCCAAATGGAACTAAAAATGGGCCAATTTTTTGTTATAAAAATCTCTGTCCTACTCCAGTTATTCTGACAAAAGCTTTTATTTAGATGTGCCTTTGTTATAACAATAGTTTTCATCTCCATAGGATAAATTGAGTTCTTCTCTGTGTATCTAGGACATGAAATATTATCTATACTATTATAAACTATTATAATAAAGCGTAAACACACACTTCTTTGTTGCCTAAGATGTCAGCAATTACACCATATTTTTAATAAAAAGCCCTACAATTACGTCACGCTTTAGGCTATATATTTTCACGCCATTAAACTTAGGGGGTAAATATTTTGGATAAAAACCCTAATGTGGGAAAGAGACCATAAGTTGCTGCCAACATCAAGAAAGAAAGATTGCTAAGGTTTGTCATGTCATGTCATTTTGACATTTGCTATTGATAATTTGACAAATGTAAACAATAAAATAAAGTTTTTATAATTTCACGCGGATGAATCCGCACGCGAACAGCTAGTCTATACTAATATTATAAAGAGGAAAACTTTGTATTTTTGTATTTTTGTATGTATTGAAATAACTCAAAAACTACTGCGCCGATTATAAAAATTCTTTCACCATCAGAAAGGTAATTTATCTGTGAGTAACATAGGCTATATTTTATTATTACTAATGTTCAGGAACTATTAATAAATAGCGTGTTTCTGGACGCCGGCGTTAAAAACTCACTAAACTTTAACTTTTCTCGGCTTACGCTGCCTAAACCGTTAGAGGTATATAAAAATGATGTATGAAAGAATTGTAGATCTTAAAAAGTTCTACAGAAAAGTGCGCGATAGCATATATCTATCTTTAACGGTTTTCTTACAATAACCACTTTTGTGTTTACAAAATGAATTAAAAACCCAACGCTATTTGCAGCGTTCTTTTATTGGTTTCAACATTAATCCTTATCCAAATAAATGCGTTTGTTATCAGGAGAATTTAATGTACAATAAAATTGTCATTTACAGTATTAAAATTGGACTAATAGTTTAGAAGATATCGCGAACACAAACAATAAGGGTAACCGAAAAATCAGCCTACAAGCTACCGGACTTAGAAATTTGGAATCTTGCATCGGTAGATTTCTGTTATTACGTACATAGATTACTACTAAGTTAATACTTTTGGTAATAGGTTGAATAAAAGGGCGAACGTAATAGGTTATATTTGTAATATTATATAAAGATGTTATGCAAACGGTAATTATTCAATGTTAGAAAGCTTATTACAATTTCCCAAATATCTAGCTAATTATCGTCTCCCTGTACATCTATATCTATACTAATATTATAAAAAGGAAATATTTGTATTTTTGGATTTTTGGATCTATTGAAATAACTCAAAAAGGACTTGAGGGATTTCAAAAATTCTTGCACCGTTAAAAAGTTACATTATCGCTAAATACGCTGAAACGCTACATAGTAACAGTCGCGAGCAACAGCTAGTTAATACTAAAATTAAAATAGACACCCTATACTTGACAGATGGACGTTAAACGTTAAGCATTTCGTAGTAAATGAGTAAGATGTTAACCGCGTAATGACTTGATCGTTTAATTTCATTACTAATTAAGATAATAACGAATGATTCATTGAATTCATCAGCACCGAAAATAAAAAATGCGTATTTTAAAACGCTATGAGTCATGTTCACTTTGTAATCTGTACTGATATTATAAAGAGGAAAGATTTGTATATTTGTATGTATTGAAATAACTATAAAGCTACTGGGCCGATTACTAAAAAGTTACGTTATCAGTGAGGCAACTTTGGCACATGTTTTTTATTTTTTTAATTTCACGCGGACGAAGTCGCGAGCAACAAGTAGTAATATAAAAAAAAGTCATTGAAGGGCAAATTACAACAGAACGATTAGAAATCATCGCCTTCCTAAATTACATCTGTTAAGAAACTGTATAAAAAACCAAGGTTCGATTCGTTCTATCAAGATCGTTTCTTAGTCATCGCTTTTCCGTATCTAAACATTGACAAGGAACATTACACGAAAACGAAACTAAAATACGAATGTTAATTATGCTAGAAATTATTTTAAAAACTAAACTAAAACTGAAAGTTATCATCAGAAAGAAATCATAATCATGTCTCATTCAAAGTAAACATTTCACCAAAAACATGTAATTAGAGAAAATTGGTCCAAAATACAACATAAAAGCAATACTCCTAACTATCGTCCAATACGCCGTTCCCACGCAACCAATGTGGTTTGGTTATGCTTGTACCGTTACACGTAAGATCTGAGTAAAGTACACATTCCAAAAATGCGTGACGATTAAATCATGCTACAGTTATAAAATTAATTTATACTAACAAATAAAAAAAATGCCATCCAAAACCTAAACAAAAGTACAGTCTGGGAATCTAGCGGTGTTTCAGTTTCTTCATCCTATTCTTATCCTACTCCCATAAGGTCGGCACAACAGCTTTTTGTCCTTCAAATAACTCTATCATCCGTTAACTGTCATCACTCCCTTCTTGATCATGTCACCTTTCAATCCATCCATCTCTTTCTTTACCTCTCGCCGTATGTAACACGTAAACTACAAGTAAACTGTAAGTTTAGGAGATACAAAGAAACGATGACGTGAAACAATAAACAATAACGCTTTTAAATGTGGTACAAGATACTTATTGCTCTTCATTATTCCGTTTTTTTTTATTTTTTAGTAAGAAGAGGCCGAGTTCCTATAATTGCGAGTAACAATGCATATTTTCTGTAAGTGGAACACTACGGATTTCTGAGACTGTACGCCTAATTCCATACATATATACCCTTTAAATCTTGGAATGTTTGTTTTAGCGAAAAATATTCAGTTTATTGCCGGATGTCGTATTTCGATTGAAACGAATTTAAATAAGTTGCCTCGATGCATCAGTGCAACTGAAAATATTCAACTTTTACGAAAAACTCAATCATGTTCGTGTTGGAATATTGTCCCAATACGTTGTATATCAGACCGGATGTTGACGACTTGTACAATGGTATAATAAGTTACCGTCAGTGCTAATTATTTTAATAATTCCCATAATTTTAATTTATACATTTATAACTAACGCTTTTAATTACCGAATAAAATGATTTCCTCAACCATTTAGGTATAAAATATGACCACAATAATAGTATGTATTTCATATAACATAGTTCGGGAGCGATAACTATTTCTAGTTTATTAATTATTTTAACATAAATAAATTAGATAAAAAAACCACGAATTGATAATAAAAATAGTTCATTAAAACACAGGTATCGATAAGTCATGTTATATGGTTGTATGTATTTATATAACATACATAGGATAACTAATAGGTAACCTAGAATCAGCTACTGGCCTGTTTGACGATCAGCCGTAAACCTAGAATGTTTATTGTGAGCTATTTCCGAATTATTGTCACGAGAATAATCGCTACGGGAATATCGGAATGAAGCACGATTACGTTATATTAAATTCTGTATCGCAACCCATGTGTTTTCATTGCCGAAACACCTGTTAATAAATTGCCATTAAAAAAAGGATAGATAGCATTGCTTTGACCTTAAAATTTGCATTATTGCAACAGTTGGATACTTTCTTGTAGCATCGCAACAGTTTCAATTATTATTTTATTATTCGTTTATGAATCGTGAACGTATTGTATGGCAAGCGGAATTGTATAACAAACCAGATGGTACCATATCGAGGTCATCGGTCGCGTCGATGTGTATTTTTGTAATCAAATACGAAACGTCTCACTTTCACACTAACCAAACATGCGCTTTACAAATATCTTATATGCACGCTTTTGAAATTATTATCGCTTCAAAGAATACTATTCAGTTAACATTTGAATTAGTATTTTTACTTATACCACCCTTAACCATTGTAGAATAAATCTTAGACTAGAAAGACTTCAAGTCTTGAGTATTTGGAGATCAAACACATTGGTAATTTTGTCAAATTTGATGATCCTTGCCTGTCCAACTGACAATAGTAAAGTGAAGGATTATTTATTGTAAGTGCAACACATTTAATTATTAATTATTTATATAAAATGATCAACGGACGAACGCCCACAGAGCAGATAACCACTGGAAGGATATAAGGGTTAATAAAACAATATTCCGGTCGATTCCATGACAATCATCTCCGTTACATTCATGAGACAAATTGATAAATAGATTCTCAGATGAGAAATATTTTATAATATTACTCAAAATTCCATTGACAACGCAAAATATAGAAAGTAATCTTACTAATATTATAAATGCAAAAATTTAGATGGTTGTTAGTTGGTACCACAAACTGCTGTACGGATCTCGATGAAATTTGGCATAGATGTAGAGTCTGGAAGAACACATAGACTACTAACTTTTTTTTAAATTCTAATTCGCGGGCAAATGCTAGTGTTTCATACAAGTATATTTGAATTGCTCATAATTCTCAACACATCGAAACATAGTCGACCCACTTTCTAAAAATGGATCGTATATTTTTACGTGTAGACTAATACTATCAAGGTCGAAAGTACACAAACGTACTTGTGGTGATAATCTACATCCTGCTACAGAGATCTACTGAAGTAAACATTGTAAAGTAGTTGATGAAAAGCGATGGCGGTGACTAATATGTACTTGAGATCAATATAGACAATGAGCTAAATCGATGTCATTTTCATTGAATAAAGAGTAGATATTAAAAAACAATCTCATTTTACTAAGCACTAATTCGCGTCAAATAAACCATTGTTAGCGTCCAATTTATCCGTTTTAAGATTTTCTCCGATTTCTCTTTCAAGTTGCGAAAGGTTTTCATAAAGAAATATTGTTCATAAAAAGTCTTCATGCAAATATTGTACTTTACATTTAAAATTTACAGTGAGTATATTGAAAGTATTAAAATATTGCATAGCCGGTGGTACGCTTCGGTGGTTAAGTACCAAAGCGGATATTTGTCTATCGCCAGAATTGGATTTTAAAATGAAATGTACCACAGAATTAAACAGATAAGATCACATAACATAATGATAGCACTATAAATATACAGTATACTTAAAACACAAATATTACAACGAGCGTTTAGAGTTTGTTACCACCATGGGAACCCACGATAACCTTAACTTATTGAAAACGGCTATAAATCAATCTATACTAATACAAAGAGGTAAGATTTGTATTTTCGTATGTATTGAAATAACTCAAAAGCTACTGGGCCGATTTTAAGAATTCTTTCATTAGAAAGGTAATTTATCTGTGAGTAACATAGGCTATATTTTTTTAATTTCACGCAGACGAAGTCGCAAGCATCAGCTAATACCTAATGAATCAAGTAACTTTTACCATTTATCTAGACTAGAGATTTCCAAATATTTCTTCTCATAGACGTCTAAACTTTATACGAACACCCCACCGGAAGAGTTCCACTTTGGGGTCTAATAAACACGAGTTTTCGAATATATTTTTCTTCCATCACGATATAATTTTTCTACATTATTTACCAATGTATGCTATCATGTGTACACAACTTCCGTGGTAAATGTCCCAGTTTACACGTGCTACTAATAGCAGGTTACTTGATGCCCTACTTGTTACTTTATGACATGCTATTCGCTTATTGTTTACTGAAAGCTTTTATGATCTAACAATGACCGTTATTAAAACCATTTTGCTAAAGTAGCACATAAAACAATGCAGGTTACGTGAAAAAGTTAATTATTTTTGTATTAACATTTGCAAATGAAACTTACTTCCTTATTTTATTGCAGTCATGCATATATTTAAATTACATTACCTTTTCTAAACAGAACACGTTAATATTATAACAGCGAGCACGTAACAGCCACGAGTAGTATTTTTAAGCATACAAACATCACGTTGGCCCTACAACTGCAAATAAATTCATAACATTTTAAAGGGCTGCAATACACGTCATTTAAAATTATCAAATAAACTATTATGCAGTCAATTGACTATAAAATCCTATATTGAATTTCCAACATTTAAAAACATTTTTATTGGCGTGTCGACTCTACAGATAATTCGTGCATTGGTGGCGCGGTTAACGCACTACGTTAAAAATACTCGCTCGTGAGTTTAAAAGCACACATGTATGTACTTACACCAGTCTAGGAATATTTACGCAATACTAGCTGCAAAATATAACACGCTCACACAGACTCGACGACAAAATGGAGTCAGTATGAGTTTTATGTACTTTTGTAAGTATTTTAGATGGCTTTTGACTAAGCTAAAATATGAATTACGCAAGTTACTCACTAGGGTAGTAGTGAGACAGAATAGTAGATTGCAGTACTGACATTGTTTCAGACTGTTTCACCCTCGTGTAAAAGCACAAGTGTATGTACTTACACAAGTCTAGGAATATTTACGTAAGTCTAGCTGCAAAATATAACACGGTCTCGCGGACTCGACAAAATGGAGTCAGTATGAATTACGCGAATTACTCACTAGGGTGGTAGTGACACAGAACAGTAGTCAGTACTAGTATTGTTTCACCCTCGTGTAAAGCATTAGCTACTAAATTGTCCAATTAATCACAACGAAGGTTAATTGATATAAGCACAGCGTTTGACCTCAACACTCAGTTTTATCGTGTTGTAAATTTGTGAATTTTTACAACTTGTGTGGTGCCATATGGCACTTAAAGTGTGCCCTAAATACTTCAAGGTATAAATCAAACTGTTATACTCCTTTTTAATTCGTAAAAGTCGTCGATTTAATAAAGTAGTCGTTTTTATTACTTTAAAGTAATTAAAATTATAACTAAAAATATAAAAGGTAAGGTAAACATCTAAAACACATCATTGTGTAATGTCGGCAAGGCAATTAACAAAAAAAAAACATGCTTTTTCTAATAACCTTCGTGAACAATTGCGACTCGTCATCGCATGTGCAATTAAATTGTACACAAAAAACAATAGACCTCAGGGCCTAAAGGCTAGGCTAAGGCTTTTTGTGACAAGAGTAGCTGGGAGTAGAGTTGCGTTCTGATCTTGTTAGGCATTTTTTTATTTACAGAATCCAAAACTAAAAGAAAATATTCAAAAACATGATAGTGTCAAGGAAAATAGTTGGGAAGCAATTTAATTAGATTCATTTTGGTGTCTAATTTCCGCTTGTACCTTTAATAAAGAATTCTGCCGTTTCATCAACCTTACAGTCTTCGGAGATAGCTTTACCCTAATTCTTTGAAACAAAAAACACATGTAGCGTATATCCGGAGGGGAAAAACAGGTAAATGGATTCTCTTTAACATACAAAAAATTTAAAGATGGTTTTATTTTTCTTCCTACAGAATATTTAAATTGATAAAGTTGGATGGATTACGTGAAACATGACAAGATTTAAAAGGGAGTAGCTGAAATTATGGATGACTAACTAGACGACTTCATCCGCGTGAAATTAAAAAAAAAACAAAGTAGGTAGCCTGTGTTCTTACAGACTATCCTCTACATACTATGCCAAATTTCATCGAGATCCGTTCAGCAGTTTATGCTACAAACTCTAACAAACATCCATCTAAACTTTTGCATTTATAATATTAGTATGATAGACTGATCTGGAGGATGAAAGCTTGATGCGCCAACCCCATATGAGCGAGATTAAGGACAGGGAGATGAATTTTGAAAGGAACAGTTTCAAAGGTCCACGTTAAGGCCATCATTCGTTGCATTCCGTCTTGAAACTGAGCACAATACTGGTTCGTTTCAAACGAGTGTGAAGTCATATACAGATGCAAACAAGCATTTATTACGCAACGCGTTAGCGAGTGTTCGCACGGACGTGAAAACGCTAGGCGGTAGAAATGTGTCAAAATGCAACGTATGGGATTGTATGAAGCCGTTCATACGGAGGCGTTTTTCGACTTGGCGTATTTCTCTACGCGCACTGTTCCATTTTGGGCATTGGGCGTTAGCGTAAAAATAAAATGCAACATATGGAACTTCATACAAGTGTTCGCACGAGCGTAGGAGAAATCACGCGTTACGCTACACTACTTTCCAAAATTATTTAGACCATCCAATAATAAAAATTTAAAAAAATCTGAGAATGAAAAAATATCGGTAGACTTTAAGCACTATATATAATGCGTGTTTTCTAGTCAAATGACATTAGATAACTACTGTAGAAATATTTTTAGTAGTTATTCTATATTTTACTTGTTTTAATTTCACAATAGCTAAATTAAAACAAAATTGCAGCTTCAAAAATGAACATCATACAAACTAGGAAACATAATAAATTGTCTTTATAAAATAATTTTTTTTTGGGAATGTAGTCAAAATGTAGATGGACAAATATTTTTGGAGCCTAGTGTAATTGTTTTAACGCTCAACGCGCTGTCAGCCGTTCGCACGGACGTGAAAACGCTGGGCGATAAATAATGTGTCAAAATGGAACGTATGGGACTCTATGAAGCCGTTCATACGGAGGCGTTTTTCGACTTGGCGTATCTTGGTACGCCGCGATAAATTTTATTGGTCCATTTTAATAAAAATACGCCGCGTTTGGCTGTCGAACATGTTTGTTTTGTGTTTACACCGATCAAAACAAGTTTGCTATCACTAGCTATAAAAAATGATCTGTTTTGTAACATATCTTTACATGTAAAAAATGTATGTAATGTCTTATAGGAAATTAAACCACATTTTTTTCTTAAAGTAAAGCAATAATATGTTATACTTCATAAGTTAGATTTGAAAAACATATTAACTAGTGCTAGGGATCGCAAACTTTTAACAAGTGTACATATTGTACTATCATAGCTCTGTCGTGGGTTGTAGATCCCAAAGTTCTAAGTATAGCGGGGGGCAAAAGATGATCACCAATAAGATTTACTAATTATGTTATTGGATTGAATATACCATGTTATAAAGACAGGCTACCTATAACATTGCATTTAAAGTCCTGTTACATCCGGTGCAGTAGTTTCGGAGATTATCCATAACATACACGGACTTTCGGACACATTGATTTCTTGTCCTAGTAATTAACGCAATAAATACATTCAATACGAAACACGATTTTTATAATACTTTTCATTTTATACGAATTAACAAAAGGAGCTTATTATAACTTTGGCAGACGTTCTATGACAATCAGTAATTGTTGTATAGGAGTTAGGATTTTATTTAACGGGACGGAAAAATATGTGGCAGCAGAACTTATAATGCTCAGCTACAATAAAAATTATCTTTTACGAATTTCGTTAATATTTCGATCATTAAACTATAGACTAACAAGGATGATATCAGGGGAGTGACAGGGGCAAACTATATCATTTCTTTTCCTCCTTTTCTCTTCTGCATAAAAAGGTCCCGTATAGACAGTGGCGCAATCTCGTGGAGTGGAGAGGGCGACTGAACTTTGTAACCGGTCAGTTATAGTTTATCTAAATAAGATTACATTAGTTTGATAATTGACGCATATGAAGTATCGAATTAAATTTGTATGAAGGGAAATACCGTACTTAATAGACAGGTATCTTAGTGACGAAACAAACATGCATAGCGAACAATTATGAACTATCGATATTCAGTTTAAATAAAATTTATCGAATTAAATAAAATTATTATTTTCTTATTAACTAATTTAGAGGACAATTCTAGTATTGATTATAGTATTAAATTTAGCGATGACAATAATAATAGCAAAATCCAATTCGTTTACGTATTTATTACGGCTGTAGTAGTAATAAATATATATTTACTCTCATTATTTGTAATAGTTCTGCAGATCATTATTATTTTGAGAAAACAGTGTTTTTTTTAATTCTTAACTTATAACTATGAATCTATCGATTTCAACTTCTATAAGAATAAAAATCGAAAATCGATAAGATTCATGACTGATTTTACACAACCCATCCCTACTAAATTTCAAATGAATTGTCAAACTAATCCATCTTATTTAGACAAACTATAAATAGCTACCATACTCTTTACTGCTTTGACATTGTAATGTCACATGTCAAAATTAAATAAATAAATAATGTAAATGAAACCAAAATGTCAGAAATTTTCTGATCGTATTTTCCTCTTTTCTATTATCTTGGTGTGTTTTTGGACCCTGAAAATAATTATGTCACTGTTATTTGGATATTTATCACGGACTCTGCCTTATATTCCTTACGTAACCAATGAATGTCATGGTGATAGCGTGACGTCATTGCGGTGTATTTTGTGTACTTTTCATATGTTATTAAATTAAAAACACGAATTGTATATGTTTTTAAAAAAATAAATACAGTGACTTGAAATAATTTTGCTAACAGTTGTTTTATTACATATTCGTTTCAAATTTAAGCGACCAAACCCCTAGCTGTAACATGTTTTATCCAACTGGAACCATCGCTTTCATGAAATTAACTCGACAAAGATTTTAATATTTTAACATACATAACTAAATTAAGTACCTAAATTGCCCTTTGCAAATAAAAATAAAGTTTTTCTTATAGTTTGTCTAAATAAGGATAATTAGTTTGGCAATTAACTTGAATTTTTTTTAGGGATTGGTGGTATAAAATCAAAGAGATTAAAAATATGTATAGAGTAGGCATAGTTTACACTTCACTTGCAACATTTTTTTTACATAATCTCATTACCGTTGTCTATTGATAGATCCCCATAACCACGTCTCAATATAATTAACTATATTTAAATTAATTGCCAGTAAGTGTCACTAAATCATATTTATATGTAATTTAATTTATTTGTTATTTTATTCTGTGATACTGTTTATTTTACAATAAAAGATGGAGCTTATAATTTTGTAAAATGTTTTATCAGATATCAATACAAGGTTACGAGGCGGCATATTAAATTTGACAACTGATTTACATAGTACCTTCTAGAGAAAGTACCGATGAAAACATGCCTA
Organism: Papilio protenor; assembly: GCA_029286645.1. Lineage (NCBI taxonomy): Eukaryota > Metazoa > Arthropoda > Insecta > Lepidoptera > Papilionidae > Papilio > Papilio protenor. The sequence goes on from JAGSMZ010000022.1 coordinate 1,560,341, forward strand.
GTCTTATATATTTCTTAAATGTCTTTGTGTAAAATCAAAAGAAAAATAGTTGGTTTGATTTCCTACAATTTAAATCGCGCACCACTAGTTCCAGGACCCACGAGCCACGAGCCGCTGCTGGTTAATAGAAATCTAATAAATAAATTTTCTACATAATATGTAAACTTATTGTATGTATCAAGTAGAGCATTTTTTATCAATATTCGGGTGAAAATAAAATAAAACATTGCATGAGAGCTTTGTTAGTGCGTGTAGAAAAAACCTTTTTTTTTAAACATTAGCAAATGTTAGTTTTAAAGAAAATGTACTGTCTACTTTTAGTTTGCTCTCTAACTACGTGACTTCGGATTCAGTCGCCAGTTTTCGGCTCGGGCTAGTAATTTAAAAGAAACAAATTACACGTCTTACTGACACGAGATACGATTCAAGAGTGGATTTTTTACGCTCGTACGAACACCTATCGCGTGGGCGTAAAAAGTCTGCTGACCTTGAATTTTACCGCGGCGTACAAAGTCTGCCCGTGCGAACGTACGCTTACGCTCTCAGCTGGCCACCGAGGCGTGGTGCGCAGCCGGCTGTGAAATGTCTTGCTACGTACGGTGACATCACTCGCACTAGTCATTCATTTGCATTGAATACATCTATTATGAGTTATTTTCCATCACCTTATAGCGACAACAAAGCTTTATATTGGCTACTTGTTATATTGCAACACGTAACGGTAGTTTCTTATAGCCTAAAAGCTACTAAGATGTGTTTTTTAGTTACTATTGAAGTGTTTTATTTTATATTTTTAATTGCGGACATTAAATTTCGACTATCAAAGTATAATTTTACATGAACTTTGCTGACAACGTGACCGATTGCAAATTTATTCGCTGCATTAACTTTACACATATTAATTTAAATATAAATGATAACATTTTCTTACTCTCTTAATTTATTTTACCAAAAAGTTACAAATTATTTAATCTACATTTTTACGATTGCTTTAAACCTGTTTGTAGATTACAAAAAAAATAAAAGCTACAGGTAATGTAGGCTTCATTATATAAGCTAACACAAAAAATCACGTGTCGTAATTACATATCGATCCATTGACCTAAATGAACACGACCATTACACAAAATGGGAAATAAATTTAGTACAAACTATAATGTACAATTTACACAAATAAATGTTTTTGCTATTAAAAGCTAGTTAGGTTATCGTTTATTAGAATTGCATACATCTTAACGCAGCGCGCCGTTGCTAAATATTTCACACAAAAATTTCTTTAATCAAGTAAAAACCCTTTAAAAGGTACTAGAATAAAACCTTAACGCATATCTCTAATAGCTGGGCTACATGCACATACCTAGGTATGCCTAGATCGCTAGAACTGTGGGGTGTTTTTACCCGTCAAAGCTCGATCGCACGACTGCTCTGTATAATCACAGGTCCGCCACCTGGTGGATGGGGCGCTAACTACCTTTACGGCGGGTCACCGACCTTCCTGGCTACGACCTACATTCTCTTAAAATAGACTAATGTCGTTCAACGCATTTCAATCGCCATTCTCCAGTCGAATTAATTATATTTCTGTGTTCGATAGCAATAAGCTAAATGATTCTTAATGGAGAAGTGATAAAATAATGAAGCTGAATGAATTGTTGTCGCTAAAAATGTAGATATCAAAGGTGAGCTTTTTCCTATGCAAACAGAAACAGCAGTTGTAATCAAAGTCGGATATTGATAATTATTATGTTAAACTAGTTATAAAAATGGTGGTGTTATAAATAGTAAGGGAGGGTAAGCGGACGTAATATTGTGAAAGCCCTGCAAAGAAGGGTGCCGGAGACGAAAATCGATCACTTACTTGACATCAATATCACGCGATAGAAGTTGACTTTAAAACAAGCGTTTAGTCAATGTTTAGGTCTGACAATTTTAGCCATATTTTAAGGTTGACACTAAACTAATTTTTGTCATATTTGACGCGATTTGACGTCTTTATTTAAATGTTTGATGAACATGTTAAGATTGTTTAAAGTACATTTTATGCAGAGTACATTTTCTTCATCTCCATAAAGTAACGATTTTATTACTTTTTTAAGATCAACGACCCAAGAGGTAGACACGGTCGGGGAGGCAATAGACAAAGAAGCTAATGGAATCATGTTTTAATCCCCGAGAGCCCTCCGGAGTCAGCCATCTCGGATTTCAATTGCCCTATTCAGACGGGTCGACTCATTGATTTTAATAATTAATAATGAAACGAGACGGTCATGAACATTTTTATAAAATACTTGATTTTTTTTGTGACTGAATTGCCACTGTTTGCCTTGAAGAGGCATTTACAGATTCACCGGGCTTGAGGTGGCCGAGCGCAGATGGCGCTTAGCCTGAAACTCGTTTATGAGTAACTAAGCTCGAGGGCTCCCCCAGGAGCCTCGGCTCGGGCCGTTACTTCGTTATTATTACCGGATTGGGAGGCCGCGGAGCTCTTAGATCGCTTCGGTAGACGCTCCATGGAGTGATTTGGCACAAGGGCCCCCTAGAGGGGATAAATACTTGAATTGTTACTAAATTATCATACCAACATTTTGAACTCATTTAATGAAACTTAGCCATTGAACAATCAAATTTGTCTTACAAGTAGTATAAATGTCCTTTAATTCCAATAACTTTAGTTCCAGTGTAAAAGAGCGTAGGAAGTGCCAATGCGAGTCAGGTCACGTGGCATCTTCATCGTCACAGTCTAATGACATCCTATCTATTCTATAGACAGCTTGAAGCTTTAAATGCACCGTTAGTTATAATTTAAACCTTATGTCATAGAGTTAGGTTTTAATTCACATTGTATTCAATATCAAGGATAGTGATACGCATTTGAAACACGTTTACAACTACTTTAGTTCGATCGTAGTATTTTTAAAACTAATAGAACTCAGTACTAGATATTTGTTGATTTGAATTTACTATGCCAACCATTTGAACCACTCCTCTGGTACACTAGTAGTAATAGATTTTTTTGACCATGTCATGTAGTTAATATTTATTTTAGTGTATGATTATTAATTTTTTCAATCCCTAGAGATGAATAATTACACACTTACAACCCCTTTATGTGATAGAGGCGCCTCGTCGGCGGCGTCCACCCTTGTGACTTCATCCAACCATTATTTGTTATTACATATAAGTTATGTGCTTTTATGTAATATGTATACGTCCAATGTGTTATAACACACTCGCTGTTGCTCGCGACTTCTTACGCGTGAAATTAAAAAAAATTAGAAACAATCGGCCCATTAGTTTTTGAGTCATTTCACTTTACTTATTACTTTAACTTTACCTTCTTCGTATTAACCACGCGATATTAAGTAATGTGGCGTAAATTCTATCCGCAACAATTTATAGAAACAGGATAATGAATTCCTTGCAAATATTTTTTTTATTTTAACTGAACTGTTTTTGAAATAAAATTGACCTAGGTGAACTTGGTTTACAGGCGCTATATTAACCCTTAAAAACCCGACTTTTTAAATCAAATTTAAAAATGTATAAATTTACTCTTTACTGTGTTTGTTTACTAATTGGAGAAAATAGTAAAAAAAAAAGAAAACGATATTTTTATATATTTCGTGATATGCTCCTTTTGTTTTCTAACTTGAAAATTATCAGTCAAAGGTAACATTTAAATAGTCTAATATTAAAAAAAAAAAACAATAAAATTTGAAACTTCAGGTATTTAAGGGTTAATAAAGATTATCATCAGCCTTGTATCCTAGGAGGGTCGGTAGACTATGTTTTTTTCCATACAACATCAGCCGACATTGACAAAGATATACATTTATTTACACTATAGAACAGTTGCGATAGCTATTATGATAAAATAAATTAAACAACCTTGTTTGTCAGGAAAATCAAATAAAGCAGGGCTTTGTCGTAAAATTAATGCCGCAGAGAAACAATCATTGTAAATAATACTAACTGTAATTGAATTACAAAGATATAAACGTGATAAGAGAAAAATATGTGAGTTACGTTACGTCCATAGACTAGGTCACCGACAAACGAGCAAGCAGTCAACGTAATTCGCCAAAATAGCGAAGCTGCCGGTACCTATAGTCATACCTATTTGCAGATATGTAAACGGAAAGAGGTAAGGCCACCACTAGGGTTATAAAAGTCTAGAGTAATTGATTTATCAATACTAACGAATGAATCTAAACAAAAGACATCTGTAAAACAAAATTTTACCGAGATACCAATTTTAACGGACGTTATATGCCTTTTGTTTCTTCAGCACCATTGTTCTTTTATATTCGAAATTTAAACCTCGGGTTCAGATGTCAATAACATTGCCAAAACGAAACCAGAAATACGAGATGCAACGTTTAAGAAAAGCATCGTAGAAACGCTTAAATCGATTACGACGGAGGTACCCAACAAGATATATTTAAAAGCATCTCGTCGGGCGCCAGAGGGGCGTACAGATCGCAAAGATGATGTCACCGTTCCGTACGTACTACACAAACTTGTATATAAATACGGTTCGCTAGTACATCGAACTTTTCTGGGTTACCTTGGTGAATTGTAAAAGAGCATAGAATATGTACTAGTCACCCTAACTTTAGGGTAGGCTCCGAGCCCCTCGGTGGGGACGTATAGAGTGAGCTGGTGATGATGATGATGATGATAGAATATGTACTAGTTAACAACCCAAGTGTAATAAGTGTTAGCTAAATACACCTAAATTGTGTTCCATTGAATCTTTGTATACTAAAGTAGTTGAAACCATAGACTGCCAAGTTCCATACTATTTCATCAATAAATCGATTTCATATTTTAAAAAAAATCTACAACAAAATAAACTATTGTAATTACATTTAATTTGAATTCTTTATCAAAGTTGAGTAATGAAATGTTCTTTACATTTTTACAGCGCATACGACCTCTAACGTGATCGATCGTTAAGTAAGGTCACAAGGATAAACGTACAAGGATCCTAGCCTTGGTTAGTAGTCACGTATCACATCTGATTTCCTTGGATATTGAGCGTGTTTTCCTTGACACACTTTCGGACTTCAAGGAAAACTAATTAAAAGTGTACATTGTCATATTTTAAGGACTATCGTTATAACGACTGTCGTGAACTTTGATGAAATCTGAAAGGAGTATCTTAAACACGTTTATTATCAGGAATGGAATTAACGCATTAATCTTACTAATATTATAAAAGCGAAAGTGTAGATGGATGTTTGTTAGAGTTTGTAGCCTAAAGGGCTGAACGGATCTCGATTAAATTTGGCATAGTTGTAGAGGATAGTCTAGAAGAACACATAGGCCACTTACTTTTGTTTTTTTTTTAATTCCACACGGACGGAGTCACGGACGAAAGCTAGTATATTATAACGTAGTAAATATGTTACTATGTATTTGTATCCGACTGACAAAGAGGGTAATGGTTTCTGTGCGTATGTAAGTTTGTTTTTATGTACGTTAATCCCACTATAACGACATAGAGCGTAAACGAATTGACCGATTTATTCAATTTGTCTTCTTCCTCGGGGTGTTATAAAGTATACGACAGCACAAAAAACTTACAGTGGACACGATAATTAAAATTCTAAACAAATAGTGAACATAAATTCAAACCTCATTTACCGGTACTTATAACTAGTCAGTTGGTTTTTTTATTTAGTTTAGGATATCAAATACAAAATTATGTTCCACATCCTAAAAGAGGAAAAATAGGGAAATACACATGGGGAAATACCCGAAATGCGTTTACAAATTCGTAAATGTTAATTCCACGTCATTTAAGAGCGGGCGCACACCTTTGACTAAAGTATCGCACAACTGTTGCGATTGTCTATTGTTTCGCAGCCAATTCAACTGTTATGTTGCACATCTAAAAATCGAGTAGTGTACCTTCATATAAACTCACAGGAATCAAAGCGAGGATCAAAATTCAGTTCATCTTGACAGCTAAGATTGTCCATTAATAGTCTGGTTTCCGAATCATTGGGTATTCAATAAATTCACCTGTTGTCCGAGACAAACGAGGGGTGACGTGACGTCACGTGACGTGTCACGCTTGGAGGGGGGTAGGAACGTCACGCAACGTTGGTGCCGATGCAATAATAGCTTGTAAATAATATACTCGAAGTTTATTTAACTTTTTCGGAGAAAGGGACAAACATATGATTCTACTTGTCGGATAAATAAAGAGAAGTAAGAAAGTTTAAAAAGCTCACATTTAAATACCTCCATCACAAACATGAGCAATTTTTACAAATTATCCAATTAACGCTTTATCAGACATAGACGCAAATTTCAGGGTCAGGAGTATGTTAAGAGTCCATTTTATAGTTGCAGACATTTTTTAAAATTGCGTATATATCACCGATCGAAGTTACCCTCGTCAAATTAATTTTATTCCAGCACCTGCCTATACTGATAACAAAGCGACAAAATTCACAATGTATCGGCGACACTTAAAAATCACAAAGACGAAAATTTGATAAAAAAAACAATAACAAGAGAGATTATTCTTAGAGACTTGTTTGTGTAGAATTTGTTCACGGGATATAAAAACGAGTGATGTCATATTCACTGGCTGGTAGCTGATACTGAGTCAGTGGCCAGTTGGGTATGCACAAAAATTATAGCATCTGACGGCATGTGTGAATCACTGATTGACGGCTTTATTAGACAAGGTTATTGTAATATTTTTATCTAAATACTAGCTGTTTCTCGAGCGTCGGCCACGTGAAATTAAAAAATATATCCTATGTTACTCACAGATAAATTACCATTCTAACGGCGAAAGAATTTTTAAACTCGGCCCAGTAGTTTTTGAGTTATTTCAATACGTACAAAAATACAAATCTTTCCTCTGTATAATATTAGTATAGATTAATTAATTAAATGTAAAAATGTTGATTTCAACTCTTGTTTATACATAACATTTTATTTAATACGCTATCAAATAATATTAAACCTATATGAAGTTTATATAAACATTTTTTTTCCTAAACAAGAAATAGTCATAACAATTAAATTGATGTATCGAACCATTCGACCACGATACGGGCTCCATATTGAATATGTGTTTCAAATAAAGCCCGTTAATAATTTTGGTTTCGATGATTTTTTTTTCACCAAATTACTTTTTAATGTTTGTAAATTACTACAAATAACGATTAATTCTGTTCTACAGCCACGTAGGGCAATTATTTTCGCTGTTCGTTAACCATAGCCAGCGGTTTATCGGCACGAAACCAAACCGGTTCTCCCGCCCTTTACTCACCGCAACAACCAGATTGAAGAAGAAGAGCACATATTTCACGAAACTCGTTCCACACCCCATTTTGAATTCACTGAGAGTCACACAATAAACTTCACCAGTTGAGATCACTCACAATTTTACTTGTTTACTTATGTGTTTAACAAGCGCGGTCCCACCTCAACGGCGAATCGAAAGTGACTAAATGAAAATAAAGGGGAGACCGCGATGGCGACGCCGAGCATGTGTTGCCAGATCGGAATGTTAAATTTACCACACAGTTCAACTTAAAAATTCACATTTTTGGTTTTTCGGTCAAGTATACGTCTTAAATGTATGCTAAAGTCATTTTTATAAATTGGACATTCGTATAATCGTATACTTGTGTCATTATTGGCATCGACTTTTTGATGATTACAATGACGTGTTTGATAGGAACAACATAGTCCTTCTTTTGTTTTTTAATGTAACTATTTGATATTTTTTTTAAAACAATACAAATATTAGTTAGAAAGGAATTAAACAGACAAATAAAATTCTTGGTTCATTATTTCCCAATATTAAAGCAACTTTTTTGTGGCGGAAACACCCCGCATATAACTCATGTACAATTGTTACCCCCTCATTCACTTATTGCTCTCCTGCTCGCACCTTGCATTCGAGTGATATTCTCATCTCTGTCTAACATATTCATCTCGACAGGATCTTTTCGATCTAAGGAATTTACACTTCACAACGTATTAAATTGTTTTTTAGTTTTATGACTGTGACCATTCGACATGTCTTTCGAATTTCTATTGGTTTGTACTGTACAGTTAGTTTTAAATGTAGTGCAATTTACAATATAGACTTATTTGTAGTGGCCAGATGTTTAAATTGGCCGCTTCTCGAGGAAGCTGGCCATTTTAAAGATTTAGGAAGTGGCCAATTATAAAATCTGGATATTTTTTTAATATAACTATTACAAGACTACGCCCATTCGAGCGTAAGGTAATAAAGGGCGTGATTGATTCGAAAGTGCTCTTGTATTCATGTAGGCGTAACCTAGGAACTTTCTAGTTGCATTTGCAAAACTTGTTTTATATAGCTTTTCTTCTTTTTGCATCAAGTTTCGTAATGCAAGTTTGTTAGATTTTAAAGTGAAAATAAATACGCTCACCGAGACGTCGTTAATGTTATTAAAACGACTTAACGTATTTGAAGTAACTACTTAATGGGAAAGAAAATAAAGATAGTGAAATATTATTTAATTGTTTATTAAAAAGTACAAATAGTCTTTGATCACAAAAGTAAAATAAATATAAACAAAATTTAAAAGAACAACAAACACACAACCACAATTCACTAAAAATGCTTAAATAATTATGTAATAAAATACTTAGGCAAAAGTCCAGGTCATTTTTAATTTAATACAGATAATTCGAGAAAAATTGCAATTTTATGTTTCACCAAATATCTTTAGTCATTTTTAAATTTAAAAAGGTATATTTTTCCATCAAAAACTACTATTATCAAGAATTAAAAAAACAATCCTATTGGACAACGGCGTGACGTCATCACACTATAAGATCCAATACACACTAAAATGTAATGTTATAGATTACGACCTATGATTCTTCATACTTGCATAGATATGTCTAATTGTATAATAGAATCATTAATAAATTGAACATTATTTGATACTTTTAAATCAGATTTTTTTAGTTTTTGTATTTAATTTAAAATACATAATGTTATTAACAGTATCAAGACAATTTCATCACACTACATTGACATCATACATTATTGTTTATGGTAGTTTTTGGGTCACAGTGAGTAAAAGCTTCGGATCTCTTATCACAAGTTACGTTATTGCCTCAATCGTCGTTGCACAATTACAAACAACAGGTTTCTTAGCTCGTTCCACTTTCTTTAGCATCCGTCTGTACAATTTATCGATAGCGTATATGCTTATTACATTATGTAAACATAATCTATGTGCTCGTATGCAGTACATAGGTTTTTTTATAATAAAAGCGGACAAACGAGCGGCGGGAACATGATGATCAACGATGCCCATGGACATCCGCAATACCAGAGGAACTACAGATGCGTTGCCGGCCTTTGAGGAAATGGTAGACTCGCTTCTTGAAGGACCTTAAGTCGTATTGGTTTGGAAATACCGCCGAGGACAGACCGCTCCACAACCCGGCTGTGCGGGGCAGAAAGGTCCGCGAAAACCGCACGGTTGTGGAATGCCAGCCATCGAGATGGTGAGGATGGTACTTGACAGTCTGTCGCGTCGTCCGATGACGAAACTCGGCGGCAGAAACCAGGTAACCTTTAATAATGTATATATGAAGAACTGATTGATAGAATATACAAATGGTGTAGGAAAGTATTGTGATGCAGGCATATCTGAAAATATAGTCAACCGCTCACTATACTAGTGTAATTAAGCCCGTGTCCCTCTAATTTTTAAAAGTTGAGAACCCCTATTGTGTTTACGTCATATAAGTGGATAATAACAGGAGACTTGAGTGCAATGACGTCAGATGTAGTACAAAGAAGCTTGTTTTTCAATAATACTTGTAAACCACAATCAACCATAAACTTCACTTAGTTTTGTTGTGCACTTAACTTATAATTATTATTTGCTTAATTAACGTAAATCAATATAAATATGAAATACTAAAATACACAGGTATAAAAATTTGGCAAGTAAGGACAAAATCCTATGGACGGTTGTAATTTAACCGCTTCGGTATCTAGAAAGTTCTAGAACGTTATAACCTCTAATACTTGGGCAAAGTTGGCGCGGGTGCTGTTGGAGCTAATAAGGAATCATCCGGTGCTGAGAAAGTGGCTTCCCTCATTGAAACAGAATGCCTTATGGACGCCCGACGCCGCGCCAAAATGGCATGCGCGAGGAAAAACGTACAGAAAACACCAGTGCTCTGAAACAAACAAAAATATATATTTATGCGTCATCAAATGCAATAACACGAAATATAAATAACCTTTTAAAACTAATTAATTAAACTTTAGTAATGTGGCTGTATGAGATCGTTTCCTGTGCCTAAAAATCGCTACTATATTAAACATCTGACTTTAGTTATAAGTAATTGTATGACTTGTAAGGGATCTTTGAACCCTGAATCACTCAATGACTTAGAGTTAGTGTCCCGTGATTATCACTCATTCTTTTAAGTTCTAAACCCACAGCTAAAGGGAAATTCCAATTATTACGATCGTGGTAAACTCATTATTTTACAGTTAAACGTCTACATTTATGGACTAACTAGCTTTCGCCCGCGACTCCGTCCGCGTGGAATTAAAAAAAAAGTAAGTACCCTATGTGTTCTTCCAGAATATCCTCTACATCTCTACCAAAATTCATAGAGATCCGTTCAGCCGTTTAGGCTACAAACTCTAACAAACATCCATCCATCCATCTAAACTTTCGCATTTATAATATTAGTATGATAGAACAACCAGAATTAAGAATGCATACTGACTGCACCTCAATCCATTAGTTAAATTGTAGTGATATCGAAAATTCTAACATTAAAAGGATTTAATCAAAAAAGCTACTACTTGCTACGAGTTTCCCGTATTCATAAAAGATTATGATGTTAGAAGAAGAGAAAGAAAGATTCCTGTTCAACAAGCAACAACGGCGTTAGAGAACAATAACGCGCGCGCCGGAACACGACCGCATTCAGATTTCACATTCGACGATTCGCTTTAAGAACTTGCCTTTGTTCGTCGGTATACAAAACATGATTTATCTTACGCACCGGTACGAAGATGTGGAATTCTTGAGACGTAAACATTATTTTTTGTTTGTCGGCATTTTAACTGAGGGGAGAAATGTGTGATTGCAACACAATCGCATACGAATACGAAATCAATGTAGTAGCAAAACAAATTTCAAATATGAATGTCATTCATCAAAACATTTTATGTACAAAAATGTGATAGCACTCCAGTCTTCAAATTTTGAGGTTAGACTACAATTCATTACTTAGCTGACTTACTTTAACAAAGCCAACACCATAGGCGTCACCAGAGGGGGAAATAGACGGTAGCTGCCCCTCCTAGACTAGAAAATTATAAAACACATGTAAAAATTAAATCAAAACACTAATGTGCCTACAATCCCTAAATCCACAAAGACAACTCATAAGCGTCTTGTAAGTTATTTATTAACAATTCATTTTGATAAGCATTTTCTTTGAAAAAAAAAACTGTACTATCCCATCCTTAATCATCCGCTTGTACTAGATGCGACGCTTATGGCCGGTATTGATACTTCCGAAATGCCAACAAAATTACATGTGTACTACGAGTATATTAACATTGATTCCGTATGTAAGCTTCAAGTACCATTTCATTTACTGAGCATATATCTTTGCATGTTAACAGTGGGCAGTAGATACGTAATAGTTGCGAAGTCTATTTATAATCCTGACAGATTGTCGAGCACACGCGAGATGTCCTTAGCGATGCTTAACATCACACTCCATAGACTATAATTTGTAGAGTTAATTTATGGTTGGCCATGAAGAAACAAGTCTTTTGGTCCTAGATCTTTGGTTGTTGATCGTTTTTGTTTTTGATTTGTAAAGACTAATTACCAAAGTAATTAATTTCTTATTCATTTGGATTTTATTTCTAAACTTTATTTCTGATCTATACTTCAATTAAATTCGTTTATCAGTTTCGAAATGACAATGATCCATATATCCAAATTTTAGTAAAAACATGATTATCTATGTATCTATCAAATAAGATTGTTTTAAATATAGACTATGCGTCCCAATTATTTAAACAATACGAAATAGAGTCATCATTGGTTATCTGACAGCCCTAACTAGTGCGTATGCTCTAACAATGAGTTGGCGGGATCACAAAAAAGGCGCGCAAGGTTGTAACTCTTCGTACCATTTTAAAAGGATAGATTTTTAATTAAAGGTCTAACTGTGGATTTTCATTGCAGATACATCTGTATAAATATGTATTGGTTATTTTTCTAATTCTAAAAAACAGACAACAACCATAACCCGTAGTAATATAGCTTACAAACAACAGTAAATTGGTATACAAATTTTAAGATAAACAAGTACCTTTTATCATAATGTAAGAATTGATGTTATTATCTCTGGCTAGAGAACAGAACGTAACGAGATAGAACAAGGAAGCGAGGTCGGCAAACGTCGCGCTATGACTCACCGACAAAGACTCAACGAGGGCCTCGGCCTTTTACACTTAATGTGACCACGCATTTATTTAAAAAAATCTTGCGATAAAGCTTTAAATGTATGCACCTATATACATGATATTCACGTTTTTTTAATGCTATGGCTACATAAACGTATCGTCAGAAAATAAAAGACTTCACTTCACGATTTTAATGTGTCTATCTTCACGTAAAATATTGGACATCCAAGGCCGTTTTAGCGGCCGTTTTTACCGCGCTTCTGAGGAACGGGGTTCACAGTAGGGTTACGTGAGATTGTGATTCGTTCTTTGGTACCCCTTTCTGTCCATCGCCCTGGGTGACCAACCGCGCCTTACCCTAAATACTGTGTCTATTAATCCAGTAAAAATCTATTAAAAACATACATCTCCCTTTCAAATAAATGGCGACCCTACTTTAACTCGTGTAATAAAAAAAATCGTAACAAATATAATAATACTAGCTGTTCCCATGCGACTTCATCCGCATAAAATTGTAAAAATTTCATTTTATTGTTCACATTTGTCAAATTATCAATTGCAAATGTCAAAATGACATTACGTGATGAAACCACGGCAACCTTGTTTCCTTATGGTCTCTTTCCCACATTAGGGTTTTTATCCCAAATATTTACCCCCTAAGTTTATTGGCGTGAAAATATATAGCCTAAAGCGTGACGTAAGTGTAGGGCTTTTTATTAAAAAAAGAATTATTCAAAAATATGCTGTAATTGCTGACATCTTAGGCAACAAAGAAGTGTGTGTTTACGCTTTATTATATTAGTATAGAAGTATAGATGAGAATACAGTATAAAGAGGTCTATACACTATGACGATTGTATTTTAGTTTGTACGTTATCGTTGAGAATTATTTACTTTACCTAACCTACGGTTCACAGAGCATGCTCTCATTAATAGCCTTTTATTATTCTTTACTGTAGCTATGGAATAAAGCTTCTTGTTTTTTAATTACGTCTACAACAATGTATTTAAAAAGTTCTTGTTTACATAACAAGGCAATTGTATAAGATTTATGTGTAGTGTAACAAAGAATAGTATATGTTTGTGACTTCATATTATGTATTTGTTACTATAACAAGGTTTTTTTAAATAATAGACTAGTAATCCTAATAAGAAATGCATGAAATAAAAATATTCAAAAAAAGTATCAAATAGTCTTAGTCTATGTTCATATTGGGTTGCTATCCTAATTTTTTTTAATTAGCCGCGATTTTTCGATGTCTACTTTCATTAGCCAGACTCTACAAGAAGGGTCAGACATAGACAATAAAGTTCTACATAAGTCTATGACTAACTTAAAACTGTTATTTTTCCTGACTAAACTTTTTTTCCTTCTTCAATGATCAGTAATGAGCGACCATGGGCGTCGCGTTTGCCCCTTCTCTTATATAGAAAGTCCCTACTATAGTCTTTTGAAGGTAAGTCGTATCTGTCATGCAATTTAGTCTAAGAGCGTGCGCATACCTAAAACTAAACTATCGCACAACTGTTTAGTCTCGCTTTGATTTATATGAGCTTATATGGAGGTGCGCACACTACTGGATTTTTAGTTGTGCAACTAAACAGTTGAGTTGGCTGCGAAACAATCGACAATCGCACAACAGTTAAGCGATAGTTTAGTCCAAGGTGTGCGCCCGCTCTATATGGAATTCCACAATCGAACGTATTTTCCCGGTCATTCTGTTTTTCCAACTAGATATGGATATCAATTAACAAGCTCTATTTCCTTAAAGAGCCTTTCAATATACAACGCATAAGTTGAACATTAAATTTTTAATTAAATATAGTAAAGTAGCTTCAAAACAGGTTAGACTAAATATAAATATCTTAATTCCGTTGCCCAGAACCTAGGAATATTTCTTCATACAAAAACAAATCATTCCGTCAACGACTGGTTACCTAGTACAGTTTTAAACAAGTTTTTGTAGTTGACGTCATTGATTATTGATTAATTAAGCTATTATCACGAATGATGCACGCGAAACTCGACCAATTATTGTTTTAATGTCAACTCTAAGCCATCATCTGTGCAAATTCAGTTCGGTGTACAATTAGGTAGAACTATTTCAACAAGGAACACAGAAATGTGTGTTTATATTAAAATCCACAGAAAAGATGTGATTTGATACACATGTTTTTGCTTTCTAGCGGTCAAATACTCAAACGATATTAAAATATGTAACGTCTAATGATAAGGCCACGCTGCCAACTAAGGCCAGCTGACAAATTATAAGCGTTTACGAAGCGAAGTGTTTAGGAGTCGTCGAATTAAACTACTCAGAGTTTTTGCTAAGGTTAACTCATATCAACTGTGTGTTTTTCATGCCTGTTGACTTAGTAACACACTCAAAATAAAAATAATTAAGTAGACAAACAGTCAATTTGACATAGGGCAAATCATTTAATCTAGAACTATCATTATTATAGTCTTACATAACCTCTCTATATCCAGACACCAATCAGATGACCTCCCGATCCCCAACAGTTAAAAGGATCTGTAAAATGACTCGAATCAGCCAGCGGAATTCCCCGCTACTATATAATTTATGAGAAAAAATCCACTGCTATTCTATCGTATTCGTATCGTTATATCAGTACATTAGAAAGAGAGGCACGATCAACAAAAGTGTGACTATTGTACGACTCCCACGCATAGTACGGGGTGGATGTATAGCATTTAATGAGCCATTTGCGAGGCGACATCCTCTGTTCTACGCTCCAATTTTCGTATTAAATACTTATTTTTCAATGATATAACCAATCCTTTAGTACATTACTATACAAAATTAGTAGGATAACAGAAACGTTTTTGAATAAGTCCATCCATGCAAAATGATTTGTAGGATATCCTTTAGTTTTTTTTGTTTTAAACTATATAAATGACTATATAAGGTTTTTACGGATACGTTAACATTTTCCTATGGATTTATAGTTATCTTAAATAAAATTAAACGAGACTTTCAAGTACCAGTAAAATAAGTATGCGACTTGACACGTCAATGAGTCTGATTTGTGCAACCGTTTTCCTGCTCGATTCATTTATGTGCGAAATAATTACAAACAACGCTACGAAAACAGTGATATCATTTTAAAATATAGTTTAACATGCTTACGATATATAAGTACATTTAAGTTGACGCATGAGGAAGGTTTTTCACAAAAATAGCGTGTGTTGAGGTCAGAATTCGTGTTAAAATTAATATAAATAATTTATCGTTGAGTCAAATTAACTTCCTCTACAGTTAGGGACATTCACTTTATTACCCCAAAAATATTTTTAGACACTGTTTAGTTCAGGGGTAGCGAACCATTGGCACGCGTGCAATAAATGGCACACGACATAATATTTTGGGCACGTCGATAAAATCACTACGAAAAAAATATAAAGTAGGTGCACCGTGGAAATGTCATAATAATCGCAGTCGAAATTATTCGATAGCATGCCTAAGACCGCATTAAACATTTCTTTAAAAAAAAGCACTTTGATGCATATATGTTCGCCACCCCTGGTTTAGATAAGGTAGTCTTTTGAGACTTTGACCGCCGCTGATTGTTTTTATGGACGTAAAGATGGTATGTTCTACCATTAATATGAATCGACACACCGTTTTCCATATAAGTACTTTGTTATTTATTGGACTAGATAGCTTTTTGTTAGTAACAAATATTATTGTTATATAATATTTTGTTTCAAAAATCATGATTTGCCGAAAAACGGAGCCGGGCGCTAGATTCACGGTATTAATATTTTCTAATAATATGCTTAAACGTAACCTTCTACAGTCACGTACCAATTTTTGTTATTAAAATAATAGTTTATAACTTAAACAATGCAGAACCTAACCTTGAATTACGGCAAGTGTACAAATTGTTACCGACGCGTTCAGCGAGAGACGGCTCGTCAGCGGTGAGGTCATTGAAACTATTACGCCATGTTTATTAATAATTTTAAGCCAAAATTGATGAGAAATAAAGAAAATAAATGAATTATATGACAGTGATACATATAAAAATATAAAGCACTATCGACGTAAGTATTTATCAATGCAGAAGTGATCACCCGATATAAATTACAACTTCCGTAAATTTCCCCACAAAAATTTCGATGGTTTCCCTACAAATGAAATCGATTAAATTCTAGCAACATCCGATCAATGCTAAATTATCGAATAACTTTTCGCATGATTAGTTAGGAAAACTAATTTACCGATTGATTATTATGAAATAGCAATTCATTTGTTCACGTTATATTTTATCGCCTTACAAACATATTTAAAACAATTTATGTGAAATCTGACATTTCCGCTATGATTAAAAGTTTAAAATCGGACTTTATTATAAAATGGGCACATTTAACAGCATTATTTTAGTCTTAGTCCTGAACAATTGGCCTTTTTTAAAAAGTCTGTCTATTCGATCTCGGGACAGGTTGCTTGTATGGCACAAGCTAAGAGTTACAGTTAATGATATTGAATAAAAACTGTACTCCGTTATTCGAAGCCATCCGAACGGTTGTCCAGTCGTACTCGTTTTACGTATAGATCTATTAAAATATCTTGGCGAGCGAAGGTCTTTAGCGTACTGCGCAGTGCCCTACTCCCGCAAACTAAAGCAAATTGTGATTTACACAATAATATAAGCAGTATAACAACATCAACAAAAGGAGATATTCTCAAATGTTTACTTTAAGTAAAATGACTTCTTGTTGATTATGTTACGAAATGCGTTTCAGTTAATTGTAATTGATGTAACCAAGAGATATGAGCAGCTCGAGATGAGTCTCGAACCCACGTCCTTCATAATAAACAGTAGGCCGTGCATAAAGGAGGCGTTTCAGACGTTGACCCTAATTTGTCGTTCTTGGAACTTCATAAAACTGTCGCCTGATTGCAACATAAGTGCGTAATCTATTGTTTTGGCTGTTAACTTTAAACGTGTAATAATGACCCTAAAATGTATGTTATTAATTAATAATAAGACTTCCATAGAATCGCTTAAGAAAAAACCGTTTTTAGAACGAAACAAAGGTTGCCATTGATTTTTATATGGGCATTCAACGAACGACTAATCTAAGTCACGAATCTTGCAATTTCTTCTCCTATTTTCGTAGTTACCCTGAAAGCTACATTTAGTTAGTGGAGTTATTCAGAAAGGAAAAAATTTGCGCATCTTGCAAGCTGTTCATTAAGTACACTTTTAAAATCTTTCCTAGACTATACAGCAAAAGCCTCTTTAGTCTTGATTTGCTGGGTAAATGTAAACATGGCATAATTAATTTTGTTGCAAAATATTCAATTTTAACATATGGTAATACAGCAGTTACTTTGACATTTGACATTTTAAAACTGACGCTGACACTGACGTTAGATGTTATTTATGTTTGGTTGTGTACTGGCGATATCTAATTTACTTTATTAGTTAATTTGTTTTCAGTGAATTTGTATCGTCGTATGATTATTTTAAAGAGAAAATGTCTGATTTCGAACAATACGTTGAGTTCGTACAATATACTAAACGATTTAGGAACGTAGGTGTAGGACCAAGACGATATTTACGTGATTATTCTGATCCCTTTACAAAATACTCTGTCGAGGAATTCCATACTCGATATAGGTTTACTCCTGATGTTGTTAAAAGTGTTATACTGCCTATGCTGGAGTCTATAAGAAAACCTTCAAAAAGAGGTTTACCTTTTCCTCCAGAAATAATGTTACTGATAACTTTACGATATTACGCTACAGGTAGCTTTCAGGTTAGTAAAGTTACAGTGTTCGAATTTGACCAACATTCGACATCCTAAGGAACCAAAGTCTCTATAGAAATAAAGAAAAAAAACCATTCAACAGGGATACAGTCCGCAGCCATATTAATTCCCACATGAACTACTTGACCAGTGACCAGCTTGACCAGTGCAATACCACAACCACAAAGACAGGCTTGAAATGGAAATAATTCCACATTATGTGTCAGAGCTGTATGCATATGTCACTAAACCAGATGATGTCTGTGTTTCCCCCTGAATATAATTAAAAATATGAGATATTTATTAATCATTTTTATTTTATAATGCTTAAAGCATTTATCTATTTTTTCCAGAAAATGCAAAAAGATGTCATGAATATTTGCCAGCAGTCAGTATCGAGAATTATCGCCCAAGTGTCCAATTTAATAGCAAGAAAAATGAAAAAGTATGTTAAATTTCCAACTAAAACAGAAGATCTCAATATGGTGAAGTAAGCTTCTTTTCAAGAATTAAATTTAACTTATGGCAATACAAAATAAAGGTACATTTACTCATGTTTTTTTGCAGGCAAAAATTTTACGAGATCAGCCATTTCCCTGAAGTGATTGGCTGTATTGACTGTACACATATAAAAATAAGAAGTCCCGGTGGGAACACTTCCGAAGTATATAGGAATAGGAAAGGTTTTTTCTCTATCAATGTCCAGATAGTTGTTGGGCCAAATTTGGAGTTTTTCAATCTAGTAGCCCGTTGGCCGGGTAGTACACAAGACAGTTTTATATACAACAATAGTTCAATTAAACAGAGACTTGATGCCAGTGAGTTAGAAGGGGTAATTTTAGGTGACAGTGAGTTCAACACGAGTAGTACCTTGCTCACACCTTTTGTGTCCCCAAATTCAATACCCCAAGAACAATATAATAAAAGTCACTTGGAAACATGTAAAACTGTTGAACATTGTTTAGGCATCTGGAAGGGTAGATTTCCTTGTTTACAAGTGGGTATGTGTATCAAGGTGGAAACGGTTGTGGCTGTGATCTGTGCATGTGCAGCGTTGCACAATATAGCTGTGTCAGTGGGTGATATTGCACCAACGAATTGGGAAATGGCTGAGATTGACGATGATGTTGTGACATGTAACGAAGACCCAGATAGTGAAGGTTTTGTGGCGAGACAATTATTTGTAGATAGATATTTCCAGAATTATTAAAATAGAAATTAAATTAAGTAATACTGCCTCACCATGTTCATTAAGTCTTAAGTAATATGTGTTGAATATGTTATTTTCAGTACTTCTGAAATACATATAATGCTACATTAATTTTATGATATAAATTTATAGTGGTGCTTTGTTGATATCATAATTTTAAGATATACATAAAAAATTATCAATATTTTATTTTAAATGTTTTTCTTGAATTCCTTAATTATTTTAAGAAAATTGATAATAACCAATATCAGTTATAGATAGATTTTATTTTATAATTCAGTAAAACAGCTGTTTTTACTTTCTGAAAGACAAAAAACATCTTCAAAATGTATGTATAACTAGCTTTCGCCCGCGACTCCGTTCGTGTGGAATAAAAACAACAAAAGTGAGTAGCTTATGTGTTCTTCCAGACTATTCTCTACGTCTATGCCTTTCATCGAGATCCGTTCAGCTGTTTAGGCTACAAACTCTAACAAACATCCATCCATCTAAACAGTAATCTGTAAGATCTATATGGACATCAGTTGTCAGTCTTCCAATGGCGATAATAAAATCAATAGGTCAGTAAAACATAACAAATTATTCATGTTGCTAATATCATATTGTTCGCTATCGAAGGTTGAATACGTATTTGGTACTCGAGGGTCAAGAAATTCAATATTCATCAAACGACAATGTTACACGCAGCGGCGTGGCGCGTGGCACACAATCATCTATACATATATTAAAAGTGGAGTGTACGTAACTTCAAAAGAATAATTCCAGATTTCGCGAAGATGTATTAGCGTTGCTGATAACGAATATCGCATTTAAAATTTTTGTCTATCTGTCCGCATGCCGCGTTTGTTCCGGGTTATCTCCGAAATGGCTGGGCCGATAAAAACATTAACGCCGAGATTGCCACCGCGTAAAAAAATCTATTACCTTCTAACACGTATAACAATATTAAGGTAGAGGAAGACAGAAGAATGTATAGTCATGTTGTAAAGCAATATACAAAAGAAGGAACTGGATTCAAATATACTGATAGATGTATAGAACAGATACTGTGCTGACCCTCCATAGGACAAAGCAATGCTTCTATGAATTCTACGACGCCCCTTTTTTTCCAGCTTTGGAGGGGATGATGTGTGACTGTTTCATTTTCACAACTGTGACCCTTTCTGTCCACTGCCCTATCTAAATCCGATAAAGGGAAACTGAGAAAAGGGATAGAACCAAGCATAGTTATTTAAGCTATATTAGTTCTGACCTGCAAAATAGAAGCCGTGAGCGCGGTCATAGCGACCAAAAGTAATTGGTCTTTCGTATACTGGTGCAGTTGTTTCCCGCAGCCGCGCTGGTAGAGCGTAGTGCAGTCCGCGGTGTAGGGCTTGTGCAGCGAGTCCAAAGGACCCTGGCCGCAGCAGGAGAACGGCACGTGTTTAGTCGCCGAGTAGTCGCCAGGGCCACTGATGCCGCAGCACTCGAACTGTGGGATTTTTGATGTTGATGATACGACATTTTTTCTACATTAATATCAATTTAATAATCTACCGACAACTTAAATTTGAATGCTTGTTACCTGAACATGTAATTTATCCCATCGTAATGAATCCACAGAATTAGGGTCTTCAAATTTGCTGGTATCCATAAAGTATTTTGTCATTGTACTCCTTATGTCGATTTCAACGTTATCCCATACAACCATCGCCCAAACGAAGCAGGAGAACTCAATGACTACCACTATAACGATCAGGAGGCCAGCCTGGGAATATTAAAAATATATTATTAGTTCATAATTTAACTTGGTTGTTCGATAATAAAATTAATAATAAAAGGAATAGTTAATCATTAAGTACGCAATATTAATATTTTAGTAAATTATAATAAAACAAACATAAAAGTGAGGTTCGTTCTTTTTGAAATATTTTTGTGATACAAATTGTTTAATTTTTTTTTCATACATAACAAAGTGTTTGCATGCTAATAATAGATGGCGCTTATCAAGACCAGATAACTCAAAATTCCAAACCAAATCTACTTTTACATAAATAATGCAAACGAATCTTATTTAAAGATTTGATTAAATACATTAGCTCAGATGTTTTTGATAAAAGTATTTGTAAGTTGATTTACCATAACGACGTGGAACTGATGCATGGATTTTGCAGATCGCCATCCAATCCATGCTACAGAACATGTAATAATTGCCATCATTAATAGTAATATTGCTGGATACTCCACATTTACTGGGATAAAGTGGCGGTAAATAAATAGTCGATATACGAGAAATCCACTAACTCCAAATAGCGCCACTGCCGACATCTGTTGAGGGAAATTAACAAACTTGAAAACTCATATTATACGACCACATTATATAGGTACCTGGATTCTCTCTTTTGATGTAACTTCACTGTCGTACTTTCGACAACTGCAAAAGTGCGACAAGGATAGCAATAACAGCACTACCGTATACAAATTGGTCTCTTGTTAGTTCAATTTAGTTGAGCTCATTTTAGAAATAAACTAGGTGACAAAAGAAGACAGGTACTTTTTTCGCATTTTTACAACATAAATAAGTTGCACGTAAAACAGTTACTTTACAGTTAAGTTATAGTCATATCAAATTTATTACATTAAAAAAATGTTTGTATAGAGTTGTTATGACAACAAAGAATCTCTGATTAAGATTAACGTAGTTCTTATAAAAGAGCATGTAGTTTTAAATTTAAAATACAACCAATTAAAATACTTACAGCGAATAAAACGTTGAAGGTTAGTACAAGATATTTCCAACAATTCGAGGACAGAGCCATTTTCAGTATTCACATGTCAAGTAAAGTTTGAAACTCGTCTCAAAACAAAGGCAGGTCGTTCCACCTCAGGAATTGTTTGTGTTTCGCTGCGTCCGCGTAACTGCAGCGGCGGCGCGGGCACAATTAAACAACCGGCATCTATCCGTTCATCATAATCTTTAACGAATTGTATGAAAATTCCTTTTTTAAGTGGACGATACAATCGTTATTCCTTGTAAATGATTAATCCGGCTTGATGTGTGCAGTTACTTATCAGTTTATCGTTGCGATAAACTTTTTTATATACAGTATCATGCAATCTAACCTCATTTTTTTACCAAACCATATCACCATATGATTTTACTATGTGACACTAGGCGTAGGCGCGGGTTTGTTATTTATATAACTTTGACAAATCTATTTCAAACGCTCTCATTACAAAATTACGTCACACTTTGTGCCTAAACAGGCACAGTAGTAGAGAAAACTCTAACACATAAGAATGTTTGCTGAATGTTAACCACGATTGTGAACAAGAATGTATTTAGGTTTACCTTTATCAGAGGTCAATGCTATTTGACCCTTAGCCGTGACACTTGTTAATGGAATGACCAAGACAGCTCAAATTTTATAATATTAGGTGCATAAAGAAACACGATAGGCTCAGGTTCATTCCCTGTTTGTTAAAAATGTGCAAAAAGTAATTTATAATGTGAGCTAAAATATTATAGAAAAAAATCAGCTTAATATTAAAGGTTTTATGAACACGAAAATCCGAATTCCAGCAATCTGGCACTACAAGAAATTAACGTTACAAGATTACATACATAAGTAGGCATACATCCAGAAAGCTATTTAACCATTTTAATTAGCACTCTCTAGCATCTCTCACGACGAACAATGACTTCTTCCTTGTTCGGTTTTTAACCCGTCGAGTGTAACTACCAGTGTGTTTATTAATGCTGCCTACTAGAGAAACTTGTGCTAAAGGTCAAGCTCTATTGCGCAATATATTCGCTTCAATTAAGATTTTTTAGTGTGTGATTTCTATTAATATATACGGATTAATCAATTAAACGAATACATTATGTATAATTTTATTTGAATATAATTTAAAACCAACCTAAAACACTTCATGCTAAGATAAAGTAATAAATGTTATCCAACATAAGTTGAAAGGCGATTTCTCTTTAATAATAATCGCAGAGACACAAATCTTTAGTCATTATCTCCGGCAATAATTCAACCTTTACTACTTTCTTGACCTTTTCTATTTCAGCAAGGATATCTGCACTTATAGGTCCTGCTTCTTTTGCGGTACGAAACAATGCCCTTGCTTTATCAACGTCTCGTTTATACATGGCCAGTAATCCCAGAAACGCCCAACCATCAGACAAAAGAGGTTCAACCTTCACAGCAGCTGCAGCCCAACGCTCAGCTAACTTTTCTTCCCTTAGTTTCCCGTAAATTCTTCCTAAAATTAGCGCTGAATACGCCGATGGAGCAATTTTATGTGCTCTGGCTGCTCTCTGCAATGATGCCGTTATGTCGGTTTTCCATCCGCCTATCGCTGCTCGGAGAAGTAACCCAGGACAAGGTTCAGCCCCGTCGTTATCGGCTTCTAACAAAGCTTTTTCACATTGACCATCCCAACCTCTAGCGAAACCCAAGCAAGTTGCTCGTATTTGAGAAAGTATTGCGCAAGGCCCGAACCGGCGTATCCCTTTCTCGACAACTTCAAGGGCCACATCCATATGAAGCCGCAAAAGTAGAGACGCTGCTCTCACATAATAAGTTCCAGGACCCGGTTTCTCTTTTTCGATATCTTCTGCACCGTGTTCGTAGCAGCCATCGTCAACACATTGGAGGATTCTTTCAGTAAGTTTAAAGCACCTTAAACATAAAAAGAAAGCTGCAGCGATCAAGAAAGGATTCCGAGAATCTATAATACTAGGAATCCAACATGCCTCCTCTTCTCCACTCGAATCTATCCATCTTTTTAGGCATCGCTTCCATTCTACAGGAAGCGCAAAGGATTTTCTCATTTTTTTAACTGCAACAAAAGCCGGACACTCGTTCCCATGGTAGTGATGCAATGCGTGCAGTGCGGCCCAACCAATGGCGCTGGTGGTACCGTCCGATTTGTCGCCTTTAACAGCAATTCGAAAAGCGGCTGTTGCCACTTCAATTGCTTCAGGACCTTTATCAAATTGTATACCTCCATATGTCCATAGTAAGTATCTGTTTTTAGAGTGGACATTTAAAGCTACTGTTAAATAATCATATGCATCAGATTCGTTCCTCTGTTCGAGACAGCGTAAAACTTTTGATAAGAGAACCCGAGGATGAGTAGGGCTAATTTTGAGGTTTCTTTCGATATGCTCATTTGATATTCTAGAATCTCCTATGGCCCGACATCTAGCGGCTGCTAGTCCAGGCGAAGGGCGAAGCTTGGGAGGCTGTGGAGCAAACGAAGATGTTACGGCTCTGCGGGCTGCTGAATGTTGACTAGTTATCATATCTTGATAATCCATTTCGGAACATTCCATCGGTGTAAATTGCTTCAGCATCGTCCTCACACGTAATAAAAGACGATTAGCTGCTGTTCTTTTTATACTCTTATTCATTTGAAGCGTACATTTGTAAGCCAAATTACTTAGCTCCTTATGCACAGATAATGCGCCACCTTCTTTAGAAATGCGCCGTTTGTCTAAAGGCGGCTCTTCTGGCGGAGATACTATTTTCAACGAATCTTCGGCTACTTTAAGTCCAGTAGGAGGAGGGAAACCTATTAAGTCGAAAAGCGACGTAATTTTCGCTTTCGGAACAAGTGGTTCAATTAAATCCATTCTAATAACTATGTAAGCATC
Organism: Papilio protenor; assembly: GCA_029286645.1. NCBI lineage: Eukaryota > Metazoa > Arthropoda > Insecta > Lepidoptera > Papilionidae > Papilio > Papilio protenor. Next base: position 1,585,455 of record JAGSMZ010000022.1, read on the forward strand.
ACGACCGTGTTCGTCAGTAACACGTTCATTTTCATGTGCGGGGCCACGGGCACTGGTTGGCGGTAGATCTAAAATTGTATGTACAGATTCAGGTAAAATATCAGCATTATAAAATATCAGCTTTGCACACACAGTTACTCCGAATTGTCCTGGCTGGAGTAAAACACCAGCATCCACCAACGCAACGTATCGACCTCGGACTTCAATTTTGCCACTTTTCGGAACTCCAGCTATCTCAACATAGAAAACATTGTTTAATCTTTCCTGTAATAATGTAGAATCCACCAGAATGCGCCTCATAGCATTCCAATACACTGAATTGTCGGATTTATCAACAGTTAAATCATTAGGGATAAACATGTCTTCGCTTGGCACATTAATCTCTGTATCGGCGGCGTGGCCTGCATTGCTGGCGTTCCCCCATACAATTTTCGAAGCTGAAGACGCGCTCAATGACATACCAAATTTTAAGGCTATTGGATCATGGATGGCATCGAGACCTATGCCGCTGAGAAAGGCTGTGCCGTCTCTCAATGGTGGTAGGCAATGTGCTGCAACCATCGTTAGTGTTACAGGTATTTTATCATTGTTTATAGAGCCGTTATAACTTACATGTACATCAACTGTACAACCCGATGGAATACCTGAATTAATAATCAAAAGCGGTACTTTTACATTTATCTCTTTCTCCCCTAATGCTATTGGATATAAGTCTACGTTTCCTCCTGCTTTATTATCAATATTAAGGAAGGGGTCCTGATCTTTTGAAGGTTTTCCTGAACTTCCGCGAAGCAAAAATATAAGTGGCCGATCAGCAACTATTTCTTGATCAGTTGCATTTTCTTCTATATTTAATGGTAAGGCAATCGAATCAATCATATGACCGTTTTCCCATTTTTCTCCCAGTAAAAATTCATCATCGAAATATATTAGGAACGTATAATCACCAGAACCTGGGTGTTCCCCTTCTAAATATAGACTAAAGGTCACTAAACGTAAATCTAGGTCATAATCATCAAAATCGGTTGACTTGGACTTGAAAGTATCCCGCGACTTATTTTTCTTTGCGCCTTTTCCCGACATATTTGTGTAGTTCACATTTTACTTCTACTGTGTTGAAATTGAATTACTAAATAAAATACTATTTTGTTAAACGTATTTAATATTATAATAATGTTCGATTAAATCGATGAAAGTCTTATTTTCAAAATGTCATAGTGACCGCGTCTCAGGAAATTCTTGTCATTTTCGAAAAAAAATAACAATTTTGTTCAAGTTTCTTCATGGTCTAGCGTGCCTTTTCTGCGTCGAATAGAAATCCAGAGACTCTGTCTACCCCGCTGTTTTACAGCCGATTACAGGCGTGATAATGTTCTTATTTAATTTTTTTACGTTATCTATACTCGGAATACAATCTCTTTACTCATTGTCTCTGGAACAATTGACAAACATCTGACAAGTGACATTGACGTATGACGTCTCCATATTTTGCCATTTATTTGTTGTTGTAAAGTTAGAGATACTAAAATAAAATGTTATAAAATGTATACACTTTTACATGGATTTTACAAGTATATGGTACAAAAAGACGAATACTGTGTGTTGATTTTAGGGCTCGATAATGCTGGTAAAACGGTAATGCGATTAAATTTTTACACCTCTTACAAACTTTTACAACATATTTGCAACTTTTTAACTAATAAAAATAATATGCCCAACAATTTTTCAGACATATTTGGAGGCAGCTAAAACGAAATATACTAAAAAATATAAAGCTATGAATCCAAATAGAATCACAACTACAGTAGGATTAAATATAGGTAAAATAGATGTCGATGCCGTCAGACTTAGTTTTTGGGATCTCGGTGGACAGCAAGAACTACAATCTCTATGGGATAAGGTACTTACTACATATACCAAACAATAACATGGTCACAATCTACTTTCAATATCAAACTACAGTTGAACCTGGATAAGCAAGAGTCCGAGGGGCCGCATCATTTTTCTCTCTAATAAAGATTTCTCTCTAATCCAATGTTCTTGCTTAGGGAGGTCGTACATCGGATGAGTCAATGACTTGTTTATAGAGGTTTCCCACTTATCCAAGTTCAAGTATACCTTTAAAGACAGTATTGTGTTGAGCTAAAGGCTTTTATAATCCAAACCCAGTATTTTAAACCACATTTAACTGATAATTTTTGGTTCAAATTTAAAACTGTTTCATTTAAATAATATTTTTCTACCCACCTAAAAATAAATATGTATAGAATATGCCCTAGCCGTGGAGTGGCGGAAACCGTAGCCCCTACTACTACTAAGTATGTATAGACCAGACATATAAAACCCTGACAATAGTAATAAAATACATAACTAACTATATAAAGAAGCTGATTGAATCGCCCTCAAGTCAGGATTTTTTATTCTTGGTTAGGCTATAACTGCAACATATTTATATTATTTCAGTATTATGCAGAATGTCATGCAGTTATTTATATAGTTGATTCTTCTGATAGAGAAAGAATTTCAGAATCAAAAGAAACATTTGGTGAGTTGAGATACTTTATTAATATAAAAAAAAACCCAGAGTTTATGGAAGTGTTTTAATTTTTTACTTTTCAACTCTAATTAAAATTGTAAAGTACTATAAATAAATTAGTCACTATTGCTTATCTTTTATGATTTGATTGATACACAAGAAAGGTTTTAAAACTTTTGTTAAAACTGGCTTGACATTCATATCAACCTAAAACAACCCATGTATTCTTTTTTAATTATTTTTTTAATTTGGTTGACATTTCAGACAAGATGATTGCTTCTGAGCATTTATCTGGAGTTCCATTGTTGGTGCTAGCAAATAAACAAGATATACCTGATTGTATGGGTGTACATACTGTCAAACCTATTTTTAATCAGAATGCACACCTAATTGGCGCAAGGGACATTATGCTAATGGCGACATCTGCATTAACTGGGTAAACAATTAATTTAGGTTAATTATGCAATTACATTTAATTACTAATAAGAAGTAATTTGTTATTTTATTAATTGCTTTCCAAGTATTTAGTGTAACTTTTTTTTATAGGGATGGTGTAGATGAAGGCATTAGATGGCTGGTTGATTGCATAAAAAGAAACAGTGTGGACAGGCCCCCGCGCAACCATGACGACAAGTTATAGAACGATAACGACGCCTTAATTTAATATTACGTTCACACTTACATATACACGGAATAATAATGAGTTTTCCTATTAAGATAATGTGACGCGATCCATTGTTTTGTACATACTGTATTGACATTTGAAAATAAAACATTAATAGAACCGTGTCTATATTGCTGTCCTTTTCCAGTGATAAATTGTATTTTTGATAAGAGATACGTAATTACTCGATATTTGTGGAGTACCTGCACCTGATAAAACACCTCTGATAACAGTACAGTTTGCACTGTATGTGTATCGTGAACTACTGTGTCGTACTGAAATGTTGAGTGATATTTAATTTTGCGTGTTTAATGGCAAATATGGCTTATCCAATGTATGAAGTCGATTGGAGTGTTTTACCGCCAGAACAAAATAGGAGGTGAGCGAAACAAAAAGTATTAAATACGTGACGTAGTTTATGATGGAAAGTGATTTCAATATACAGTGACTATTTACTGTGATGTACGGAAATACAAAAAGTAAATAAAGAATAAAATAATTTATCTAAATGTTTCCACGTAGTAGCCTTTTCAAATATGTGCAAAATACTGTTGTCAAGTATACCACAAGTCATTACAAGCACTTTTTTTAAAAACTTTCATCATATTTTAATATTTGAATCTTAAAAAATTGTACCTTTTACATTTTTTTATTTTAAAATTAATTAATTATATACATTTAATTTACATAGTTAAAACGCAACATAAAAAAAAATCAACGTCACGTATGAATGTGGGAGCGAGTTGGATGCGAGTCATGTCATGTCGGTCGGCCATGTTGAATTTCTTGCAACGCAGGAAATGTCAGCTGGCGGTTGCCGTATTAATTCTTTGTAAAATCTGTGATAAAAGATTTACCGGTACATTTTCTGTGATACACGATCAAACACACAACAATCCACAGATGTTTCAACCTAGTTGAGATTGAAGTGAAAATATGACAGTAGTATATCGGTGGTGGCATGCGATTTCTCTTCAATTTTTGTGGTCTGTTACGAGATGAAATTCCTGAAAGCCTAACAGCACACTAGTGAAAGTTTCCTTTTATGTTATGTTTTAAGTGTATGTTTGTTACAACACTATTAGAATCAAGTGTTTGGATACATCGAGTTGGTTGATCCCTCGGAACATCTCCCAGTGTCATTTAGTGTCAATAATCATTCTACAGAGTTTTGGTTGTGGATCGTGTGTCTATTACTTCTAACTCCATACCAAAATGAACGGCTCGGAATCCGGGTAATTATTTTTAACTTGTATAAAATACTTTAAATTACTGTGGAGCTTCCTAATAGATTATAATGACATCACAAAATTGATAAACAAGTTCAAAATTCTAAGTACTTAATTAAGTTTCCTATATATGTGACCTACAGTTCTATTCAATTCATCAATCAAAAGTAATGATGCATTCTGCATATAAATTTGTAGTAAACATCCATCCATTGGTGAACAATTTGTTTCATAAGTATTGTAAACACTGGTTTAATAAATTGATGAATATTGTTGTAAACATATGGTATATGTTTATAATATAACACTACCCAGGTACCTTATATAACTTCATAGGTTTAACATGTTTCTTTAGAATATTCATATTAGGCTACTTCTGATTTTATTACTAGCCCACAAGGCATAAAAATATGTCTACACGACATATGCGAATTATTTTGATTATAAGCTTGTAGAAATGCATTATTTGATGAATATAAACAATACAATATAACAACATATTGTACAAATGCCTTGTGGCAAGCTTTGATTGATCTTTTGTCAAATCATTTAAATTTGTACAAGCAATAAGCTTACTGAGAAATTGATTGTCTCGGAAGTAAAACAAGGCAGTTAATGTACATTTAACAATGTTTTCCTCAATTGTATATTTTGTTTATTTTACGAGAAACCTTGTAAGTATGATTGTTTCATTTCCATACTGATAGTTGTGGATGAAGAGAAAAAAATCGTTTATTCTTTATATATCTTATTCACTAGACATAATGTAGAATGATTAAGACTTTATTAAAGGGCTTCTCCTGTTAAAACATTTATAAAATAATTTCATCATTCTGCAAACCATTTAATGTGCAAAATGAATCTATAGAATTGGCCTTTTGAAAAGTGTTTCTAGGTTTTATGTCTTATTTTTGGTATATTGTACTTAAGAGTTATAATTTGTTGCAGGTTTAACCCGGCATTTAATATTGCTACCATAAAACAAGTGGTAAATGAGGCTATTGAAAGAGGTGAGCACTATTTTAATTGTGCTAAACATTATATACATATTATAACTAAATGTTATGTGACTAGTAGCCAGGTAAATAAGATTTTGAAGTACATGGTTCCCGATATTTGAAAATTAGTTGAATTTGGTCAAGTAATTTTTATTTTTCTAATCAAACCGCTTTGGGGTTGGTGATTTGGGCATATTATATTCTAGGTTTATTTATTGATGAGTAGTTTAGAAGTTTTATTAGCAGCTAAAAGTAGCTAGTTATGGTGAAAATACTGCTTTCCGTTGATATAACAAGTTTCATCAACATATAGCAAAGCTTTTCTGGTTATTTGGATCTAATAACAATAACTTCTTTCAATCAATCTTTAGCAACATCTTATTTACTAATGCCTTTGTAGTGGCAACTGCTTTTGCCAATGGTTTAGGTTATAGAATAAAAATAATCATTTTACTCCAATCCACAAGCCTTAACTTTCACTAATGGATACATTATTCTGCACTTTATCACAAAAAGTTTAATCACAATCCTAATTGATGTTGTGATGATTTTATCAAATTACACTTAGTATTAGCCTATTTACTTTTATATATCACATTACATAGTTTTATATAAAAAGAATGTACTTTACTCAATATAGAGCTTCTTACTGGCTAACACACTTCACGCTTATTATATTAACATTTTATAACAAATGCACTGATGATTGCTTTCTGTGTGTGTGTCGTGTAAACAGTCGCACCGGTTTCAGTGCGGATGCCCACGCCCACGCGGCTGCGGGACCTCATACGACAGATACGTGCTGCAAGAACAGCGGCTGAGGAACGAAGTGTTGTTAACAAGGAGTGTGCATATATTAGATCTACGTTTAGAGAAGAGGACAGTGTTTGGAGGTAGGGAATTATATTTATAACTTTCGTGTATGTCTGATGATAAATACGTTGTTTATATAGTACTAATAATCGTATCACAGAAGGAAAATAGTTATAATACAATTTTAATGTGGGTTTTCCATTCATTCTTTTTAAAAAACCACTACTAAAATGACCACTATGTTTAACTACATGAAGATTTAGGAAACTTGCGTAAGACCCATTTTCACTGTGATATTGGTAATCAATAGCGCAATCTAGCCTTGGTCTATTTTCCAGGAATCTCATTTGATTGTTTAGATAAATAGCTGATTATTGTTCGTATATAGATGTCGGAATATAGCGAAGCTCCTGTACATCCATATGCTGGGGTATCCGGCGCACTTTGGCCAGCTGGAGTGCCTCAAGCTGATCGCCAGCCCGCGTTTCACCGACAAGCGCGTAGGATACCTTGGCGCTATGCTGCTACTGGATGAACGGCAAGATGTGCATCTACTCATCACGAACTGCTTAAAGAAGTGAGTACAAAGATGATTATCATCATCACCAGCTCATTATCGGAGCCTACGCTAAGAGGGTGTGTCTAGGCCTTAGTAAACCAAGCTGGCCCACTGTGGGTTGACTTCACACATCTTTTAATTTGTTCGCCGACATGTGCAGGTTGCATCACGATGTTTTCCTTCACCGTAAGAACATCGGGTAATTATGTCGGTGGCTTAGGGGTTTGAGCACTTTTAATTCACAGGTCCTGGGTTCGAATCCCGCCATGTACCAATGTGAAATTCAAAATGATTATACCGTGTACAATTATAATAAACAATGAATGATAATCGAATTAAAGTGATAACAAGGAAACTAAAGTCTTGATATTCTACTAATATACCAATTTATGTATTTGTGAATTTCCAATTTCCCGCGTAATAATTGTAGGTATTTCTTTTCTTCATTGAAAAAATTAGCCTATTAATATGAGCTCACAAATGGTTTTTAGAATGAAGTAATATGGATTGATTCTTTCCCGTATTAACTATTTTGTCAACGCTTTCGTTCTGTCATACGAATCCTTACAAATGCCTCCATTTAGGTTAATCTACGCTTATTACTTTATATACTAGTAGTTTTGTTATTACAATCGTTTATTTATTCAATTACTTTTAAACTGTAAGTTTCTTCTTCCGAAAAATATGCAAAGATAAGGATTAATTATGGGCTTTATCTATGTAGGAAGAAAATTTACTAAATAAGGCCCAGAAATGAATTCAGAATTATGAATTTCTGTGTGGACTTATTACTTCATTTCCTCTTTTACTCCCCTTTATTGTTTGGTGTTTTAAGTATTTTAAAAATAGAAATAATTGCGTATTTACTACTTGGTATCCTCGTTTCTTTATTTTATCGTGTGATGCAATTACGTAACGTTTAGGACGTACACTAATGGAATAATGTTCTTTTTCGCATTACCAAGTACCAGATATGGCAAGTAAATTTACATACGCTCACTGATACTCAAGTTTGTTTTTTCAATGACAATAACCAATTACGTGTTACTGACACGCCTCTCTTGTTATCACTTGTAAAACATTTTGTTTTCAACTGAAATAATTTGCCATCCATTTAAAAAAGAACAGAAATAACATTAGGTTATTTTTTTTTTTTTTTTTTTTATAATTTAAGATGGCAAACGAGCAAACGATCACCTGAATCCGCCCAAAATGGCGAAGCGACCGCTGCCCATAGACATCCGCAATTGCAGATGCGTTGCCTACCCTTAATCGACGGAGGAGGAGACGTACATAAAAAGGATATTTCCCCTTCCTATGCGTCACCTCCGCCGTCAAATACACTTTCCCTTCCCATCCTTTCTCAAAAGAAAAAGGGTGGGAAGGAAAAGGGACCAAAGTTGGTTTTATCAGTCACTCAAGCAATATCATAGTGTCAAAGATCAATGATTCTCATATACCACGACACTCTAATAATTGACAATTAAAGTAATCGATAGTACATAGCTGATTTAAATATAACTAGCGTTCGATTTAAAAAACGTCCAAGAAAATTGTTAACATTAATACTGAAAAAAATCCATATAGTTTTGACAATGGTTTCGCGCAATATTACGTATCTGTAATTCTAAAAACCATCATAAATATTCTAAAAGCGATTAACAGTATATTCTACAACAAAATTTTCTATGAACATAAAACCTCTCGTATGTCTTCAATAATATAGTTTCATTACTAAAGGTTACAATGCCATTGTTACGAGAATATTAAATGTTTCTACAATAGAATTATAAAAACTTTATTGTATTGTTTACATTTGTCAAATTCCCAATTGCAAATGTCAAAATTACAGTTACCGTAATATCCCTGCTTCTTTAATGTTGGCTTGTAGTTTATGGTCCCATTCCCACATGAAGGTTATATTTCCAATTTATTTACCCCTCAGTTTAATACCGTGAAAATATATAGCCTAAAGCATGACGTAAGTGTAGGGCTTTTTATTAAAAAAAGAATTATTCAAAAATAAGCTGTAATTGCTGAAATCTTAGGCAACAAAAAAGTGTGTGTTTACGCTTTATTATAATAGTATAGATAGATATAGATATAAAATATACTAATATTATAAAGAGGAAAGATTTGTATTTTTGTATGTATTGAAATAACTCAAAAATTACTGGTCAATTTTAAAAATTCTTCCACCGTCAGAAAGGTTATCTGTGAGTAACATAGGCTATGTTTTTTAATTTCACGCGGTAAAGTCGCGAGCAACGGCTAGTATATATATATTAGGGAGATTCAATTCAAATGTCTTTTGTACAGTGACTTGAACAGCAATACCCAGTTCGTAGTGGGTCTAGCACTATGCACGCTGGGCGCTATCGCCTCGCCGGAGATGGCGCGGGACCTCGCCTCCGAAGTGGAGAGACTGATCAAGTCGCCCAACGCCTACATCAAGAAGAAAGCAGCGTTATGCGCCTTCAGAATCATAAGAAGAGTACCAGATCTAATGGAGATGTTCCTACCCGCAACTAGAAGTCTTTTGACGGAGAAAAATCATGGTAAGTGAAATTTTAGTCTTTTCTAGTTTACGTAATCCAATTTCATACATGAATGTATGTTTTTTTAATTTCACGCGGTAAATTCGCGAGCAACAGCTAGTATAGATATAGATATAAAATATACTAATATTATAAATGCGAATGTTTGGTTGGATGGATGGATGGATGGATGGATGGATGGATGGATGGATGGATGGATGGATGGATGGATGGATGGATGGATGGATGGATGGATGGATGGATGGATGGATGGATGGATGGATGGATGGATGGATGGATGGGACGGAGACGCCGGCGAAAGCTAGTATACCAATAAAAATCCAAGGGTTTTATGTGTCCATCGTAAAAAGGATATAATTGGAGATTTTACATATCAGGAACTCGAGATTATTAAAGGATAGTAAAGAATTAATCAAACATTATCTGACCTATCATATAAATCAGAATCAATGTCATATTTCAATCAAATATCATTCTTAACCACATGTATTTAAAGTTGAAAATTGCATACACAGTGTAATTTATATGAAATGGCCACAATTGATGTGTGAAGAGCGTTGCGGTCTGTTTACCTTGTGAATGGATGACTCGATGTCCCCTTTGAATTACAGCACGTATAAAGTGACAACGCTCTAACCTATTTTATTGTGTTTTTATTGTTATTCCCAATGTCACATAGAACCCTTACGTTTATCTGATAATGTCAGATTCTCTTACTTTTAATGTAATCATACTATCATAATAATATTATAAATGCGAATGTTTGGATGGATGGATGGATGGATGGATGGATGGATGGATGGATGGATGGATGGATGGATGGATGGATGGATGGATGGATGGATGGATGGATGGATGGATGGATGGATGGATGGATGGATGGATGGATGGATGGATGGATGGATGGATGGATGGGACGGAGACGCCGGCGAAAGCTAGTATACCAATAAAAATCCAAGGGTTTTATGTGTCCATCGTAAAAAGGATATAATTGGAGATTTTACATATCAGGAACTCGAGATTATTAAAGGATAGTAAAGAATTAATCAAACATTATCTGACCTACCATATAAATCAGAATCAATGTCATATTTCAATCAAATATCATTCTTAACTACATGTATTTAAAGTTGAAAATTGCACACATAGTGTAATTTATATGAAATGGCCACAATTGATGTGTGAAGAGCGTTGCGGTCTGTTTACCTTGTGAATGGATGACTCGATGTCCCCTTTGAATTACAGCACGTATAAAGTGACAACGCTCTAACCTATTTTATTGTGTTTTTATTGTTATTCCCAATGTCACATAGAACCCTTACGTTTATCTGATAATGTCAGATTCTCTTACTTTTAATGTAATCATACTATCATAATAATATTATAAATGCGAAAGTTTAGATGGATGTTTGTCAAAGTTTGGAGCCTATACGTCTGTACGGATCTTGATGAAATTTGGCGTAAATGTAGAACACAGACTGGAAGAACACATAGGCTACTTGCTTTTCTTTTGTTTTAATTCCACGCGGACGGATTCGTCGGCAAAAGCTAGTTTTTTATAAGTCATACTACAAGGAATACTACTACTTATGTGTTTGAAATCTAGTAAACAACGGTATTTATCGCGTTTGTAGTATCTTTGGGATTTGCCAAACATGTAGGATACGATTAAGTCTGCTTTTGCATGAATATGTCTGCGTTGATAAGATTATAGGACACGAGATAATTCTCTCAACAATGTTACAATTGTGTGGTCAAAATTTTGATAAAGTTGGCATAACTGACCTCGATTCTATTTTACGACCTATTTTAAACCTAGATTCAATTTTAAACCTATAACATTTATATAAAACACTTCAAATAAACTTTACAATCAAACAAAATATGCCACTTTCGTAACTACTATAGAAAAAAATACATAATCTTACTTCTTCCTAATATTATAAATGCGAATGTTTGGTTGGATGGATGGATGGATGGATGGATGGATGGATGTTTGTTAGAGTTTGGAGCCTATACGGCTGTACGGATCTTGATGAAATTTGGCGTAAATGTAGAACACAGACTGGAAGAACACATAGGCTACTCACTTTTGTTTTTTTTTATTTCCACGCGGACGGGTTCGTGGGCAAAAGCTAGTTTTTTATAAGTCATACTACAAGAAATACTACTACTTATGTGTTTGAAATCTAGTAAACAACGGTATTTATCGCGTTTGTAGTATCTTTGGGATTTGCCAAACATGTAGGATACGATTAAGTCTGCTTTTGCATGAATATGTCTGCGTTGATAAGATTATAGGACACGAGATAATTCTCTCAACAATGTTACAATTGTGTGGTCAAAATTTTGATACAGTTGGCATAACTGACCCCGATTCTATTTTACGACCTATTTTAAACCTAGATTCAATTTTAAACCTATAATATTTATATAAAACACTTCAAATAAACTTTACAATCAAACAAAATATGCCACTTTCGTAACTACTATAGAAAAAAATACATAATCTTACTTCTTCCTAATATTATAAATGCGAATGTTTGGTTGGATGGATGGATGGATGTTTGTTAGAGTTTGTAGCCTAAACGGCCGAACGGATCTTGATGAAATTTGACGTAGATATAGAACATAGTCTGGAAGAACACATAGGCTACTTGCTTTTGTTTTGTTTTAATTCCACGCGGACGGGTTCGTGGGCAAAAGCTAGTTTTTTATAAGTCATACTACAAGGAATACTACTACTTATGTGTTTGAAATCTAGTAAACAACGGTATTTATCGCGTTTGTAGTATCTTTGGGATTTGCCAAACATGTAGGATACGATTAAGTCTGCTTTTGCATGAATATGTCTGCGTTGATAAGATTATAGGACACGAGATAATTCTCTCAACAATGTTACAATTGTGTGGTCAAAATTTTGATAAAGTTGGCATAACTGACCCCGATTCTATTTTACGACCTATTTTAAACCTAGATTCAATTTTAATCAATTCAATTTCAATTTTAAACCTATAACATTTATATAAAACACTTCAAATAAACTTTACAATCAAACAAAATATGCCACTTTCGGAACTACTATAGAAAAAAATACATAATCTTACTTCTTACTAATATTATAAATGCGAAAGTTTAGATGGATGTATGGATGTTTGTTAGAGTTTGTAGCTTAAACGGCTGAACGGATCTTGATGAAATTTGGCAGAGATGTAGAGGATAGTCTGGAAGAACACATAGGCTATTCTTTTTTTTTATTCCACGCGGCCGAAATCTCGGGCGAAAGCTAGTTTACTATAAAAAAATACATAATCTTACTTCTTCCTAATATTATAAATGCGAAAGTTTAGATGGATGGATGTTTGTTAGTGTTTGTAGCCTAAACGGCTTAACGGATTTCGATGAAATTTGGCAGAGATGTAGAGGATAGTCTGGAAGAACACATAGGCTACTCACTTTTGTTTTTTTTTATTCCACGCGGCCGAAATCTCGGGCGAAAGCTAGTTTACTATAAAAATCATACAGAAATGTCTATGAAGTGATTACTTTGGAATAACATATTAAAGTATATTACTTGGTATATGATGAAACGTCGCCTCAAACAGTGAACACGTCGACGCAAACGTTATCGTGTTGATACAATGAGTGTTTAACTATCGCTTATCGTAAACTGTACATCGGTTATAAATAATTGTTATAAAACATGATTTACCTGTACCCTATATAAAGAAAGTAATTTTCTCGGTTTTTTGAAAATATACTAGAATTTATTAATTCTCAATCACAATCAAACAAAATATGCCACTTTCGTAACTACTATAGAAAAAAATACATAATCTTACTTCTTCCTAATATTATAAATGCGAAAGTTTAGATGGATGGATGTTTGTTAGTGTTTGTAGCCTAAACGGCTTAACGGATTTCGATGAAATTTGGCAGAGATGTAGAGGATAGTCTGGAAGAACACATAGGCTACTCACTTTTGTTTTTTTTTATTCCACGCGGCCGAAATCTCGGGCGAAAGCTAGTTTACTATAAAAATCATACAGAAATGTCTATGAAGTGATTACTTTGGAATAACATATTAAAGTATATTACTTGGTATATGATGAAACGTCGCCTCAAACAGTGAACACGTCGACGCAAACGTTATCGTGTTGATACAATGAGTGTTTAACTATCGCTTATCGCAAACTGTACATCGGTTATAAATAATCGTTATAAAACATGATTTACCTGTACCTTATATAAAGAAAGTAATTTTCTCGGTTTTTTGAAAATATACTAGAATTTATTAATTCTCAATCACAATCAAACAAAATATGCCACTTTCGTAACTACTATAGAAAAAAATACATAATCTTACTTCTTACTAATATTATAAATGCGAAAGTTTAGATGGATGGATGGATGTTTGTTAGAAATTGTAGCCTAAACGGCTTAACTGATTTCGATGAAATTTGGTACAGATGTAGAGGATAGTCTGGAAGAACACATAGGCTACTCACTTTTGTTTTTTTTTTTTTTTTTTTTTTTTTTTTTTTTTATTCCACGCGGCCGAAATCTCGGGCGAAAGCTAGTTTACTATAAAAATCATACAGAAATGTCTATGAAGTGATTACTTTGGAATAACATATTAAAGTGTATTACTTGGTATATGATGAAACGTCGCCTCAAACAGTGAACACGTCGACGCAAACGTTATCGTGTTGATACAATGAGTGTTTAACTATCGCTTATCGCAAACTGTACATCGGTTATAAATAATTGTTATAAAACATGATTTACCTGTACCCTATATAAAGAAAGTAATTTTCTCGGTTTTTTGAAAATATACTAGAATTTATTAATTCTCAATCACAATCAACAAACACTAGATATTTCTAGTGTTTGTTGATGAAAGGAATGTTCATCATACTTCATACTAATATTATAAATGCGAAAGTTTAGATGGATGGATGTTTGTTAGTGTTTGTAGCCTAAACGGCTTAACGGATTTCGATGAAATTTGGTATAGATGTAGAGGATAGTCTGGAAGAACACATAGGCTATTCATTTTTTTTTATTCCACGCGGCCGAAGTCTCGGGCGAAAGCTAGTTTACTATAAAAATCATACAGAAATGTCTATGAAGTGATTACTTTGGAATAACATATTAAAGTATATTACTTGGTATATGATGAAACGTCGCCTCAAACAGTGAACATGTCGACGCAAACGTTATCGTGTTGATACAATGAGTGTTTAACTATCGCTTATCGCAAACTGTACATCGGTTATAAATAATCGTTATAAAACATGATTTACCTGTACCTTATATAAAGAAAGTAATTTTCTCGGTTTTTTGAAAATATACTAGAATTTATTAATTCTCAATCACAATCAACAAACACTAGATATTTCTAGTGTTTGTTGATGAAAGGAATGTTCATCATACTTCATACTAATATTATAAATGCGAAAGTTTAGATGGACGGATGGATGTTTGTTAGAGTTTGTAGCCTAAACGGCTGAACGGATTTCGATGAAATTTGGTATAGATGTAGAGGATAGACTGGAAGAACACATAAGCTATTCACTTTTGTTTTTTTTTAATTCCACGCGAACGGAGTCGCGGGCGACAGCTAGTATTATTATAAATTAGTATAGTATTTTTGGAGGTTATGAAATACTAATATATTTGTGTTGTCCCGTAGGAGAGCGGACAGCGCGAGGTAATCACAGTCGCTGGTCCTTGCACTTATACGTTCATATGATGACGTTGCATGTAATTTTGAATTCTATTCCTTTACAAAAGATGTTATAATCGCGTGACCAATTTGCGTGCTTATCTTGAAAAGGTAACATGGCCTCGTTTAATCTAGAATCCGATCGAAAATCCGACACCCAAACCACTCGGGTCAACGGCCTAAGTGTCCGCAAAAATGAAACCAGATTGACTCATGTTTATTACCGATAAGGTTACGGAATAGTAATTTTTCAATTACTATTCCGTATAATAAATTTATACCACTTAAATATATAATATAGATAATATATAGATATAGATTTAAGTGGTAATAAACTGATATTTTCCCCTTCAAAAAGACGATTTAACTGGTTTCTCATTGTTGCTATCTTTTTCTAGAAAATCTAGAATTTTCTATGATTAATAACTTTTTAAGTGTGAAAACTTGATGTAACTTTTACAATAAAATTAACAGGACTGGCCGAAAATGGTGGTTAAAAATTGATTTACATGAAATGGCAACATATGAACATTCAAACGCATGATTGTTATATACTCTGGATATATTGTGTTGGTCCTCAAAAGCCTTACAAATATAGCTTATTTTAGACCGTATTAACATAGGCGTAAAGTTCATTATCTCTATGTAGGATATTTTTGCACATTAATGTAAATAATTTATCATAGAAACAGCTTGTAGTTAATTTTAATTCGAAATTTTTAAAACGTTATTAAATACTCTATATTAAAGTAGACTTGTTTTTAAGACATAAATAAATATTTATTTAGTAAATATGTTATGTAAAATTGTTTAATTCGTGATAATATTGTAGATTATATGTAGGTTTTGAAAATATGTATTTAAGTAGTTTTAAATTATTTGATTGGATAGAAAAAGGATTCTTATTGATATTTAATAGATTACATTATTATTTAGAATAGAATATTTAACACTATTATTGTATTTAAGTATATCAGCATTTGTAAGGCTTTTGAATATAATCGGATTTGGTATTTTGGGCTTTCAGTACATATTTATATGATGGTAATATATGTATTTAGTTTATGTGCTTATAATTTCTTTCCTTCAGGATTGGATATTTATTTCGTTATACACATATTATTTTCAGTGTTTTTTTTTTATTTTTAACCATTTGTTTTTTTGTGTACATGTAGAATTAATTTTAAATATATAAGTTTATTTTTGGGTATAAAGCCACGAATGTTTTTCAAGCACGGGAAATGACTAAATTTCAATGGATATGGTCTGTGTTTTTTAAGTTTTTATTGCCCATTTAAGCCTTATGTATCAATGTTTGTGAAATGCTGTAACCTTTTTTATCATGAAGAAAGTATTTATTATTTCAATGCATCTGCCTTGAGAGTAAATGTGTTCAAGTATATTATGGCTTATGTATTTGGGCAATTGTTTGAATTATTTTATATGGATATATATATTGTTTATTTTGTATTCTAGATTGTTCCAAATCTGGTGAGAATATTGAAGAATTTAATATTGGCGGGATATTCACCTGAACATGATGTTAGCGGTATCTCTGATCCATTCCTACAGGTAATTGTACATGCTTATATATTAAAGAAGGAAATATTTGTATTTTTGTATGTGATACTCAAAAACTAGTTTACCAAGTTCAAAATTACTTTTACCATTCGAAAACTTCTGAGTAACTTTGCTATTTTTATAGTATTAATGTCTTTATTTATTGTAGATAGATTTATTTTGTTCAAAGTTACAGACCCACCCAGAAACTATTAAATAAGCAAGGTCTAAACTTGGTTTCCCCAGCCTATGATCTAGATTTTGGGCAACTACCATAAAAATAGTCATTAGAAGCAGTTTTTTATCTATATTACATTTTTCGTGTATCTAGATGGGACTGCCCCCACCCACTGGCGAAACCAATGGTTCTAAATAATATTTTACCAATTTCCAGGTGAAAATTCTCCGTCTACTTAGAATACTAGGCAAGAACGACGCGGAAGCATCCGAAGCAATGAACGATATACTGGCCCAAGTCGCTACAAACACTGAGACGAGTAAAAACGTCGGCAACACAATATTATACGAAACTGTACTCTCCATCATGGATATTAAGTCTGAAAGTAGCTTGCGTGTGTTAGCTATTAATATCCTGGGCAGATTTCTATTGAATAATGATAAAAATATAAGATATGTAGCGCTGAATACATTGTTAAGGACGGTTCATGTTGACACCTCTGCGGTGCAGCGACACAGGACTACTATATTGGAGTGTTTGAAGGTATGTATGTAACATATTTAAGGTAATAAATCAAAGGTAACTAGTAAAATTTGGCGTTGGGTTTTGAAGTAATGCAATCATCCATATTCAAAATTTAATGTAATTCTGTAGAAATTAAACTGGTAACCTTTAATTATAATGTATTTTTAAAGTTTAAGCACTTCATAGTATTTGACTGTTTTATAATAAATCTTAAAATCATCATCATCATCATCTCCTTATCCTCCTCCCGTAGGGTCGGCGCAACGGGTTTTTGTCCTCCACATAACTTTATCATTCGTCATCTCAGTCATCACTCCCTTTTTGATCATGTCACCTTTTACACAATCCATCCATCTCTTTCTAGGTCTACCTCTACCGATGTACCCTTCCACACTCATAACTAACGTTCTCCTTGTAACATGCGATTCATCCCTCCTCATAACATGCCCATACCATGCTAACCTTTTACTCCTTACCTTCTCTACTACGGGGGCTACTCTCAAACTTTTATTGTGTCTTAAAATGTTTAAGTCTAATGTTAAATAAGGTTTCGTTGGTATTGCAAATAACTGTAAATGACTAATATAGATTGCATTAGTAATGAGAGTCATGGATTATGTTAATAAGAAATTATTTTTCTTGTCACGTACGCGCTTAGAATGAAGGCTAATACCTCAGTAGCGCATTATCTTTGAATTGTTGTAAGTCGTACCAATATTTAATTTATTAAAAAAATATTCTTATAATTTTTTTTTTACTTTGTTCAAAATCAAAATAAAGAACTTAGTCAAGATAAAGGCCGGTATAATAACTATGAAAGTAAATTTTAATAGCTCATTAGTACATTCAAAAAAGTGCCAAAAGACCTAAACTGTGTTGTTTTGTGTAGACCTAAAAGGATTATATGGCAGTTGGGAATTTTGTGAACTAAATGTTATCTTGAGATATATTTTGACCAATGAGGAATCGGCAAATGCACGGGGGAATCGTCATTCACATAATTTCCAAAATAATAGCAAATAGTTTTGTTTTCAATAGAGTTATTTGTCTAAAAACTAGCAGACCTAAAAAAAGCCACAAGATGCTTGAAGATATGTCTATTTGACAGTACTAACCGTGATAACAGAAGTGTACAATGATTGGCAGGACCCGGACGTGTCGATCCGCCGGCGCGCGATGGAGCTGTCGTTCGCGCTGATGAACAGCCAGAACATCCGCGGCATGATGAAGGAGCTGCTGGTGTTCCTGGAGCGCGCGGAGGCGGAGTGCCGCGCGCACTGCTCCAGCGCCATGGTGCTGGCGGCCGAGCGGTACGCGCCCTCCGCCAAGTGGCACCTCGACACGCTCTTCCGGCTGCTGCTCAAGGTACACCTCTCTACTTCTACTTCTAGAACATCACGATCTTCTTACTAATATTATAAATGTGAAACTTCAGATGGATGGATGTTATAGTTTATAGCAGACAGTTGAATGGATCTTGATGAAATTTGGCATAGATGTAGACGATAGTTTGGAAGAACACATGGGGTTTTAATTAAGTTTTGTATTAATTCTGCGCGAACTATTTCGCGTCACAAGCTAGTAACATTAAAATTGTCCCATTTAAGAATACAGTCAAGTATCGGTGGTCAAGGGCTAGTAGTGAGATTTCTTTTTTTAAGCCCAAATGAATGCTTTAATAAAAACCGGAAAAGTAGTTTTAGAGTTATCTACATGAGTCTCTAGAGACTTTGAGGAACATTAGTATTTAGTCGTAACTTTGGACAGATCGATATGATGATTTAATCGATTAAATAAAACCACCACCACCAATCGACCCTCGGGTAAAACCAAATCAAAAGAGGGGCCCGTGGTTTGACCAATTTCTACTCCGCACGCATTCCCAGCAAGATTTCTACCATTCCTCTATGTCACCATCTAATTGATTTATTTAGTAAGGATAATAAATTGTGTAGGCCGGCAACTATCTCCGAGACGACACAGTGTCGAGCACGATACAGATAATATCTGCGGCAGCAACGGAGCGGCAGGCGTACGCCGCCATGCGGCTGTGGACGGCGCTGCAGCGGTGCGCGTTGTGCGGGGACGCGGCAGACAAACAACCCCTTGTACAGGTAAATACAATCATATCAATATTATAAATCCGAAAGTTACGATGGATGGATGGATGTTTGTTAGCGTTTGTAGCCTAAACGGCTGAACTGAAATTTGACGTATTTAGACTATAGTCTGGAAGAACACATATAATACTTTTTGATTTTTTTTAATTCCTCATGGACGGGAAAAGGTACTTTATAAATATTGTCTGTAATCTATACTAATGCAATAAAGCCTAAATACACACTTCTTTGTTATGTATTTTTTATATCGACAATCACAGCATTTTGAATATTTTTTTAATTAAGAGCTTTAAATTATAAGCGCTGACGACAGTCTATAGGCTGTATAATTTCACGCTATTTAATTTAAGATATGAATGAATTGAAAAAATCATGCAGGAAAGGTTCAAAAACAAGCCAATAGCAGCAGAGAATCCAGGTTTCCATAGCTACTTACCAATCGGTAAGCCTAAGTCTAGGCTAGTAATGGTTTTTAAACACTCCTTTATTACGGATTTCCCTCATAAAAATTAGTATAGATGATCTTTAGTGTTACATATTTGTTACTAGTAATTTTTTTGTGTATTCCAGGTAGCGGCATGGACAATAGGAGAGTACGGAGACCTGCTAGTATCAGAAGCCAGTAGTTCTATATCAATGGTGGACGAGGATGGCTTCGGTATGATTTAGTTTTAAACAAAGATATTCAAAAAATATATACAGTAAGCATACACTTCACTTGAGACATTTTTCACAACTCACTAACGCTATCTGGTGTCAGATAGTCAAAACACAAATAAATAATTCAAACACTTAGAAGCGTCTCGGCGTGTCAAATATATTAAGATATTACCGTACAAAGAAGTTACCGGTGAAAAAATGTATCCTATGTCTAGTCTATATGTCTTCTATATGTCTCGCCCCTTGGGGGCGTTTGAAACCTATACAGGGGCGTTATAGGGCCTCAGAAAAAATTGGGGGCGTTGATATGGGTCAGGGGGGCTATGCATAATTTGTAATTTCATTTATTTTATATAGTATTTTAAATTTCACTAAAATTGTAAAAAAATGGGGGCGGTAAAAGAAATAAGTTTGATATACACTGGTTTAGAGGAATGGATGTTTGCTAGAGTTTATAGCCCAAACGGCTGAACCGATCACGATGAAATTTGACATAGACGTAGAGGACTGTCCGGAAGAATACATAGGCTATTTACTTTTGTTTTTTATTTTAATTCCACGCGGACGGGATCGCGAGCAACAGCTAGTATAATATACATGTAAAATCTGCAGATGAGTTCGTTCGTCCGTCGGAGGAGTATGTGATCGACATCTACCAGAAGCTGCTGTGGTCGACGCAGCTGTCCATCACCACCAAGGAGTACCTGCTGCTGTCGCTCGCCAAGCTCTCCACCAGGTTCTCCACCACGCCCAGCCAGGAGTTAGTATACACAAATAATATTCTTAATTATAAAACTTAGGAATTGTAAAATGAAGAGAATATTACCTAAAAGGCTGGTATCTGCGGTTCCTCTGGCGTTTTAAATGTCTATAGACGTCGAATCAAGTAGCATTACGCGATCCGCTGCTTATTTGCCCCCTTCTATTATAAAAATTATTATATAATAATTGTCTATTATAATAATAGAATATCAATTATTTTTGTTGGATTTTTGTGTGTAAATCACTGAAAAACACTAGTTCAGTGATTTCTGTGGTTTTTTGGAGATTAATCGTTTAAGATAGGTAATTATGTTTGTAATCTGTTTCAGTAAAATCCGTGTGATCATCGACACGTTCGGCTCTCACATACACATTGAGCTGCAGCAGAGAGGCGTTGAACTTTCACAACTTTACAGGTACATTCTTAATTCTTATTTACTTTTAAATTATACAAAATAAATCCAGATTTTTATCGAAATTGTCCTAACATTATAAGAAGGAAATATTTGTATGAATTCTATTAACTTAAAAAACAACTGGGCCAATTAAAAAAAAATGTCTCATCAATAAATAGCTATGTTATCACTGAGTAATAGGTTATATTTTTTGACCGACTTCCCATAAAGAAGGAGGTACTCAATTCTTCCGTATTTTTTTTTACCTATATTATATTTCTCGCGGACGAAGTCGCGAGTAAGAACTAGTATCTTATACAGAGAAACCTACTAATTGTTTTTTTACCAAAAATAATGTGATTTTATACTACCAGTAATATAATATAATGTAACTGTTAGACAATACGCGCACTTACGCCCCGCGCTGCTGGAGCGCATGCCCGCCATGGAGGCGCCGGCGGGAGACCGCGACGACAGCGACGCGGAGCACGACCCCGCGCTGCCCGACTCGCCGCAACACCGCGCCGACAGGCCGCAGCCGGTATGTACACGCACGTCTCTACACACGCAAAGGCACGTGCCTACACACTCACAGGCACGTGCCTACACACTCACAGGCACGTGCCTACACACTCACAGGCACGTGCCTACACACTCACAGGCACGTGCTCGCATACGCAAAGGCACGTGCTAGTTTAACTGTGGAAGAGCCCGCTTTAACATCTTCGCACGAATGGGCCGGCTCGCCCGGTGTAATACCACAACCACACAGAAAACAAACATGAAGTGGAAGCAATTCCGCGTTTCGTCTGATGAGTGTGGTGCCGGAGGCCTAATTTTAGTCCCTTTCCCTTTCCACCCTTTGCTTAAGAGGAAAGGATCGGAAGGAAAAGTGGATTTGACGGTGGAGGAGAGGCATAGGAGGGGGAAATGTCCTCTTTATGTGCGTCTCCTCCTCCGTCAATGAAGGGTAGGCAACGCATCTGCAATTGCAGATGTTTATGGGCAGCGGTCGCTTTCCATTTCGATGGATTCAGGTGGCCGCTTGCTCGTTCGCCACATTATATTATAGAAAAAAAATAGTACACGCACAGACACGTGCTCGCTCATGTACGGACACGTACTCGTTTACGCACGGAGACGTGCTCATGTACGACATGTGCTCGCTCATGTACGGACTGGTGCTTACCCATGCACGGATGTGTTCATATATCCAAAAGATTCATACATTATTTTGAAGAAATTTTACAAAATCATATTGCTGTATCCGATTTTCAATTAGAATGAGTAATCTCAGTGAGTAATAAGTTTTGTAAGGATTTTGAAGTGAATGCTTGGATTAATATTGAAATTTGCGAAATACACGAACTATTAGATTTTAAAATATCAACTCTATGCTACAGAAATGTAGTTTATCTATACTTCTATACTATTATAAATAAAGCGTAAACACACACTTCTTTGTTGCCTAAGATGTCAGCAATTACAGCATATTTTTGAATAATTCTTTTTTTTTTTTAATAAAAAGCCCTACACTTACGTCACGCTTTAGGCTTTTTTTTTTACGCCATTAAACTTAGGGGGTAAATATTTTGGACAAAAACCCTAATGTGGGAAAGAGACCATAAGTTGCTGCCAACATCAAGAAAGGAAGATTGCTAAGGTTTGTCATGTCATGTCATGTCATGTCATGTCATGTCATGTCATGTCATGTCATGTCATGTCATGTCATGTCATGTCATGTCATGTCATGTCATGTCATGTCATGTCATGTCATGTCATGTCATGTCATGTCATGTCATGTCATGTCATGTCATGTCATGTCATGTCATGTCATGTCATGTCATGTCATGTCATGTCATGTCATGTCATGTCATGTCATGTCATGTCATGTCATGTCATGTCATGTCATGTCATGTCATGTCATGTCATGTCATGTCATGTCATGTCATGTCATGTCATGTCATGTCATGTCATGTCATGTCATGTCATGTCATGTCATGTCATGTCATGTCATGTCATGTCATGTCATGTCATGTCATGTCATGTCATGTCATGTCATGTCATGTCATGTCATGTCATGTCATGTCATGTCATGTCATGTCATGTCATGTCATGTCATGTCATGTCATGTCATGTCATGTCATGTCATGTCATGTCATGTCATGTCATGTCATGTCATGTCATGTCATGTCATGTCATGTCATGTCATGTCATGTCATGTCATGTCATGTCATGTCATGTCATGTCATGTCATGTCATGTCATGTCATGTCATGTCATGTCATGTCATGTCATGTCATGTCATGTCATGTCATGTCATGTCATGTCATGTCATGTCATGTCATGTCATGTCATGTCATGTCATGTCATGTCATGTCATGTCATGTCATGTCATGTCATGTCATGTCATGTCATGTCATGTCATGTCATGTCATGTCATGTCATGTCATGTCATGTCATGTCATGTCATGTCATGTCATGTCATGTCATGTCATGTCATGTCATGTCATGTCATGTCATGTCATGTCATGTCATGTCATGTCATGTCATGTCATGTCATGTCATGTCATGTCATGTCATGTCATGTCATGTCATGTCATGTCATGTCATGTCATGTCATGTCATGTCATGTCATGTCATGTCATGTCATGTCAGATTTTAAAATATCAACTCTATGCTACAGAAATGTAGTTTATCTATACTTCTATACTATTATAAATAAAGCGTAAACACACACTTCTTTGTTGCCTAAGATGTCAGCAATTACAGCATATTTTTGAATAATTCTTTTTTTTTTTAATAAAAAGCCCTACACTTACGTCACGCTTTAGGCTTTTTTTTTTACGCCATTAAACTTAGGGGTAAATATTTTGGACAAAAACCCTAATGTGGGAAAGAGACCATAAGTTGCTGCCAACATCAAGAAAGGAAGATTGCTAAGGTTTGTCATGTCATGTCATGTCATTTTGACATTTGCTGTTGATAATTTGACAAATGTAAACAATAAAATAAAGTTTTTATAATTTCACGCGGATGAAGTCGTACGCGAACAGCTAGTTTCCTATAAAAAAGAATACAGGCACAATGTTAAATATATCATATAACGTTTTTTATTGTATTATGAGATATTTACATCAGACCAATGATTTATAACATTCCAGGACGCACTTCTCGATCTTATCATCGGGTCTGAGCCGCTGTCCAACGGCGAGGCCGAGCTCCCCGCGCCAGCCGTCGCCAGCGACAACAACAACACCACTAATGTTAGTTACCATATTATATCAATATTAGTAATAACAGTTTCTCGATTTAATTTGGATAACCAAGAATTTCGAAAATCTATCGAAAATAGTCGATATTTTGAGAAATTCTTGTTCACATGTATATTACACAGTAATATGTTTTATTAACTGTGGCCCGTGACTTCGTGTTTAGATGTGTAATCTATACTTCTATACTTCTATACTATTATAATAAATATAAATATATTTCGGTGCCGTCACCGAAAAAAGTATACGTGAGTAAGAGCCGTAAAATAATTAGTTATTATAATAAAGTTTAAACACACATTTCTTTGTTGCCTAAGATGTCAGCAATTACAGCATATTTTTGAATAATTCTTTTTTTAATAAAAAGCCCTACACTTACGTCATGCTTTAGGCTATATATTTTCACGCCATTGAACTTAGGGGTAAATATTTTGGACAAAAACCCTGATGTGGGAAAGAGACCATAAGTTGCTGCCAACATCAAGAAAGAAAGATTGCTAAGGTTTGTCATGTCATGTCATTTTGACTTTTGCTATTGATAATTTGACAAATGTAAACAATAAAATAAAGTTTTTATAATTTCACGCGGATGAATCCGCACGCGAACCGCTAGTATTAGTATTAGTATAAAATGTTTTTTAACTAATATTTGTCATGAAAATACACCATATATAGCTCTTATTTGAATGATTTCAGGACATCTTGGACTTGCTGAGCGGGTTGGACCTGAGCACTCCGAGCATGGCCGCGCCCGCGCCGCTCGCCAGCGCGCCTGACAACCTGCTGCTGGACGGACTGTTCTCATCGCCCACGCAACCTGTATCACAGCCTGGTGAGACAGGTTTTTATTTATTAATTTGCATGTATAAAAAATTTGCAAAAGAGTGTCGGCAGTTCAAGCACTTGACTTGTGATGACTAGAGTACACACACTTTGAATTTTCCTTCACCTTAAGAATGTGGTAAAATATATACATCTGAAATTCTGAAATCAAAAATCACATTGGTACATGACGGGATTTGAACCCAAAACCCGTAATTACCTGTAATTAAAACATCGTGATGCTACCTGCACATAAGTCAACCAACCCGCAGTGGGTCAGCGTGGTTGATTGTCTTGTCACCCCCAACTTAGGGTAGGCTCCGAGCCCCTCAGTGGGGACGTATGAGCGATCATGATAAAACTAGTAATAGTAGTAAGACAAATCTCTAAATAATGACATTGAGTCATGTTGTCAATCAGTGAAATCCATATAATGATGTATATAATGTAATTCCAGAGACGACAGTGCCCGCACTGGAGCGCAACGGGCTGCGTGTGGAGTTCCTGGTGAGCGGCGGCGACACGGCCACGCTGACGATGCGCGCCACCTCCTCCGCGCGCGCGGCTCTCACTGACTTCCTCTTCCAGGCCGCCGTGCCCAGGGTCAGTTCGCTACTAACACTAAACTGTAGGAAAATGTCATATATGAGGTCCTTACACGCGGTTTCGCGTTAGATTCAAAACTACTATTAAAAGTAATTTTAAAATACTCTCTAAAACATTAAACGCCTGTCCCACCACTGGCTGATAGAGGCTCAGATAGCTTAAAAATGACGTCACTGTCAGATAAGGGAACAAAATCCGATATTTCCACGACATATTTTACGTTTGATTGTTATCAGACAATTTACAATTTGGTAGGACAGGTCCTAAGAGTTCAATTTTCTATGTGCTCTTAGATGATAAATAATAGAGCTATGTTTATTTTTCTCCCTAATCTTATATAATTTAGGTTATAGTTACCTTAGTATTGATTTATACAAAAAAAAACCTACTCAAGTATTACCTCTTAATTTACTATAAAACATGATAGTACCGCTGGTTTATTTGTTATTTTCAGTGTAAATAGTGTGTGTATATGTTTGTTTGTGTGTTGTCAGACGTTCCGACTGGACATGATGTCTCCGTCGGGCACGGTGCTGACGCCGCAGGGAGAGATCACACAGGTCCTCAAAGTCACCAACCCCTCCAGGGTAAGTATTAATAAAAAATTCATATCTATCTTTAGAGTAGTTTATGTTGCTTATTACTATAAGAACAAATTCAAAAGAAAGAAATAATCTGCTAACCAGAGATGAGAGGATAAATGACAATAAAGACCTTTGCTATAGGCATGTTTTGTCCTTTTCTAGCACGACAATTTTGTCCAATCTGTACACCCCTTAAGTTAAATAGCGTGAAGATATAAAACCAAAAGCATGTCGTAGGTATAAGGGATTTTTATTTTAAAAAAAAGTTATTCCAAATGTAATCTGTGATTGCAGACATACATAACAAAGTGTATATCTTTACTAATATTATAAAGAGGAACGATTTGTAATTTTGTATGTATTGGAATAAATCAAAAACTACGCCGATTTCAAAAATTCTTTCACCGAAGCTACGTTATCATTAAGTAGCATATGAATTTTACTATCTTTTATTTTTCCGCGAAAGAAGTCGCGAGTAAAAGCTAGTTTGTTATATTAGTATAGTAATATAATTAATGTTTACTCTCAGACACCATTGCGGTTAAGAATACGAGTGTCGTACAACATCGAGGGCTCCCCAGTACTGGAGCAGGCGGAGGTCAACAACTTCCCGCCGGAGCTGTTCAACTGACGCGCGGGATGACACCGGATGACACCGCGGTTGACACCATGTTGACACCATGTTCACGACATACAAAGGGTTGACAGGGATATCTGATCCGGTTAGATATCAGAAATTAACAACCTACAATTCTTACTAATATTGGAAACTAACTTCCCTGCGACTTCGCGTGGAATTAAAACAACAATATTGAGTAGCCTATGTGTTCCTCCAGATTTTCTTCTAGATCTATGCTAAATTTTATCGAAATCCATTCCCCCGTTTAGGCTACAAACTCTAACAAACATCCATCCATCCAAGAATACATAGACTACTCAAATTGTTTTTTTTATTAATTCTACGCGGACAGTCGCGGGCGAAAGCTAGAATCTAAAAAAAAACCGTATGAAAAGAATCTTATCATTTTTGACATTGTCCGTATCCGCCTTGTCAGATATCCTTGTTTGTATATATTGTTGATTTCAATGGAAATGAGAAATTAAATTAACACGTCAACTTAAAATAAAAATTCTATGTAAATTTTGACGTCTGTCAGATTGTAAGACGCTAAACACGCGAAGTGTTTAATTCGTTTCAGTATTTTACCTTATAATGTTTAAGGAAATATTTCATTTCAATATATTAATTAATGATAATCTGTTTTTAATAATTACAGCCTTCTAAAGGTAAAATAGTTTTTTTCTCATTTCAATTGAAATCTACTGAATGAAAACCCCAAAACAGTAACCGCTAGATATCCTTTATGATAACATTTTAGCAATATTTGTATAAGAGTTATGTGCAAATAGAGTGAGATTTTTGACAAGATAGAGGTTAATATTGGATACATTCAAGCCTCTAATGTGTCTTTTGTAAGAAATTTTCGTACTAAAGTTTGTTTACGTACATTTTGGTATCTGGCAGCTTATTTCGGATTTGAATTAGGCAAATTAGAGCCTCATTCGCATGAACGTTGTGACTTTTTCTGGATAAAGTATTGAAAAAAGAATTCATAGTTTTTCACAATATTTCACAATTATTACAATATAAACGAAAAAGTTTGAAATAAGTAGGGCTTGTCCCACCAAATTATAAATTGTCTGATAACAATTTAACGTGTAAAATAGGTGATGGATATATCGGATTTTGTTCCCTTATCTGACAGTGACGTCATTTTTAAGCTATCTGAGCCTCTATCAGCCAGTGGTGGGACAGGCCCTTAATCTCTGGAACTTCATAAAATCAATTAAATGATTGGATCTAAAATAAACCAGTGTAATTGTTAATACTTAAATTTATTAGTAAATTTCAATTTTTAACACTTTTAAAAGCATTAAAAACATTTAAATCTATGAAATCTTGAGATTATAATTTAAATAGAAAGCACAGCAATATTTTCGTTTACAATATTTTTATTTATTTATTAATTATCGATAAAATGCTTTTATATTGTAAACCATTACGTCCGTGTGAATGAAGCTTTAATTACTTGAGTTAAAACCAACAAGATGAATTAAAAATGTCGACGGTTTGTTTGTGTTTAGAACATCTATCGGTGTAGTTAGTAGTCACTAATTCTAGGAGATTATGTTAACATTCCACTTTTTAGATATTTTTACTAAGACTTTTTACCATTAAGTCTGAAAATGTTAGGGCCCAAGCTTGTGCGGAGTCTTACATCCCCATTGAAACTTGTTACGGAGGGATATGTTATGTTTATTTGTTCCCTTTTAAATTGCTAGTAATATTACTAATTTTTCAAATTATTCAGTGATTCTCAACCTTTAGTCATTTGGTGAATAATTAAACATTTCGTCTGAATTTTATGAAAATAGTGTCATGCGACATAAATGCGACAAAAGAATCTTTTAGTAATTTTAAAACTTTGTTCATAGTTACTGAAAGTTGAGAACCTCTGGATAAAATTTAAAAATATCTTAGTAGCTGATTGTTTCGTCAATTCCATCATAAGTATTAAATAAATCTCAATAATTGATAACAATAAATTAAATTCTGTTTATATAAAATCAGTATGAAAGATACAAAATTCTATATTATAAAGCATATTGTATAAGGATTTATAAAAATAACAAAATTCACCAATAAATTGCAATTGGGATTATTTTTATATTGTCTTTGTTTATTTTGCTGTACATAACGAACATGTAATATATAAGTTTAAACTGGCGGGGAGCGACTTATGTACTTAAATATATCCACTGATTTGTACGTGTGATACACATAGGTATATAGAAAAACTTTAATGAGTTAAATTCGTTATTTGTCTAACATTTCTTTACATTTTATTTATTCATTTTTTACGGGCTCCCACTGTACTATAAACTTGGACGATTTTTGAATACCACATAATTGTAATTTGAATCCAGTTATAATCAATTAATCGGTACCTACTTACTGTGGATTGCATTATTTGAGAAAATAATCTATAGTCATGTAAAAATCTATTTTCTTCAGAAAATTGATTTTTTTAAGAAATTCTACACATCCTAACAGTCTCAGTGTGGAGCCCTATTAACTTTTAAGTTAATTTAATAAGCTTTTAATATGAAATTATGCTTCAAATGCTAGGTTATGTAATTAGTGCCGTTCCTTTTAGTTAGTCATTGAATATTCAATGAGGGATGTAAATATATAAAACATAACAAAATACAATAGAAATACAATGTTATGTTTTGATCCCGCTTTTTATGTTTTGGGATAATTAAAATCTTCAATGTTAAGTTTATTTCCTGTTTGAGCACTTCAAAGCGATGCATTATTTTCGCTAAGTTTTAACAAGGATTGATTCTTTTACATTTGTAGCTATCAGTTTGTACATTCGCCGACCCATAGTTCACTGTAAAGAGAGCTTCGCAAGAAATATCGTATTTTGGTGCTTGTTTTTTAATATATAATAGTATCTGATTGACTAGAAGGCCCTCCACGACGTGAGATGTTATGTATAACTAAAGCTATGTGAGATGTACATAATGATAATTTTATGTAAATTGGTTAATAAATATTTGAGAATGTTTATATAATCAATGCCCGTGTTTTATTTCGTTGTTTTGTATGAACCCTTTCAACACTTTCTTCCAAGTTACTGAAATTCAAAATCCTGTAAAAATCCCAAATTTTATACAGGTTGTTTAGGAAAGTATACAATTGACTACCCCAGATTCCTTGATCGAAAATATGACGATTTGACCCAACTTACCTCTATCCAAAGTTGATTAGTTTGGGCAGTAGAGGGCGGTAAGGTTTGCTAATTATTTTACATCATACTAATATTATAAACGGCTGAAAGGATTTCAATGAAATTTGGCATATATGTAGAGGATAGTCTGGAAGAACACATAGGCTATTCACTTTTTTTTTATTCCACGCGGACGGAGTCGCGGGCGGAAGCTAGTTTATTAAAATATCTCGAAAATCCTAAATGAGTTTTATTCATATTGGAATCATGGTTTTTGTTTCTTAAACTACACCTTGAGGAACAAACCTTTGTCATCAAATCAAGGGGCTCGAAAACTCTGGATGTTCGAGTTTTAAATCATATTTTTGTAACCACCTGAATGAAAAGATGTAGTTTAACAAATAAAAACTATGGGTTCACTGTGGATGAAATCTGTTAAAGGCTTTTCAAGATATTTGAATAAATCTAAAATTTGCAATGCAAACTTAAAGAGCCCTTCAACGCGTAAACGAAGCAATATTGGATATAGGTAAGTTGGGTTAAATCGTCATATTTTCGACCAAGGAATCTGGTAGTTCATTGCACACGTCTTTTCCAGACATCCTATATACATTGATTTAAATAAAACCAAATATAATTCAATTAACTTGATTTATTATAGGATTACAAGTGGAAATTTAAAAATGAGAGGATAATTATAAGTGTTCACAATTTCTACGTTCAACTAATGAATAAATCTAGAAATTCTTGAACATCGTCTAATTAAATTATTCAATCATGGGTGTAGGCGTGGGTCTGCCGCTGATTCCATTAAACAGTCTGTCTTTTATCATCTGCGCCATCAGACCGTGGATGACTTCTATAGTTGTCTTGCAGGCATCTTTGGTCGCTTTACTCAGTTTGTCCTCGGAACGTTTCTCATGGGGATCAGCGCCCGCGACTAGGAAAACACCACGACCTATACACAGTAATAAACATTAAGTGGGGTTGGAAAAACATAACTTTCTCATCATTGTCTTATAAGAATAGAATATAGGAAGGGGAAGTGATTTTTACAGAAAGTGTATAGGATAGGAAAAAGCATTTTTCCATCCTCTTTTCCAATAATTAATAGTAACCTTTTAATTTATTGCAGATAATTGTTATCTAATTTCTATATTTCAGACAACAATTATCTTTAGGGGTTCAAAATATCACATATGAACAAAGTCAAAGTAACAACTCACTCAAACAAACTTCACTCTGTTCGAGTTTGTCGGACAAATCGAATATCTGTCCAGTTGTATAATCCGCATTGGTGATGAGACTGGAACTACTGAGCGTGTTCACCCAGTACTTGTTCCACAGTGAGTCCAGCAGCCTTCGGTCCAGAGATGATTTGAAGTATGAAACCTCCAATGAATAGTACTGCTTGCAATGCACACCAAAATCTTCTATCTTATTCAGAGGAATGGTCTGGTACTCTGATGGCTCTTCATTAGCTGGTTTATAACCCTACAAGACAAAAAAATGTTTAACAAAAAACGAAAACCGACTTCAAGACATACTTCCGACACTATACGCTTTTTTAAGTGAATCTCAAAAACTACGGGATAGTTTTTAATTGCGAAAAAAGTAGGACCAAATAGAAGCTATTCTAAATAAAGAAAAAACATAAATCACGTAAATCGGATAAAAAATACCCGACAAATTGAGAACTATCTTCTTTACAGGAGCAATACTAAATTATATGATTGTATCTCAAAGTCGATCTTCCATTACAAAAAACATACAATCAGTTTCAAAACAGATCATAAGAACATATTATATAAAGAATATCCAACCTTAGGGTAAGTTCTGAAAGCACCGAGGCACACTTTTCCAGCCGAGATAGTTCTGACTGGGTCAATAACAATCGCCACAAATGGCTCCTGGAAGTTTTGGTTGAGCATCTGAGTGGACACATCAATACCAGACAACCAGCAACCATAACCAGGGTGGCTGTGGTACCAGCCGATGGCATTCTCGTGGCGACCAACCTGTAAAACATTGAATAGGATTAAGAGTTATAGGATTGAAATAAATAGCTAACAAGGATATAGGAACTGCTAGCTAGTGACTAAATTAGAAGAATTACAGAGGAAAGATTTGGTTTCTTGGATTTTTGTATGTAATCAAATTCAGTGAGATTAACGTTTAGTGTTTCCTCTCACCTGTTTAGCCGCCTCTATGTAAGCAGTCATGTACTCGTAGGCTTGTGCTTGTGCATTGACCCTGGTCTCTGTTCCCTCTACAGGCAATGCAAATGAGTCCATCACTAACATTGTGTTGGCATCAACTTTACCTGTAACATCAAATATTTTCTATAAATACATCAATTTACCAAATTAATCATAATGTACAATATAAGATAAATCTTACCAAGTAATAGGCCCATGACTTCCAAAGTGCCTCCCGAACGAGCATGCATTACCATTTTCAGTAGAGCTAGTGCCGATATTTTGATGTCTTTGAAGAAATGAGGGCTGAAACATTTACTTTGCAACTTAGTATTGAACACCACTAGGATAGACTTTACTACCAAAATGTTGTGCTCAAATCTGAACCTTACTCTTTCTCCCATGGTTTAGCTGCAAGAATATCTTGCTGTTGTTTTTTATCATACCGATAGATTTCATCGACGCTAGATACTGTTTCTATGTTGTTTGCCATGACCCACGTTTTTTGAGCTGTAGTGCTTTGAGAATCGGCACTAGTTGAAGCCATCGTTTTAGTTCAATTATATTTCAGACAATATCTTAGTTAATTATTTAAATTCAAATGTTCTACAAATGGCTGTATGAAGATTTTAGGTAGTGATGGACTCGAGTTGCTTTTCACTCGAGTGACTCGAGTCATTTTTATATAACTCGGACTCGAGTGGAATTTTTGACAACTCGAGTTTCGAGTGACTCGAGTTGACTCGAATTACGAGTGACTCGTAACCACTCGAGTGGTTTATACCGAGCCGAGTAAGAAATTCTCACAGCAATTTCAGTTAAATTTGCTATCTTTTTAAAAATACATTAATAATGTTCTTTTGTTGAGGTTATTTAAGCTTCATTTAAGTTAATTTTAAAGCATGTTTATTATAATCTAAATTGTGTAAGAACATAATAAATCTGTTCATATTTGGATCTCATGAAAATTCCTTGTTAGAATAAATTAAATTGGATTACAACTTATTAGTAGTACATTATAAATTTTCAATTCAACTAATAGTTGATATAAAAGGTTTCTTGATTATGTAGACAGGTTTAGTTTAAAAGAAAATTCTATTTTTACACATTTTGTTTAGATTTTCTTGAGTAGCTTTTACGTTAATGCTTAAATGATTTTTCTGTTAAATTAATATTGTTTTATTCGTTTTAAAATCTTGTTTACTTGATTTTTATATTCCGAGTGACTCGAGTCAATAAACATCACTCGAGTGGCATTCGAGTGAGAAAGTTACCAGTACCGAGTGACTCGAGTGAAAAAAAATCACTCGAGTCCCATCACTAATTTTAGGATGTTATTTTATTTTAAGTGACAGTCGCTGACAAAGAAGACAAACTGACATTGACAATTGACAATGTATATTTTTTTAAGGTCGAAAATGAACATTCTGCCAAACATTAAGTCTTTGGTGCAATGTTTTGAAATAAAACTACATTATTTTCTCTAACAGCTAATTGCTATTGTTGTTGTTTTTATGTTTTACTTACTTTTTTGAATAGAGGTAGACCTAGAAAGAGATGGATGGATTGCGTGAAAGGTGACATGATCAAGAAGGGAGTGATGACTGAGATGACGGATGATAGAGTGCTTTGGAGGACGAAAACCTGGTGCGCCGACCCTACGGGAGTAGGATAAGGCAGGGGAGATGATGATGATGACTTACTTTTTTAAATACGACAATAATTATTCTTCGCCATATCCAGAAAAATCTTAATTTTATTGATAATGATCATCATATCCCGCTTGTGCATTTATGTCTGTCTTTCTCTAAAATACGATAATGGTTACGCCTACTTGATATCGGTCTGCCAATGGCAAAACAACACATCGCAGTTTTCGAGAACAGTAAAAAAATCACAATTTTGTTTGCGGTCGAGTATGTATGACGAACAGTTTTGTTGGTGTGAAACAACTTATCGGAGAAAAGTGTTTTAGCAAATGCTTTGTACAGCAACAAAGTAAACATTAGTATGCAATTTACAAGATAATAAATAAATCATAGAGGCGTGAGTCTAAGGTGTTTGTGTAATTGTAATAGAACAAAACAAGATGAGCGCCCCAATTATCATCACCGTTCCCAACAACTACCTAGCGATGGAGGACATGGATTCCCAGGTGATGGTGGACGTTGCTTCACCATCACCATCACCATCGCGAAAGAGAAGGCTGGACCATCTCACGTGGGAGGAGAAAATGCAGCGGAAGTAAGTGATCATTGATTGCCTGCGTGTCCTATTTTATTAACCCAAAAAAGCGTTTTTTTTACAATAATTGTATGCTATCCCAACTTTATAACAGTATTTCTATCTTTATGAATAAACAGAGTATAGTTATTTTTCTTATTAGAAACGAAGGAAAATGTTTTATCTCATATTCTAGAACAATTAAGTTTTCCGTAGATGACGCAGGCAGCCGGTCAGGCACTGTTTATCGTGACGTAATTTGGGTCGACAAAATTTCCGGAATAAGTTACAAATATTTAAATAAAATAGTAAAACATTGTTAAAAGTGGAACCGGCAATTTTTTAAATACTGATGCAAACAATGGTCGCAATCGACAATAATGTTTTTTATCCAATTTTTGTAGGAAACTAAAGAATCGTGTCGCAGCACAGACTTCACGCGACAGGAAAAAAGCTAAAATGGATGAAATGGAAAGCCGTATTAAACATTTTATGGATGTAAATGAAAAACTTATTAGTGAAGTGGAGAGTTTGAAGGTAATTTTATATACAATTTGTACATAAGAGATATATTACTCATTTCAGTGATTTGATGATGAATCAAATGTTTATTTTTAAACATTCCAATATTTCTGTCAGGCACTGAACGAGCGTCTGTTAAGTGAGAACACGAAGCTACGCAGTGAGGCGGCGGCTCGCACCGTCGCGGGAGCCCCGGGACCAGCAGCGTCTCAGCCTCAGCAGAAGGTGGGGCTCCCGTCGGCGATGCGGGTGGCGCGCCTGCTGCTGGCGATGTGCCTCTTGCAGACATCCTCGCACAGTTCGAGTCCGAAGAGTACCTCGATACCCTTCAGCAACTTGCAAACTCCCTCCTCCAAGAAATTGATACAAACACTGCAGGAGCGAATCAAGATGTAAGTGTTTACAGTCTTTTACCACTTTTACTAGAAACATGGATTTTTCGGACTAGAAGTCGAGATATTTATCTTCCATTAGTAGTAAAACATTCCTTCAAAGGTATTGTTTTATATGTTAAAAATAAACTAGAAATGTGACTTTTTTTAAGGTACATGATGGTAAATTATCTGGTAAATTGACACAAGGTGTCATTTATATTTTTATCTTAATAGGTTTATTACTGATAGTACTATCATATATATGTAGAAAAATCATTTTTAGATCAATGTTTAACCACGTTTTTAAAATTATTAGTTTACTGTTACACAATTAAGTAAAACTGAGTCATGTGTATGTTATTCGTACAGCTGATGCAATCTTGTATTATTTTGCACATATCTTGTTGCAGAGTTGTTGCATCATCAATTGACCTCTAGCATTTATATTTTAAAATTAACTTCAAGACTAATAATAAATATTGTTGTTAACATTTATTTATTTATTTCATACTAGCTTTTGCCGGCGACTCCTGCGAATTTAAATAGTATGAAGTCTATGTGTTCAGTATAGGCTATAAACTCTAACAAACATCCATCTATCCATCTAAACATTTGCATTTACAATATTAGTTAGTTTCATAAGATTTTGAGGATTGATAAAAATTTTGAGCAATGTTTTATTCTTCCATAGGTACCAATCAGGGAATCTGGAGAATGCATTACAGGACCTCAAGTGGTGGGGACCTCAGCAAAGCAATTGGAATCCAGTGAAGGTGGAAGCGTAAAAACGAGCCCGGAGTA
The DNA here is from genome assembly GCA_029286645.1 of Papilio protenor. Lineage (NCBI taxonomy): Eukaryota > Metazoa > Arthropoda > Insecta > Lepidoptera > Papilionidae > Papilio > Papilio protenor. The sequence goes on from JAGSMZ010000022.1 coordinate 1,621,938, forward strand.
CAAGAGCCCTGTTGACAAACATGACATTGACAGGATAATGTCTCAACACTCATATGCACATCCCCATCCGGACATTGTAGTCACCAGGCCCCAAGAAACAGTACAAATTAAAGAAGAAGACTGGGATAAGGGAGATATTTTCTACACAACTGTTGATGAAGCGAATGATTGTATCACTGTAGAAGTTCCCTGTGATGATACAATTAAAGATGAAATACCAATCAGTACAGATCTAGATTTATTGACATTAACCGATAATAGTTCAGATTTAACATTAGAATGTGACTTGAAGTTACTTTCCCCGATGACATTGTCACCTAATGCTGAAGAGAATTTGCTTGGAGTGTCTCCCTCACACACCAGCCTTAGTTCTGATTTAGGTTATGAATCTTTAGCGTCTCCTCTCAGTGATCCCGGGTCTATGGACCTATCAGATTTCTGGTGTGAATCATTCTCAGAATTGTTTCCCGATTTAACATAAAAATGGTTTAATTCTGAGTTTAATTCTCACTTGAAGACTGATTAGTTGTTAAGTAAATGTTATTAAAATCATATGAAATCTAATTGATGTAAGTTTATAATCGCTTAGCATTATTAAGTTTTGAGTTATTTTATATGAACTAGATGTTTTGTAGGGATGTACATTGAGTGTTGTAAATAAAGTTTTTTTTTCTGGCTCAATTTTGTTTATTTATACCTATTTCAATAAAAAATGATAATTGAGGTTATTACAATAAATTAAGTAGTTTATCAGATATTGTGTCAAGAGCGACATTAAAATGCATACTATCATAAAAATCGGAGCATGACTATTTAAACTATTGATAACTGATATAAAGAACTTAGATAATGTTTTATTTTTATATAAGTACAACTCTGATCCTAACACCTTTTTTTTGTATAGGGGCGGGGGGGGGGGGAATCTTTAAAAATATACCCTTCCTTCTGGGGGGAAGACAGGGCTATGTCTGATCCTAAGACCTACCAGAAATTATTTTCGCCAATTTTTAATACTTCAAGTAGTAAGTACTACGTAAGTAAGTAAGTACTTTTTGAGGTTCAACAAGGTCAATCACCTCAACTACTATATGTTTTCAACATTATCGTATGTGTAAATTTTGTTGCCTATACGCTAAATATTACCGTTACGTTCTATGAACGATAATGGTCACGTAATGTGTCTTTGAACCCGTTAGTATATTGTAAAGTACGTATTCACTACCGTACCAAAACATTCTTATCTCAGTTTTTGTAGGTGACTGAAAAAGATGACAATAATTGTACAAATGTTTCTACAGTGGAAATAACCTTTTGTTACGTAAATGATTGCTGCAATACAATTTTATTCAGTATCAAAATTGATAAGAAACAGGAAACAAAATTTCCTGACTTAATATTTCGCAGTAAATATAACGCTCGTAGACAAAGATAACATGTAATAATTTAATTCGTATTTTATCATTATTAACATAATTACAAAGTGGTAGACAGCGATTACAGATTTCTAAACAATTACACTCCTATCCTCGAAGTCCACAGATCTACGTATACATGAGAATTTGTATGTAACCATAAAACGATAATAACTGAAATAATATGGCCAAATTACCAAAAAAAGTGATAATCCATGCCAATTATCTGTCTAATTATGAATATATTGATTTATCTTATCGAATTCACTTTAGTAACCTAGAAATGGCTATCATTCTCTTTTATTCGTCAACACGAATCTTAACTAATCATGTTGAAGTTTTAATTTTATTTTATTCACAACTAGCTGTTCCAGTGCCATTTCATCAGCATAAAATTATTTTATTGTTTACATGTGTCAAATTGTCAATTGCAAATGTAAAAATGACATGACATGACAAAACTTGGCAATTTTGCTTCCTTGATGTTGGCAGCAACTTATATCCAAAATATTTACCCCCTAAGTTAATGGCGTGAAAATATATAGCCTAAAGCGTGACGTAAGTGTAGGGCTTTTTATAAAAAAAAGAATTATTCAAAAATATGCTGTAATTGCTGACATCTTAGGCAACAAAGAAGTGTGTGTTTACGCTTTATTATATTAGTATAGAGTATAGATAACAACTGTGTATAGATCATTTTCATTTTGAATTCCATCGAATCAGTTATAATTACACTCAATTATCAGGCGAGGCGATTCAATCACTTAATAGATGGTTTCTATGACTAATAAATTATTTTAATTGACAAGAATTTTATGTTGTATAATTATCTATGGTAGGACTAGAAAAACTATTAAAACACACTCGAATATAGGAAAACGTGTCTATTTAATTATTTTATCAGTCTTTAAAATGAGTCGGTGTCCTGGTGGAGAAATATAAAATCTGAATTTTATTCAGAACAATATTATAATAATACGTTATTGTGTTGTGACTAAATTCTTTAATCAGGCCAAAATGAGCATCCAGGTCTTGGATTGTAGTATAAATCGTAATATCTATTTGAACTAAATGTTTCATAATTTATCTTTATTGGCGGTGGAGTTTTTTCTTTAAAAATCTCGACTTTTGTAACTACAGGTATAAAATCACTTTCAGTGAACAAATTTGTATTTAGAGGATAGATTCCACATCTTTTAAATGCTTCAATGGCGGCGATCGCGGCGGTTTCCTCTGATAGTGTTTTGTCAAACAAATCCGCGACATGTTTCGACGTTAACTTACTCTTTGGGTTTAATTCCAACCAAGTTTCTACAACTTTTTCATACACTTTAGATAAATCACTTATGAATACGTCATCTATTGGTTGGACTTTGTTTTCAGTATATGGTGGGAAAGAAATAATATTAACTCCATTGTCTCTGGTTATTTTTACCATTTCAATACTCTTGGTGCACGAAGGTTTGCCGTCGAATAGCAATAATACTTGCTGTTCTTTCTTTGCTCTGCTGAAGAATATAAATCTTTGAAACCATTGTGAGAATAACTCATTTGTTGGGGACCCATTCGGTGTGACGATTCTCGAAGCATCTCCATTATTCGTTAAGTCAGGATTATGGTTTTGGGGAAATATCATAATTGATGGCATATAATTACCTTCAGCGTTAAAACATACTTTCACTGTTATTACATTCGAAAGGAATACCGAATTAACATTTTCTTTATTTCTTGTTCTATTAATGATATATGTATTATTTTCTTCGATACATATTTTAATGAAATCGGTATTATAAATTCGGTTTCCAGGTATTTTCTTCACATCATAAGCTTCGCTAAGTGTTTCATAGAAATAATCTAATTCCGCCATATTAAAACAACCACATTTTGAATTTATATCCGGTATTCGTAGATTGATTTTGGGATATCGTTTCATAAGATCTAAAACCCAGAGACGTTCAGCCATAATAGCATTAGTTCTAATTGGAAGTTTTTTATTATATTTTTCTGCTAATTGTTTTGCTATAATCATAACATCGTTTATAGTTAACCTAAATACAATTTTTTGTAATTCTATAATGTAGTCTGTCAGTTCATATTCCTCTTCTGGTGTAAATAACACATTCTTCGGACGTAGAGGCGTCACTTCTACGGTGGATTTTGGTCTAGAAGGACGTATTTTCATTTTTGATTCCATTTTATAGAATCGTGAGATTTTTTATGCTATTGGGTAGCAATATTCATGCGACCTTAATAGTTTTTTAATGTTTTAAAATGTTTAACATTCTGAAAAATTCTGGGCGGTGCCGTATTTACGAATGGAAAATATAGATTGTAACTTTACTACGATTTTTATACCAATAATAAACCAACAAACTAGCTTATGCAGTGTAAATAGAGATCATCAAGTTAGGTTACGTTATATTGTGCAATTAAAACTTATAAATTCGTTGACTTCAATCACCTGATTACGTTTCCCACAGACTCGGTTCTATTTTCATTAGGACTTGATTCTCTTGTCACGTTTTCCATGAAGTTAATATTATTTACTACTTATTTAACAATTATTTTGCGTAGTAAATACCGAATACGGTCTCACTATACGATAACACTGACTCAACTGACTAAACCCCGATGGGATGACGTCATTCCCGATTTTTATGTTAACCTCAATTTTTCATACGTATCAATACCGTTTCAATTCCTGTTGGATTGACGTGATACAATCCTAATAAATAAATGTTTCCTTTTTAAACAACTTCATTAACGTCAAATTCATAACTCAAATGTCTAAGATTGAATAACACAGCAGGTTACTTTTGTTAAAAACAATATTTGATTTTGTCTTCTTGCTTAGATGTGTGAATAGCATTTTCCTTTTATTTTTCGCTTTATTCTGATTTAAAAGAAAATTGCGGGCCAGAGGCCGGATTTTAGTCCCTTTCCTTACCCAGACTTCTCTTACAAGGAAATGATGGGAAGGGAAAATGAGTTTTGACGGTGGAGACGCATAGAAAGGGAAAATATACTCTTTATCTTTATGTGCATTTCCTCCCTCGATATAGGATGGGCAATGCATCTATGAGCAACGGTTTTTTTTTTTTCGAAAAATAGGTGGCCGTTCATTAGTCTACGACCTTATATAAAAAATAAGATAATGAAAATGTCGACTACTGTTTTACCCGGGTTTTTCCCTTATCCATAGGTAAATACGATTGATTAAATTCTAAGTATCGTCCTAACGTTGCTGTTACACGCTTGTAAACAGATAAAATAAAAATATACCTCTTGGTAATTCCATTCAAATATCAAATTGGGTTTATCCGATACAATCATAAGAATATATATCAATCTCTTTCTTTTTCAGTAGTAGGAAATGAAACAAAAGATGTGTTTGGTATTATTTCGTAGATGGAACCATAGTAACAGTAAAAATATAAATATCAATGCTAAATTGTTAGTTTAACCTTTAGTCTTGAAGGTTACTAAATGACCAGGCGACGCATAATTATTAAGTTTTATGAATGAAGATTTATTTGAAAAACACTTCAACTTATTTTTTTTTTGACATCGGTATGACAATGGTTTAAGAGCTTGCAAAATTAGATTATCCTGTCATAGTTTTAGGGTTCATTTTGTTCATTTAAATTATTGATTAATGGATTATAGTCAAGATTTATAAATCAAAACACGTTTAAAAAACATTAAATATATTTGTTAAAATATTACAGATTCAATAAAATCAATATATCTTAAATTACGACTGACGTCAATTGAAACCGCGGTCGCGCGTATGGAGACAAATAAAAAAAGTTCATGCACCATTTTGCAATTAAAAGCTATTTAGTAATTTTACGGAGATAGTAATAACGAAGGAAAATGAGTTTAAATCATAGTCATTTTATTTAGTGTACATTATTGTACAATATTAAAATGAAACAAATCTTGAATTTGACTTCTTGTATCTTTTCGTTTCGTAATTACCGCTTTCAATATGTCTGTCTTATTTTTAAGACGATTTTACATATTATTTAGCTGTTAGTGTTGCAATAATTAATTAAAAAAAAACTTTAATAAAACCAACTAATTTTAAAACATATCGTTACTACAAACATTTTAATATAAAAATATTTATAAGATACAACAGAACTTTCCAGTATTCATAATCAAATTTTTCAATGAGATTGAAGGAGTTTTTGCAATGTGAATATTTTTTCTTTTTATCGCAAATGGTGCACTAACAAAGAATAGTTACAAAGCGGTTTGGCACTCGCACTAACGAACTAAAGCGATAACGATAATTGCTGTAAATACAACTCGCAAATGGAACCTGCAGCACAATTACACTAATGGAAGATACAGAACTTATACGCAGTTATCGAATAAAGCATACGTCAATTCACTTCAAGCTTATATCTAATAATTATCGACGCTTAACATATATTTTGTTAAGCAATTAAACAGTACTACCACAAAAATATAACAATAACAAAATGCAATATCATAATTCTATAAAAAATGGTGCCTTTGCCTTTATATCTATAAAATAAAAAGTAAAAAAAAAACACGAGAAGTTACAGCCATATTTATGTTAATTCAAATTTGGAATTGTCGTATTTTTAAATAAAAAAATGTGTACTAGGGTAGATCAAATAGTTACGGTCCACTTTGCAGATTGAGTCACAAATTCTTCGTAATTATCATTATTGAAGAGTAAAATAGATGAAAGCATGTTTTATTAAACGAAAATATTTTGTTTACACGAACATAAACATTTTAGACAGAGTATTTTATCAAATATAAAAATATTAGTCAATTAAAATTAAACCCCTAAAAGCACAGTTTCGGTCCACCCGAGACAGTTATGGACCACCTCTGGGGTACAGTTACGGTCCACGTTTATATGACTATAATAGTTATAAAATGATTATTATTTGTCATTTGTCTTGCCTTTTTGAACAGTAAAATTTATTTATATAAAATCAGAAACTAATCAAAATAATTTGAATTACCATTTCAATATAAAGAACACACAAAAAAGTCCTATTAGTATTATCAAGGATATTAATTTTACAGGTCTCTAGAATAGAATGCAAATCGAAATATTCGTGTAAATTGCTGAAATTTTATTGTTTCAATCATACACCTTTTTTCAATAATAATTTGGATAGCTGTTTTAAATATAGTTATTTCTTAACTTTCAGGAAATAGCATTTTTTCTGCGTCCTTTTCTAATAATGTTCTTTGGAAAAATTAATGTAGTATCAAAAAGTGAGATCACGTAGAAAAAGTAAACTTTCTGGTAGATGCTTTTTTTTTTTTTTTTTTTTTTTTTTTTTTTTTTCGAAACTTTGTAGAACAATTTTACTACAAAACACTAAATTTTTCATCACATGCACCTTTTAGTCACCGTTCACTAGAATAAGTATTGTAAAAGATTTTTTTACAAATGTATGAAGTATCTTAATTTTATTATAATAAATACATGCTATAATGATTTCTAAAAGGGGCTTAGAGAAACTTTGAGCGGCTGTTTTATGTAAACTTTTTAAAAATGACTTTTTTTTAAATACAGAAATAGTTAATGAAATCTCAGTTCGTACCAATTTTTTTAACGTTTCAAAGAAGTTAATTTCATATGAAATTGGATTTTATACAAATATATTTATAATACATTAAAAGTTAGAGCCAATTACAATATGTCAAAATTACAACAAATTACAATTTTTAATAATAATTACAATATTTTCCATAATCTGTTTCATATTCACATACACAATCGGTGTATAATCTGTGATTCATTTAATGTCAATTTGACATTGACAGCGTCCATAGACATCTAAAATCTTAACCAAAGAGCTTGTCAAAGCAAGCATGGCAATATGGCTTATCATTTTGTTCTTTGAAGGTGCCTTTATTTAACTGCCGTAGACAGAAAGCGCACACGAAGTGTTCGGGGTGGAACTTCCTGAACATGGCGGTGATGCAGCGGGCCGCGATGGGCTTGTGGCAGCCGGCGCACAGCGAGCCGCGCTTGCCGTGGTAATGCGTCTCGCAGTACGGCTGCCCTTCGTGCTCGAAGAACGAACCTCCGTGGAATGGTTCGCGGCATTCCTGGAAATCATATAAATTATATTACATATCATGAAGCCATATCTAGTCTATGGTAAACATAGTGTTGAAGTCAGGTTCTTTAATAAACTAAATACTTGAACGAATTTTACACACTTCAAAAACCTAGCTTACGAGCAGCTTAAAGACGTCAAAATTTTAAGTGTCGTCTCGGTATTCGGCCGCATATAGCAGAAATAGCAGAAACCTTGACAGAAAGTAATATCTTCCCATTAACCCTTAATTCGACAGAGTTTTTTTGAATTTATATCAAATAAATGTCTGTGACATTTTCGTTCGTGTAGCACAACTTTTTTTTCGAAACTTTGTAGAACAATTTTACTACAAAACACTAATTTTTTCATCACATGCACCTTTTAGTCACCGTTCACTAGAATAAGTATTGTAAAAGATTTTTTTACAAATCTATGAAGTATCTTAATTTTATTATAATAAATACATGCTATAATGATTTCTAAAAGGGGCTTAGAGAAACTTTGAGCGGCTGTTTTATGTAAACTTTTTAAAAATGACTTTTTTTTAAAATACAGAAATAGTTAATGAAATCTCAGTTCGTACCAATTTTAACGTTTCAAAGAAGTTAATTTCATATGAAATTGGATTTTATACAAATATACATTAAAAAGTTAGAGCCAATTACAATATGTCAAAATTACAACAAATTACAATTTTTAATAATAATTACAATATTTTCCATAATCTGTTTCATATTCACATACACAATCGGTGTATAATCTGTGATTCATTTAATGTCAATTTGACATTGACAGCGTCCATAGACATCTAAAATCTTAACCAAAGAGCTTGTCAAAGCAAGCATGGCAATATGGCTTATCATTTTGTTCTTTGAAGGTGCCTTTATTTAACTGTCGTAGACAGAAAGCGCACACGAAGTGTTCGGGGTGGAACTTCCTGAACATGGCGGTGATGCAGCGGCCCGCGATGGGCTTGTGGCAGCCGGCGCACAGCGAGCCGCGCTTGCCGTGGTAATGCGTCTCGCAGTACGGCTGCCCTTCGTGCTCGAAGAACGAACCTCCGTGGAATGGTTCGCGGCATTCCTGGAAATTATACAAATTATATTACATATCATGAAGCCATATCTAGTCTATGATAAACATAGAGTTGAAGTCGGCTTCTTTAATAAACCGAATACTGGAACGAATTTTACACACTTCAAAAACCTAGCTTACAAGCAGCTTACAGACGTCAAAATTTTAATGACTTAGCAGAAATAGCAGAAACCTTGACAGAAAGTAATATCTTCCCATTAACCCTTAATTCGACAGAGTCTTGAAGCAAGAAGATATTGTGTTAGTAAACACACTAAAATCAAAATCTCACGTATTTTCTCTAAAAAACTGTCAATCAGATGGATTTCTTAATACAATAATTAAAATGGTTTTCCTTTATTTACAGGAAAGTAACCGGTAGAAAAGTGGCATGGTGGTTATAAAATCTAAATTTTTGTTTTATTTCTTTTTTTTGAAACCTAACCTAATCTTGTATTAAATTATAAATACGTTGCTTTTTAAATCTACACAATATTACATATAGGTTTTTGTGGCCAAATACATTTTTGTATTGAGATTTCGAGTTCCGTTTATTGTTTCATGGGCCATTTTTATGTATGGTTTATTAACTGTCAATCAGATGATTCGTAATACAATAATTAAAATTGGTTTTCCTTATTTACAGGTAGTAACCAGGTTAGAAAAGTGATGGTGGTTATAAAATCTAAATTTTTGTTTTATTTCTTTTTTTTGAAACCTAACCTAATCTTGTATTAAATTATAAATACGTTGCTTTTTAAATCTACACAATATTACATATAGATTTTTGTGGCCAAATACATTTTTGTATTGAGATTTCGAGTTCCGTTTATTGTTTATGGCCATTTTTAAACATGCAATTAAATACAACTAAAACGGGCAAAAGAACTATTAAAACGTATAATGTTATCTTGGAGATACATTATCACTCAAACTTGGGTTTTGTTCTGCTTTTGCTATTCTTGGCATAGCAACTCATTATTAGAGTGCAATGCGATAAAAATATCGTTTGATCCGATGGCCCATAAACATGGCGGCCTGATTCTAGTCAGCGCGGCTGCGGACGTCGTCGCGTCACTAGCGACGCCTTTAAATAGAACTGATGAAACTCTACACGACACTTGACCCTATTTGCGTTTTTTTTCTAATTTTCCGCCATCTTAGACATCACACAAGGTCAATGCCACGGACGGCCGCGGCCTTCACGTCACGAACGGTCACCATTGCGGTCAACACGTCGCGCGCGCAATTTCCCGCGCTTTTAAATGTCATCTGTCATTTTCAATTATATTTTTTTTATTTTGTTTTATTTTTTTATTTTTTTTATCTTTATTATAAATCTTAACATTACAAATAAGTTAATAAAATATATTACATAATTTATTATTCCCTATTAAGTACACTAGACTAGGTTTATGTTACTTTTTGTAATTGAATTATTTCTGGGTGTGTGAGTATCATACGTCGTTGCGCCGATACGGCGAGCATAGCTGAAAGAAATCGGGGAGGGCATTCGTTTTAGGGGGTTTTGTGGCATTCTTTACTCTTCCTCGTCGACGCCAACACATTTTGGGCATACCGGCTTCCCTTCCATAGCGTAAAATGATTTCCCTTTAACTGCATTTTGACATTCCTGTGAGATGGAAACCTTATTTTACATATCATATACATTCGAATTGTTGTTTTAATATGTTGACACCGTATACTTGACCTGGCGTAGCGCTGCTGAAAATTTTAATACTACACCTGTCATAAAAGTTGCTGCTGCGACCATTGTGAGGGTAATAAAGACTGATACTGACCTTGCAGACGAAGCAGTCCGGGTGCCACTGTGTGTTAAGCGCGGAGATGTAATTCTCCATAATGGGCTTGCTGCAGCCGCCGCATTTGGGTGCAAACATGTCGAAATAATCCGCGCGGCAGTATGGCTTGCCATCGCGCTCATGGAACCCTTCTTCTCCGAACTGCTGGCCGCACTGCGCACAGAAGAAGTGCTCAGTGTGCCACGTCTTCTCCAGAGCGGTCACGCATTTCTGTGAACATAAGAAAAAACATTTGCATCGAAAAGTTGAAAATGGAACTTGGATTATTTTTTTCGATCGCAACTAACATCGAGAATGGGGCCGTTGCAATAGGCACATCTCGGCGAGAAGAGGTTATGATAGTCCGGTTCGCAGTACGGTCTGCCGTCGCGCTCGAAGAAGTTCCTGGTGCCGAGCTCCTGGTTGCAGTGAGCGCAGGTGAAGTGCTCAGGGTGCCAGGTGCGGCCCAGCGCGGTGATCACCTGCATACAAATAACGATTATAATCACTGTAGACCGCACTAAGTATGTCCAGTTTCACTGTTCACGCAATTATGTGGACCTGTCCGACGATGGGCTTCTCGCAGGCGTTGCAGCATCCCTTCTGGGGGGTTTGTACTCCTTGGCGGCTCATGTCTGCTCGCAGAGAGCCGAGCATGTGCTCCAGTGAGGCGGACTCCGGCTGGCGCGGGTTGGTGCGGTACTGCTCCTGCCACGCGCGCTTCTCCCGGTACACGTGTGCGCCGCTCTCAGTCGGTGAACCGCTAACCTACAGGAACGGTACGATTTATTTACTTCTATTTTTTTTCGAAGTTCAATGTTATGGATGTGATTGCTGAAGGGGACGTACAAGACACCGGCCTGTGGAAGCGGAGTGAAGCGAATGCGGTCCGAGTGAAATGTTTGCCTATGTACTCTAATATTATATGCTGGCGGCCCCACTACGCCTGTGATGTAACCGTGCGTCCTATCTTTAGCCGCGAGCGCGGGCGCGAGGGAGACGGCGGCGCTGGAGTAACCGTTCCCGCGGCTGGAAATAGCGATCGACCAAGAAAGGCGACTTGTAAATATTATAATAAACGGAAAATCGGATGTTCGGTGGTGCAGTGTGCCGAGCCGGCTTCGAAGGATGGCGAACGATTTTAAACTTTAAAACGAGGGTAGTAGTATGAGGTTTCTTTCCAAGGGCGTGTTCGTGACCTTGTCCATTGTCCTAATTAGAAACCGAGCCCTTCACGCTTAATTAAGAATGGCTGGGAGTGCCGAGTTTTGTAAGAGGAGTCGAGTTTATCGTTATTTCTGCACCGCGATCGTTTACTGCGTTGATGACTCACTTGAATGTTTACACTGGAGTCCGTTTATTTAAATGAAAATAGAGAACCGCGGAGTAAATACAAATGTGATTTATGAATGCAATTTGGGTTAAGAAACCGCGGGCGTACATAACTGCCGCATAAAATAGACAAAGTCCTGTCTATCAGGTCGGGTGTCGTCTTGGCGGCCAGCTGCGGCCTTGGATATTGAAATCTGTCGTCTTGTTACAAAATGTTTTATATAAATCAATTCGAATTTTACTGTATAAACAGTGGCAATATAATCGGAATCGCGCGTCATGATCACCATTAGATATTTCATGTTAAAAAAAACAGTTCTGTCATCACGTGGATATATAACAAAGTTAACATTTAGGTGCATTGTCCACATGTAAAAACTTCTTTGTATCTGTAAACGATAATATAGAACGAGTTCAGCTTGCAAATCCAACACTTACTTTAAAATCGGACAGCGATGCCATCAGATCGTCTAGCTCCTTAGTGGCACTGGATGCGTGGTGATGGTGGCGCGGCGCGAGCGTAGTTGGAGGCTGGTGCTGAGCTTGCGCGGGCTCCACCACCGTCTCCTGCACAGTCACCGTCACCTGCTTGGTTCCCGGCCGCGGCAGCGTGCCTGCAGCTGACCCCACTGGCGACGGTGGAACTGGCGATACTGATGCACGGCTGTAAGACGTTGAACAATTAACTCATGTTACACGAACAGTCGTTTAGCGTAAACACATACTTTAATCTTACGACCACGTTCATAGCAAATTTTATGTGGGACGTCTTGTTATCAATTATGCTCTGAAACAAGCTAATCCTATGCTTAACTAAAGAAGTAAATAATTGTTAAATATCATTAGATGTTCATTTTGCTTTATTTAAAACAGGTGCATCTTATGGCGCTGATTGTTTGTGACAATATCATACAAATATTGTAGGAGAGAAAATCCTGAAGTTGAAATTAAGTCAGAAAGCAGAAGTCTGACGACCTCATACTGAGGAAGGAATTGAGGTTAGCGTATGTCAAGCAGTGGATTGACAGGCTGATGATAATATATGATGAGGCTAAGGGTGATGTTTCAGCAATTCTCTCAATATATTTTAATGTACTCCATCTACAAGTTTTATTAGAAACTTGTATTTAAATTTTATTTGAAACGTGTAATAATATAACGTTGGATTCCACACATTAAAACTTCAAAAGATTGCCTCATTCTTTTTAACACTTGCGCCGATATTTTTAGATTTTCTTATGTAATAACTCTACCAATATGTGTAAAACCTACTATATCTCAGAAAGTTGACTGAAGAACTTGTTAATGCGAAAAGAAACAGAGGAAAAAAAAAACATTGGAAGTACATAAATAATATTTTTCTGTTTGGTTTCTTTCAGAGTTAATTTTTCATTAGTGGGATGCGGAAGAATTTAAGGGCCTACGCCAAGGTTTCCTGGTCATTACCCGACGAATGACACGGAACCGAAGCCCGCGAAAACGAACGCGACACGTCAAATCGCTAGCTGTCAAACAATAAAAATTGGCGCCAAGACAAACAATGCGTCCGCGTCTGCCGCGCGACAAGCCATCCAAAACAAAAGGCATACGTCACAAGTGTAGTGATGTGTGCAAAATATTTATATCATTCACTCACAAGCTTTGACAGATTTTTATTCGCAAAGACTGATATTCAATTGTTTTATTTATTTGCGCGCGCGGGAGCATTAAAAAATTAATTTTTTAACTGCTTACAATTAAAAAAATAACACCTACATTGTACAATAAGAAAGAAAGAGTTGTACAATATTTACGCTGTTGTCTTCTTATTTGATCCAACTTGTTTTGTTATACAAAAATTGAGAAATGGTGGCTTTAATGACAACACACTAGTCATTGTCGCCTTGCCATATTTCAATATTACAAAATAAATCTCCATATATCATTTAAATAATAACCAGCACGGATATAAATGTGTTAACAGGTGCCATCAGAATAAATGCCAATTACGACGCGGAACTGCGGCCGCCAACTGCGATCGATGCAACGAGTACCTAACATAGATGTTGATTTTTGATTTAAGATGATTATAAAGAACACATAGCTTCTATAGATAAAGTAATCATGGGCTTCCACAACAGAACTACATATACAAAACATTAGTTATCTCTATGGTCAATGAAACCCAAGAGATATTCGTCAGTTCATATTTATGTCCTCACCGAAAGACTGGTAGACTATCGTAAGTTAGGGGTGATTAGGTCATTTCCTTATAGGGGAATATGTGAGATTTGTTTTAAAGTAACGATCTAAATTCAAACAATTTTATAGCCTTGGTTTTAATAAAAACAACCATAGTCGTAATAATTTAACAACGTACACGCACGCCTCCGAGGAAATCATAATCAATATATTTTAATGTAGGCAGTAAATCTAGCCCTTGAAATTATTTAAATAGATATGAATTCATAGAACTTATTAAAATAATTTACATAAAAGTACATAACTGATTTATTTTCTGCTAATCTGTAGTCTATTTATCCCTAATCTTACTAATATTACGAGTATAAAATGGAGAGTTCAGGTGGATGGATTGATGTTTATTAGAGTCTGTAGCCTAAACTGCTGAACTAGATTTTAACTGGCATATAATAATAATTAAATCATAATTACAAACCGCTGTTAATCTTAATAAAGCTTTTTGTAAACTCGATGAATAAAATTTATCGATCAGTATATACTATAAATAATATAGGCAACACGATCATTAACAGAGGCGGGTAGGCCGTGACGTATCACCGATCTATTTTCTACCCACAGATATATCCGTCGATTTTCACACGGCACGTCGACGACGCGGGTGCTAACGCTCTGTTTCTGTTTATGTCACAAAATGTCTGATCGTATTTAATATTTTTTATCTATACAAAGTTTTAACTGAACAGTCGAATTGTTCAGTTAATTGTGCTCTAAATGTACACATTGTTGTATGTTATTTTATCTTGAATACCCTAATTACGTTTGAAACCTTAATTTAGGTTATGCATACATTTTAGGTGTATTACAGATTAAGGGTTTTGTAATCAACATTTTCGTCATAGAGGTGAACTTGTTTTAATTCTGTTTCAAAGGACTTTTTACCTAAAGAAATTAAAAAGATAATGTATGTGGTAGACGTAGAAAGAGACCAAGAACGGAGTGATGACTGAGATATAGTTATGTGGAGGACAAAATCCTGTTGCGCCGACCCTATGAGAGTAGGATAAAGAGGAAGATGATGGTGACTTTACGAGTTTCTCAAACTAAGTTAATAGTAAGACTAGTAATACATACCCATTAGGTACGTCTGTGCTGAGCTGATCGAGCAGGGAGTCAACTGTGGGCCGGGATGATGCCGGGCTGGTCGCGCCGTTTGCTCTTGAATATCCTTCTGTAGCAAAATAATATAAGGTAAAATTAATAAAATCAAACATTACATTAGCTATGTCTGGATAAAATTATATGCATACGTAAGGATATCCTAATATCAGTGACAAGTGCGATATTTTGACTTTACCAGCTATAATTTATAACAAAACTAGCTTTCGCCCGCGACTCAGTAAGCGTGAAATTAATAAAAAAAACAAGAGTAAGTATCGCGTATTCGTCTAAACCATGTCTTACATTTATGTCAAACTAGCTTTCGCCCGAGACTCCATCAGCGCGAAATTAAAAAAAAAAAACAAAACTAAGTGGCCCATGTGTTCTTCCAGACTATCCTCTACATCCATGCCAAATTTCATCGAAATCCGTTCATCCGTTTAGGCTACAAATTCTCACAAATATCCATCTAACTTAGTAAGATAGTAAGATTATTTCGTGTTGAAACCATGTTCCAACGTTCAACGTTCGTGAAGATGTATAGAAACTTTAGTTGTTATAACTCGTAGTATATTTTGGCAATGAACACAGAATGTCCGGCACCACCTGTCTACGTTCTTCCTCACGAAAACTAACAATTTGTATTGTCTTGACACAATAATTAATGTGTGAACATGAACGTTTTAAGAGTTGACGCCATTCTCTTTAATATCTATTAATTGAATCTTGAGAAAATCATGCGTAGTACAAGTTTGAAGGACGAAATGGAATTAATATTTATTGATTAAATAAAATTTATTTATTGTTTTGAGACTCATAAAGTGTTCAAAGTTAGATGTTATTTATCTTACTAATATTTTGAATGTGAAACTTTAGATGGGTAGATGTTTGTTAGAGTTTGTAGCCTAAACTGTTGAACAGATCGCCATGAAATTTTGAGGAAAGCATAAGCTACTTTTTTTTTTTTATAATATAAGGTGGCAAACGAACAAGCGGCCACCTGAATCCACCGAAATGGAAAGCGACCGCTGCCCATAAACATCCGCAATTGCAGATGCGTTGCCTACCCTTAATTGACGGAGGAGGAGACACACATAAAGAGGACGTTTCCCCTTCCTATACGTCTCCTCCACCGTCAAATCCACTTTTCCTTCCCATCCTTTCCTCTTAAGAAAAGGGTGGAAAAGGAAAGGGACTAAAATTAGGCCTCCGGCACCACACTCATCAGACGAAACGCGGAATTGCGTCCACTTCACGCCTGTTTTCTGTGTGGTCGTGGTATTTCACCGGGCGAGCCGGCCCATTCGTGCGAAGATGTTAAAGCGGGCTCTACCACTATCAAAGTGTACAAAGTATTTATTTTAATTGCGCGCGGAGATTCGCGGGCGAAAGCTTGTTTAAACATAATAGTATATATCAGTCTATCCTATGTTTATCAGAGATGGAGAGGGATAGCGAGATTATGACAATATTTTTATGATCCTGAGGTTTCATGTTTTCTAAACAAACCACAGTATCGTTTGAAGTAGAATAAACTAGACCATTTTGTTTATGATTATTGTGTCTGCAATACAATATAACAAGTGTTGGCTTCAGATGTTGGCCGACGCGATCGATCATCGCTGGAAATGATTGTGCCTTGTGCAACATGTCTCGTACATCATCCACGCTTTATTTAGACGGCTAATGTTGCCAAGTTTACAATAAATAAACGACAGTCGTTACGGGTTAGCCTTCATTCAAATCATTGCCACAATAAGTTTAATTAGGATTAAACATGAAGCGAACAACTAAAATTAAATCTAATAATAATTTCCAATCTATATCCATACTAATATTTTACAGAGGAAAGATTTGTATTTTTGTATTTTCATATGTATCGAAATAACTCAAAAACTACTGGGATTTAAAAAATTCTTTCACCGTTCGAAAGGTAATTTATCTGTGACATAGGCTATATTTTTTAATTTTCCGCGGGCGAATTATAAATAAATAGTAAAGTAATTCGCGTTAAAATAAGCTGGTCTTCCGTATAGAAACAAATTGTAATTCACGGTATAAATAATTTACCTTATGACGTTCCTTAATAATATGTTTTTGTCTGTAATTGAAACCAGGATCAAAAAATAGTCGCAACTATTGACGTACGCAACAAGGACGAAGCGAAAATATATTTTAACTACAAACATTGCAATGCCAGAGTGTCGTTAAGACATTTAAATATGTTAGATGTTGCCAATAAAAATCGCCAATAGCCTAATGGTTTGGGGTAAGGACTACCGATCTTGCGGTCGAGGGTTCGAATCCCGCCATTCGACTATTGTCGTGAACCATATCCTAGCACAAGCCTACAGCTTAGTTGGAATGGTTAAAGGAAATATTAGTAAATTAACAAAAATCTACTAATATTTTTCCATTTAAAAAAAAAAAACAAATTATTACATTAGATACGACAGCAATTTTTCCAAACAATAATTAAAAATATGAATTTATAAGCTATACGATCTAGGCATACTATTGAACAAGACATTCGATATTTTCACATGGAAGATATAAACTCAAGCAGAATTTATTCAGAAGAAAAATCTTAAAACCGAGTACGATTGAACAATAGAGGAATTAAATCTACATATTGTAACAAATATTTTATACGTCTCAATTTCATTGCCGTAGCAAAAAAACTTTACGATAATAGTACATTTCAAGTGGCACATAAAAATTTTCTTCAAAGTAGACGCAAGGATGAGTACAGCTTTAAATCGGAAGCTAAACAATTCGTACTGACTGAAATCCGGTGGAGATCTATTTCTGTTGGAAGGGAAATATACTGTGCCAAAGTCAACATTTCGCAATCGCTCTCGTCTTTATTAAATCTTAAAGCTTTGTTGTAAATAGACTAGTACGATCTGTACTATACTTTAGAAATCGTACTATGATAGTTAAAAGTCAGTGGCCGATTACTGCATTTGTTTCGACTATTTTGGCAGAATTACCGCCGTCTGATTAGTTGAAGTTTACACGGTAAGTGAAATTAGACCTCATTTTAGTCCACATTATCCTAGCGTGTTACCGTGGGTTTACACGGGAGTAACACCCGTCTCATACGTCTAGTCTAGCCAGACGCATAGGTCATCGGTAAAATTACACGTAATCGCATTCGATACGATATCTAACATTATTAGATAGATTGTTGAAATAAAACAGATCCCGTTAAGAGTTCGTTGACCTTTAGTTATTTCATTAAACGTTTTCCGTTAAAATTATCTATATTCTATCAAATAATCTTTTGACATTTTACATACAGGGTTGATTTTGGCGATTTTTGACTTCTCGCTGGACACTACATACTATTATAATATAAAATAATCTTACTAATATTGTAAATGCGAAAGTTTAGATGGATGGATGGATGTTTGTCAAAGTTTGTAGCCTAAACAGCTGAACG
This sequence comes from Papilio protenor, assembly GCA_029286645.1. Classification (NCBI taxonomy): domain Eukaryota; kingdom Metazoa; phylum Arthropoda; class Insecta; order Lepidoptera; family Papilionidae; genus Papilio; species Papilio protenor. Next base: position 1,640,446 of record JAGSMZ010000022.1, read on the forward strand.
GATCTCGATGAAATTTGGCATAGACCTAGATGATAGTCTGGAAGAACACATAGACTACTTGATTTTATTACTTTTTGTTCCACGCGCACGGAATCATGGGCAAAAGCTAGTAAGTAAATAAATAAATCACACTCACCATTTCTCTCATTATAAGTGGTCTTCTCTACATAATTGCCGTAACGCGCATTACTCAGGTCATCCAGCAAGGTGTCCAGTTCGGAGAGATTTCCCCTGGCGTTAGTTCTACCGTACCCTGCCGTCTGATACCCTGGCGAGTGGCCGCCATAGCTCTGATTTGCACTGTACTTTGGCAATGACTTCTCGTGGATAGTCGACGTGTTCTGGTATGTAGGCTGTAACAATGGAAAAGATTTTTAGTATAGTTGGTCAATTTTAGCTTTGATTGAAATTTGTAATTTCGATATAGTTTCATACAAATCGGAATAGGTGAGTAATGATAATATTCTTCATATTGTAAATATTAATATGTGTATAATTTATATTCTATACTAATGTTATAAATAGGAAATCGGCCCTGTAGTTTTTGAGTAATAACTCAAAAACTACAGGGCCGATTTCAAAAATTCTTGCACCATTAAAAAGCTATGTTATTACTAAGTAATGTAGGCTACATTTTTTTTTAACTTCACGCGGTCGAATTCGCAAACAATTAGTAATCTATAAAACTGATAATAGTAAAAAATGAGAATTTCATATGAATTCTTTAACATCACTTAGAACAAAACAATACATAGTCAGGGCCGTGGGAAAAGCAGCAGTTGCGGATTTCACAGGTGACACAAATCTCACGTTAATCGATACTTAAACGACCTTACAAATAAATGTGTATACTTGTAATCTAGTTTTTTTACAAGACAACACAATGTCTGTTTGTAATTATACTAATATTATAAATGCGAAAGTTTAGATGGATGGTTGGATGGATGGATGGATGGATGGTTGGATGGATGTTAAAGTTTGTAGCCTAAACGGCTGAACGGATTTCGATGAAATTTGGCACAGACGTAGAGGATAGTCTGGAATAACACATAGGCTACTCAGCTTTGTTTTTTTAATTACACGCGGACGGAGTCGCGGGCGAAAGCTAGTACTGAATATAGGATGTTTACTCATGTCGTCGGGAGCAATATTCAGATCCGAAATAGGTACTAAAATACTGGTACTAAGTTCTCTAAGAACTTGGGACAAGTAATTAATATTGCAAGCCATATGGGTTTTTTTTTGGAGAGTCTAAACTAAATATAGTGATAGTCTATTAGTTGACGTTGATAGTGGAAAATAACAATATATCGAAATTATTGATGGATTTTGGTTTGTGTCACGTAAACAAGCAACTATAAATAAAGAAGGAAAACTTTTATAACTAATTATTTTACGGCTATTACTCACGTCTACCTTTATCGGTGACGGCACTGACCAGTTTCAGACCCTGCGGGGGTCCTTCTTCAGGGCGAGGCCCGACGCGACCGCGACACAACCCCATTAGCCCTCATTAGTGAACCCCCATTAATAATAGCCGTAAAATAATTAGTTATAAAAATGTCTCACGAAACTTTAAATAATTTAAGAAAAACTTTGTTAAAAGTTTAAAATAAGCCTTATATACTAAGCTAAAGGTACGACCTAAATATCTCTTTTTCATAGCAAAGGAAATCATGAATACCTTCATACAATTAGGATTTCTAGTAAATTAAAAAAAAAAACATTTTTGAAATTTACTGCTAAAACTTTTCTTTCATGAATGAATTTTCTTCACAAAAGATAAAGATTTGTGAATAGCGACATCTATTGTGTAATGGATGAAGCAATAAAAGTTGGATAATGTCCAATTCGTAAAGTATCTGGCTGTAGTATTGAGTAATACCGCATAACACTAGATGGCGTGGGTATCAAAAAACAAAAATAAACCGTTATCTCTTGCGAAAAAATTGATAAGACGAAATAAGAGGAACACAAAAACACAATATTATTCTGGTATGTGGCTACACTCTTGTTCATCCTAATAAACGATAGCAAACCTGATTTTAATCCTTATTGGCAATTACAAAAACTCCATACATGTTTACGACTGCTATCAGTTTCTTAGTAATAATGTTCCCGTTAAGAAGGTTATCATCGGTTACAATTTAAGCATTAAGACACGATTCTTAGAATTGAAAACAAAGTTTATATTCATCTCGTCATCGCATTACTTTGGAGATGAGATCATTCTATGCCGATATTCGAAGCTACTGGCCAATTTCCCAGAAACACAAAAATAGAAGAGATTTTTTTCTGTATAACAAATTTCAACTACTTATTAATTATAAGCCTATGCCTTCTTAAGTATGACGTTTAATTTGTTAGTTAGGATTAAATTTAAATACTCATATGTTACTAATCTTACTAATATTATAAAAGCGATTTAGATGGATGGATGTTTGTTAGTTTGTAGACTAAACTGCTGAACGGATATCGATGAAATTTGGCATAGACGTAGAGAATAGTCTGGAAGAACACATAGGATAATTACGTTTGTTTTTATATTTTATAGCTTTCGCCCACGACTCCGTCCGCGTGGAATTAAAAAAAACGAAAGTGAATAGTGTTCTTCCAGACTACCCTCTACATCTATACCTAATTTCATCGAAATCCGTTCAGCCGTTTAGGCTACAAACTCTAACAAACATCCATCTATCCATCCATCTAAACTTTCACATTTATAAAATTAGTATGATTCCTCTATTCTTCGCGGACGGATTCGCGGGCGAAAACTAGTTACAAAGTTAAACTAGTTAAATAAACATAACAGTGCTACATTAATATGTTGTAGCTAATAATCAATACAGATTTAAAACATGTAAAATATTTTCGCTTTCAAATAACTGTTTTCCTTGAATTTATTTCGATAGAATTGATGTTATTTCCATTCCAAGGCGAACTATTGAGAGGGAAAGTTTATGCGTCGTGCATACCAGGTCCACTGTGGTTTTCTGATTTACATATGGTAAAAGTGAGTCATTAATCACTGATTCATCAAAAGGAAAATATAGTAACTGTTTGGATTAATAAGGACATTTTAAGTAGAACCTCAAACTTTGTTGTAAACAAGGTTTATAATAAAGTTTTATTTTATCATATAAGGACATTACACATCCTAAGCTTTCATGGATCCGGCTATGTTAGCGTATACTAAATTTATCCATATAAGTAACTAGCTGTTGCTCGCGAATTCGTCCGTGTTAAATTAAAAAAAATATTAAAAATATTAAAAGCCTATGTTACTCATAGATGAATTATTTGTAATGGTGAAAGAATTTTTAAAATCGGCCCGGTAGTGTTTGAGTTATTTCAATACATACAAAAATACATTTTTTTTCTCTTTATAATATCACTTGAGATGAATTATAAAACTAAAGTAATTGGGTATAAAATAGAAAAGAAACTAAAAAAATAATTATCCGACATCTATTCAATATCCTTAATATTATATTACAACCTCTTATTGTTTTTAAAAGAGAATAAAAAAATGACTATCTGTGTTCATACAAGTATTTCGACAATGAAAACGCATAGATTCAACACATTCTTATTAGGATTCAACGCAAGAAAATGTGGAGCCAGTCGCCACTAAATCACGTGTCAAAGACAAAAGGACCATCGACAATGACCGGCATGCGCGTGCGCAGCTGATGACGTAACGTTTAATGGTAGAGCTTTCAAAGCACTTTAAATAAATCGTTCATACTTTTATATCTAACACTGTAGTGAGAAAGAGATAGCGATTACTTTATGGAACACACTCATAAGGCAATACATTATTGTAAGAATGTGACCATTCTAGCAGCATTTTCAATAAATGCAAGACAAATGGACACAAGCTAGGTATTGGAAAAAAAGATTTGTTTTAACCACTGTAAGTACATATGTACTGTAAAATCTCATTCGCCTGGTTTTGGAAATGACTCATCATCAACTTGCCCTTATCACTAATGGAGGGTCGGCACAGTATGTGCTGCTCTTCCATACACTAGGTTTTAGAAATGTATATTTACTTGATTTTTTTTTAAAGATTGTGTTATGTTTTCTACCAATTTGTTTAAAATAATGTTAATAACATAATTTGTTTTTAATTTCAAACTAATACTGCAATTTAAAACTATACATTTTTGATAATTAAATTTGTCTACTCGTAATTTACATATCGGCAAAGTCGACAGGTCGGTGAGTAATCAATCAATAAAGTCTGTATTATCTTATTGTATAGCAACTCAGATATTTAACATTGGAAATATAGTTTACAGCTAATGAAGCCACATGTCACATTGTAAGTAGGAAAACCACAATGTTATAAATACTAATATCTATACTTATTTATAGAAATTAATAATCATTTCTAAACTGTGTACATATAATACATATACTGTATATGAAATATCAAACATTTGTAACTGAAAATTTTACGGAGTGTAAACAATTTTTTTTTTCTATAATATCATGTTGATGAAGCTGTACGGTAACACCTCGTCATTAAAAATAGCAATTACATATTAACCTTCACTGAAACATTAACGGCAAATTATCCTTACACTATCCTCCACAGAGCAAAATGCGAGAACCCAAAGTAATGGCTAAATATAAAGATCATCATCAACTTCCCTCGGCACAGTATGTGCTGCTCTTCCATACATTTTTATCAGCCGTCATCTGAATCCATTCCCATCTTAAGCATATCCTCTTTCACACAATCCATCCATACTTTCTTCTGTCTTCCTCTATCTTTGTAACCATCCACATTCAATCTTTACATTTTCTGGTTTATGTCCCCCATCCTCGCGTCGCATATCCATACCACGATATACCAAGAAAAGATACTATCATTGAAATGTCTCGTCAGAGTATTCGATGTCAAAGCTATGAATCTTAGGTCTGATTCTCCGTAGAGATAAATGTTAGTGCAGAAAATTTAACACGCTTTTATTAGCTTTGCTTGTGTGCAAAGAAAATAGTCAAGTTATCATTAATTTATAGACAAACGATACTATCAACATTGTAACTGATTTTTAATTTTAATTTATCCTGGACGTTACACTTTAAGTGAAAAGTACGATAAATACGACAACAGGAGTATTTTATGTTTTTTAAACTAATTAATAATTATATTACTATGTAATTATTAAAAAGAATTAACTACTTACAGAGCTAGGTTTATTATATTCCGTAGTGATATTCCTGGAGCCATTTATAGACCCGTATCCCGTCGATGTGGGAGAACTTAAACTTCCTCCGGGAGAACTGAGGCGTCCTGGAGAACTTCTGCCGATGGGAGAAGCGGTCCTACCAGGGGACGTGGTCCTGCCGGGAGATGTGGTCCTGCCTGGGGACGTGGTCCTCGCTCCCGGTGATCCCGTCCTAGCGCCGGGACTCGATACACGACCCGGGTTTATCGAGTTTTGTAGATCGGCAAGCAAGGCATCTGGAATGAAAGATATTTCAATGTTATATTGCGTTCTTTCCAGATTAAATATCTGTTATCGCTAATTGAACAACATCGCTTATTTACTTATATGAAATTCTATGAATATAGGGATACTAGCATATTCAATGACCCATCATACTTCATACTACGAGTAATATTATAAATGCGAAAGTTTAAATGGATGGATGTTTGTTAGAGTTTGTAGCCTAAACGGCTGAACGGATTTCGATGAAATTTGGTGTAAATGGTAGAGGATAGTCTGGAAGAACACATAGGTCACTCACTTTTGTTTTTTTAATTCCACGCGGACGGAGTCGCGGGCGAAAGCTAGTTGATATTGATACCGAAGAAAAATAAATTGTTATTTATATTCCACAGCAAGATTTATCATCAGAGTCAGTATCTGTTATTTCATAAATCTTACATTTCCTAACAGATATGTTATCTTTATCTCCTTATTTATATCCAAGACAAAAAACAACGAACACTTCTCATGATACATCTTGTTTACAATAAATCTTTTTAATATGTTAACTTTACATCTAAAAACAAACGTATCTGTTTAAGAAACATTTTCTTCAAAAATAACCTTTAAAATGCTAACAATTTGAAAGAAATCTAAACAGAATCAGAAGACACACGAGCATTTAAACGCCACGAATGGTTTCTGTTGCCTAAATGCAGTAAAATAAACAAAAAATGCACATTATTTTTATGCCAAGTTTTACATAATCGGTGTTCAGGTTAGAAGATGTTCCACTGCAATAATTTGTAGTCTCCTATTAAAAATACTAGCTTTCGCCCGTGTCTCTGACCGCGTGAAATTTAAAAAAAAAAACAAGAGTAAGTAACCTATGTGTTCTTACAGACTATCCTCTACATCTATGCCAAATAATATCGAGATGCGTTCAATCGTTTAGGCTACAAACATTCATCCATCCATCTAAACTTTTGCATTTATAATATTAGTAAGATTAGCTTTCGCCCACGATTTCGTTCGCGCGGAATTAAAAATATACTTAGTAAATAGTCTATGCGTTCTTTCAAAGTACGTTCTTTGCCGTCTGTGCTGATTTTTTTCATGATCTGTTCAGCCATTTTGGAGATACTTAAAAACAAGCACCCATCCATCCATTTCAAGTGATAAGTGACATTGATGAATTGACAAATAATATGAATGGTTAATATTTACGTCTATTTGAGTAACCATTCATAGATAAAATTTAACCTTTGTAATGTATATTAGAAAGTAACACTTGTAAACGGATGATACTATTTTTAGGGCGCATTTGACCAATAAACAGATAAATGAGTAAACTTGACCAATGATGTCATGGCGTTGCATTCAATCTACTCTTAATTGGCGCCAATCGTCATCCTACATTCTATCACATGTTTTTTTAACATATTTTAAATTTAGAACGTAAAAAAATAGATGCAAAATCAATTCGTTATTTTCGGTTATACAGATAAAAAAGAAAGTGCAATTTGCAATCATGTTTTTTAATGGCGACTGTTTTAACTTTCAGAAAAAAAATTCCTTTTAATTAGCAATACCGAGTTTATCTCGAAATAATTTATATCTTATTCGGTTTTATGACCATGCAATACAAGTTTGTCTTGTTTACATTGCCAAAGTTTCCTCTGTGTTACGAGTCGTGCGGTTCGGAAACTAGTTTTCATTTGGACGAGTTCATTGGTCTTCTGACGCCTTCAGGACCAGGTATCGGCCAATTTCTATACAACCTAACGTCCCACGACTGGCTAAATTACTAAGAAGGTTGTATAACAAATTATCAGGATATACCTGACAGTGTACGAAGGGATTTGAAGTTGGGTAAAGTAAACAATTGAATAACGGATGTTTGTTTTTATACCAGCCAGGTATGAACACAAACTTTTAAAAAAGATACTCATATTTGTTTAAACTACCTGTAAAGACTTTAATACATAACAAGTTTCGTTTTTAAAGGAGGTTTACATCCAACTCGACGACTTTGGCCACATAAGTCACACATAGAAAAAAAACAGTAAAACTCACACGTTAGGCATTTTAAATAATTGGAGGTTAAAAGAGATAAATTAATTTTGTCATTGCGTTTCCGTTTAATATATTAGGAAAACAAAATTTAGGTTTTTACAAATATTTCTCCCATAGTCATACAAAATTAGTAAATTTTATTTGGTTTAAACTCATTACATAACGCAGAGAACGTCATTTAAGAGATATTCATGAATAAGGAATTGTTATCGATCACTTTATGAGGGCACGAATCAAAATCTTTAACACGCCCTGCAAATAGCTTTAAAACAACAATTTTAGCACTGACACTAAATCATAAACAAAAATAACCTTTAACGTTGACAATAACAAAGAATCTCCAAGGGCAATAATTCATTCGCCAATAAAACAGACAACAATGGTAATTGAGATTCATGAATGAATATTTAAATACCTAATCCTTCGACAGCTTCAAACACTTCTGCATAATCCGCTTCAGCTTTAGATTCCTTTTTAGTTTTTAAAATCTTCCCGTAAACATCATCGTTCACTGTATAATATGCTCTTGACATGATTTTAAAAGAACGCACCCATACACAATATGAACCCGACACTCACTGGCCGAAACAGATTCGCGAGAAAGCACTTCTTTTTTAAAAAAAAAGAAAGGGCGAAGGATTCTAAATTTAAATATCTCTTTGCCCTTAGTCGGCAAGGAGGCGCGGGCGGCTCAGTTATGGACTAATGTTATACTGATTCACCTCATCGGAGCGAGCGCCGGCCGCAAAAATCGCCCGCTCTAACTCGACTCATTGTTCACGTAATTTAATAATTTATTTGAAAATATCGACGTTCATTTATCCTGATGATGTCCAATTTTTACTTATACAAATAATGAAATAGATATTTAAAACAGTGTTTTTTTTTCAAAAAATCTTTCACGAGACGTTAAACTGCGGTTGGTAGCCAACAACATGAAGTTTTTCAACAAAAATACATAAATTATCTGATCAATTTATTTTTAAGGTCTTATATACAGAACATAAAAAGGTATAAAATTATATTCTGAACTGACAATAAAGCGCCACGCTAAGCTTGAAGCGCTTAATAGGTATACCGATGGTACTTATACAGTGTCATTCCAACTTTATGGAAGCTTACAATTTCACACGAGACTAATAAAACGCAATTTTAGGAGTGGCAGGTAACATGCGGGAGCAAGATACAGTGCACTTTCTTGCCGACAAATGTAGTGGGCCAACCTGGCAAGCACCTGTAGGGATTCGCTTAGCTCGAGCCGGCATAAAGTTTGGATGTTATTATACTTGTATACTCTGTGATCTGCGATAATGAAGACGGTGCGAGATGACTAGTACGCCGTGGAATCCGATTTGCTAGCTCTTTCACGCCTATCTTCACTAATATGCACTATGTTTTGGATATGAAATATTGCAGGAAATTTTTCAAAAAATCTTTTTAATAAGATGTTGCTAGATTGATTTTAACTGGATGACAATTGTTTAAATTTAATGACTGCCTCAAATAAAATAAAAAATGGAAAAAGGGCGCCTGGTATTATTAATACTGCAAATAGTTCGGTGTAGAACTCCGCGAGATAAAACGCCTGTTCCTTTTAACGCAGCAATGTAACGAAAACACGGGTATGCATATTATGTGTGTCATTAAAAAAATAACCGTTAATTTCTTACTTCGTCACTCTATCTTTCTAAACGAAGAACAAATAGCAGTGTAATAGTAATAATGGCACTTTCCATGTTATTATTTTGCCGATGATCCTTGACAAAAACATAAATCTCTAGCCTTGTACAATAGGCGACAGATGCATAACATTTATAGATAAAATGTCCACTTAGGCTTCAGAATGAGACGTCAGATGTCGGATTTTTATAAAATTCGAGACACAATAAATTATGTTTACGTATGTTAGTAGCAGTTAAGAGGTCAGTTAAACGCTCTATGTTAATATTTACCTTTTTTATACTTTGGTATTTTGAAGGATGTATTCACGGGAATTAACACAGCAAACCGGCTGGTAATACGTCACAAATACAAAACAGCACGGCTATTTGTTACGATTACGTTAAGTTTATACACGCGGCCGACTCCCGATCACGCCACTGACACCAAATCAAAATAGCACAAGGTCAAACTATAAACCGCGACCTGAATCATACGCAAATCACAGCATTCACTATACTCACCTAAATACGAACTGAAATCACTGAAGTACCGCCTCCAATCCGAGCAGCTCAGCTCCGGTGGGTTCGAAGGACCACAATCCACGGTATACTTTCTCTCTAACACCGGGGAGAAAGAGACAGATTTGGGGGATGCAGAGCGCGTGCGCACAGACGCCATCCCTGATGCCTAGTATAAAAGGAGGCTACCGGTCAAAATTGTGGACAGTCGTGGTCGGACTGCGGCTGGGAGTAGACTGATTATTTTGGGTAAAGGCGGCCGTCGTTAGCTGATATCGCGATCGCACTACTGAACTGGCTAGAGCTACGTGCTATTCCCGTCAGGTGGTCATTTCCGCCGATATTTCATAATACGTCAAATGATCCCTGTTGACTATTTCATGGTGTCGGAAACAAACTTTTAACGAATCTTTCAGATAACTAGAAGAAATTGAATGAAAGGGTATTTACAGAGAAGGCTTTTAAATTAGTTATTATAAGAGAAATTGATACATACTCTTTGCTATTGGTTACACCAGGGAAAAATCTATTTGTATGTGTGGGCGAAAACACACTCTACAAAATGAACCCATGTGTTTGTTGGCAAACACCATTAACCTACATCTGCTTAAAATAAAGAATCAAAGGCAAGAACGATTACTACACTTTAGAATTATTAATAGTGTTTGAAATTCATAGATTTTAAGCAGAGTCCTTTGAACATACGACATACAATAGAAAAACTAAAAACACAGTTTTTTTAAATACGTAGGAAGTGAACGTTACCACGTTCAAATAATAGATCTATAATTATCACCAAGTCGCTAACAACAAACCTGCCAAGCGATGAATCATCATACTATTTTAGCCTTTGTTTTTGCTAACTTATCTGAGACAAGGAAACTAATTTTTCATTTCGATAATTCGAAATCTATACAAGAGAATCTGCGGATTGGAAGAGATTGTTACCTCTATTATTTGAGAGGGAATGAAAGAGATCAAAAGATATTTTTGTTCAGGTATTTCGGTACAGAAAGAGATTCCCGACATATAACAATGCCACTGACAGTGCTCCAAACATCTGCAATAGCCTTGTTTCTACTGTGAACTTACATGCCATTTAAGTCATCCACTACTGGACATAGTTTGACCATAAGTTCTTAATATAGCTTCAACACTATACAACAAATTATAAGGTGTTTAACATTAATTACTAATAATATAAAACTCGGCGCCGCTTAGTCAAGGTCTATATACAACTAATTCATTGCTAAATCCGTAGGCGGCGCCCATGCTGGTGGGCGGATGTCTATCAAAGGTCGGAGTCTTAATTAAGTGTGGATATTCTGCTAATATACGAGACAAGATATTGTGATAATGTGAAATACTGAATTTGGTTATTCTGATGATGACTCAGTCATATCAGTCAGTCACGGTAAAGTCAAAGTCCCGTCCAAATCGGTCCACCCTTTCCAGAGGTAGCGGTCCAGTCGCCATTTTGACAGCGCGGAATTAAAAAAAATGTACTCTAACTGCAGAAGATAGAAAACAAATTTAATCCTAAAGCTTATATCTTAAGTTCTAAAGGGACCCTTTCAATAAAGACATTAACGCTATTAAGGCCAACTTATATTGCTCTTGATGTTACGACCCAAAACACTCACGATTTCCCAACAAGCATATTGACATTAACACAGCTTTGTCAAGAGAACGTCTTGTAATATAAGGCACCTACATATAGGTGCTCCTTGTAAAAATATTAACAATCTAATTGGCTAAATATAATAAATTTTTCGAACCCTAGTATGTCAGTCTCCCAGTAAACTAATAATTGCCAGTATGTTTACTAACTATATACTATCAGTGGAAGAAAGTCATAAAGATTCCTCACGACTACAATAATAAATAATACACTAATATTTATTTTAGGTTCCTTTTACAGACCCGACGACATACACATCAAGAATTATATTTACGTCAACGCCCTGTAATTAGTTCTAAGAAAATTTCGTTTAGTTTGCCAACAGCCGCCAACCCGCAGTTCGACCACAACAAAGAACACTAATCACATTCGTCTCACACCTGCGTCATATGGTAGATCTAATCGATTCACACTTACAAAAACGAATAATCGCAAGTTACAAAATCGATATAAACACTGACCAAAAATTGTTAAAGCGTACGCTCGCGACAGCGTTGTCGAATGGATGTCGCCGCGGCAACTAATGACAATATGATGTTAAATTACGTTCCAACTCGGCCTTGGTTCTTCCTATTGTTTTGTTATTAAGTCCTTAGAGTTTAGAAGATTACTGATCTATATCTATGCTGTGCTTGTTCAAAGATAATTAATTATGAAAATTTTAAAGTTTATTTTTGACTTTGAAAAATGAATTAAAGAAAATCTAGTCAGTCTTATTTAGTAAGTAAAAATGTATTTTATAGGGCACTAATTTTTTGTGTTTCTTTGCTATACGAGTTGTTTCAAGTCACAAAATATAAATATACTTGATGAGATATGAGAGAGTCAAGTGTTAGCAAGTTTGAGACAAACGTACAGACAAGCAGTACAAGTTGCATATGAATAATGCATGCGGTATCAAACTATCCGACGTGCAAGTGAAAATTTCACACCATAACTAGATAGTTAGTTTCTGTAAAAGGTACGAAATCAGATATAATGGTAATATTTCTCAATTTTTTTTTCCAATTCATGTAATAAAAATTACCGTAATTTGAATCCCAAAAACACTGGTAAAATAAATATTCCACTTTTAGTGGTTGGGACAATTTACTTCGAATACTACATGTACACGTAATTTACAAAATATTTAAAAGTAGACCAACACACCACTAACAGCAACTGTCATCATATAATTTGAAAAAGATTTCGTTCTCTAAAAATGTACTCTAACTGCAGAAGATAGAAAAGAAACTTAATTCTAAAGCTTCTATCTAAAGTTCTAAACGGACCCTTTCAATAAAGACATTAACGCTATTAAGGCCAACTTATATTGCTCTTGATGTTACGACCCAAAACACTCACGATTTCCCAACAAGCATATTGACATTAACACAGCTTTGTCAAGAGAACGTCTTGTAATATAAGGCACCTACATATAGGTGCTCCTTGTAAAAATATTAACAATCTAATTGGCTAAATATAATAAATTTTTCGAACCCTAGTATGTCAGTCTCCCAGTAAACTAATAATTGCCAGTATGTTTACTAACTATATACTATCAGTGGAAGAAAGTCATAAAGATTCCTCACGACTACAATAATAAATAATACACTAATATTTATTTTAGGTTCCTTTTACAGACCCGACGACATACACATCAAGAATTATATTTACGTCAACGCCCTGTAATTAGTTCTAAGAAAATTTCGTTTAGTTTGCCAACAGCCGCCAACCCGCAGTTCGACCACAACAAAGAACACTAATCACATTCGTCTCACACCTGCGTCATATGGTAGATCTAATCGATTCACACTTACAAAAACGAATAATCGCAAGTTACAAAATCGATATAAACACTGACCAAAAATTGTTAAAGCGTACGCTCGCGACAGCGTTGTCGAATGGATGTCGCCGCGGCAACTGACGGCTGGAGCCATTCAATGGGACGACTTCTAATGATCTTTAGTTCATTGTGGCGTCGTAATGGGGGCGTGTAGGCGATCAAAGTACGCAGTAACGAGTGACCAGGGAAGGTCGCAGGCTGGCGTAGCGGATCTCGATACGACTCCGTTCTCGGAAGCCCGCCGCGAATGGGAAACCGGGACATGGCCGCTGGGCACACCGGGAATGTTACCATTCGAGCCCGTTCGTTTCCTAGGTATGGTGACAAAAAGCGACGCATAGTAATGCTACATTTGAGAAACACAGGCAGTTAATGGTATGGACGTGCGTACAAAAAAACTAACGCGAAACAAAAAAAAAGTTGAACGCAACACACCTTTGCGCTAAATTCCGCATTCGCTACATCCACTTGAGACGGACTTGAAGGTTTCGAAATTTAAAAACAAGGCAAAGTAATCGTAAGTTTTCACTGCTGAAACACCTTTACAAAAGAATATTGTTATCTCGTTTTCCGCAGAGAACGCAAGGGATGTTTTTTTAGCAGTATTTACGCAGTGGAAACGTACTGTAACAAAGAATATTACCGAGTGGGAAGAACAAAGCGTGGCGAACGTCTGGCCGGCTGCGCTCCCATGCTCAACAAACCGTGGCGAAGAAACGTTAACGATATCTTGGAGACACCACAAACTGTGGGATTTACTATTAGACCGTGAAAAATCCGATCAATTGTTATAATACGAAGAATAAATTATTGACGTAATAAGTAAATGACAGTCAGCAATCTTTACAGATGTTTATTGAACACGTATTATCCAAATACTTAAGAACAGAATAAAGTTTATTTAATTTGGTATATCTATACTTATCTATACTAATATAATAAAGCGTAAACACACACTTCTTTGTTGCCTAAGATGTCAGCAATTACAGCATATTTTTGAATAATTCTTTTTTTAATAAAAAGCCCTACACTTACGTCACGCTTTAGGCTATATATTTTACGCCATTAAACTTATGGGTAAATATTTTGGATAAAAACCCTAATGTGTGAAAGAGACCATAAGTTGCTGTCAACATCAAAAAAGCAAGATGGCTAAGGTTTGTCATGTCATGTCATTTTGACATTTGCTATTGATAATTTGACAAATGTAAACAATAAAATAATTTTTTTATAATTTCACGCGGATGAATCCGCACGCGAACAGCTAGTTTTTCATGTTTTTCAATCATTGGATAATATACGTAGCTATTGACTTGGTTCGAAGAGTACATTCCAACTTGTCATGTAATAATTGATTCATAACTACTGAGATTGACCTGATGGTCAATCAAATCATTGATCGTGACATATTTTTCCAATTTTATGACCTGCTTATTAAATGAAAAAAAAAAGTATAAGTATAACGGGGCGAAGTGATTGATACTTTTTGAACGATTAAAGTAACTGGCCATTAATAATTTTCAGTACTGGCTGATTGTGCATCGAGCATGATAGATGTCAAGGCGGCGATCGAATGACTGATGACAGTTGTCATTGAATGGTGAAATGATGCGCTTCGTTATTATAAAATCAATTGGTTAATCTCTGTAAATGTTTGATTAGATTGTGTTGTGCAGTTTTCATTGAAGATGGTGGTTAACTAAGGATGTTTCTAATGTTACGCGATTGTTATTTCATTATCTCCGACATACGCACGCCCACAATGGAAGATCATTACCGTGTATATGATCTGCATTCGGTATTGAATTCTACAAACCGCTCTTCACTCCGACAAGTATTTAAAAAAGTTAATGATTAAGCAACCTTATTATTCTTTCAGTATTATACAGCATATGTATGTCTGTCGATTTGTATTTTTAATAAGATAATTAAAAAATATGCAGATGTGATAGCGTGGAATGCCACAAATGGGGCCCAGCAAAGATTTCCCGCATACCTTATTGCCCACTAACAGCCGTAATTGGAGAGACAGTGGGCTACGCGGCACAGGTTTCCATAAAACAAGTAGCTACTAGATGTCAAAGTAAATATTAACGATTTCCACGCTATTATTGATGTTCAAACACGATTCGTTTGTCTCCAAGACGTTAATTTATTTTCTACACTGTCTGTAGCGGTTCCTTGTTATTAGCGTTTTAGTTAAATTTTTATTAGACCTTTTATGTTTTTTTTCTATCATAGATAACATACCTGTCATTATGTAGAAGCAGAAATCAGCACTTTTCAATTGCAATGTGAAATTCAAAGCACACAACCAACTATTCTAGCGAACGTATCGTATTTGAGTGTCTAATACAAAACCAGGCGAATAAAATCACTCCACAAGTTCTCAGTAATCCAGAGAATTCGACATATTAACCTCTACGCTGCATTGAAGCAACAATTATTTATAGAATTTAATAAACAAACCCACAATCACTCACTGTTCGTAAGTATTTAATTTATTTTTATTCCACTGTTATTAGTATTAAAAAGCGCCCGTAATTTCGGTAGATTTGTTTATGTATTGCAAAAATAGCACTTTACTGTGATATTTTCATAATACAAGCACTGCAATGGCGGGGTATTCTAACGCCTAAAAAATTCGCATTGCCAAGGGTTCTAGGAACAAGGTGCGCATGGCGCGTTGCATTTTTTAAAACGCACCGGGACGCGGTTAATGCACTCGTGACGTCACGGGATCGATATGCTACCATATTCAACTCTATCAATATCTACAAACAGAAAACCATTTTTCTCCTATAATTCTAATTATGTTTAGTTATTTTTTATTATTTTAACAATGCGCATAAAATGCTAGTAGAAATAAAAAATCATGTCAAAAAATATTAAATAGCGCCATCTAGTGTTTCATTAAATCATTTACATAGCTTGTGTGAGCGAGATGTTCAAGTATAGATGGCGTTAAATACAGTACGGTGACAAATATTGTAACTCAATAATTAGATTTTTTATCAATATGTCAACTGAAATCAAAATAAATACACCTGAGAATAAATAGCCAAAATCAATATTAGAATCCTTGTTACCGTGGTAGAATAATTAAAGATTAGGTAGTTTTTAGGGGCTTTATAACCCACCTGTTTCCTTATTATATTTCAAAGAAGCATGTCGTTGATGCACGCACTTCATACGGGATTATTATCAAATTTCGGAAGCCTATTAACATCATATGAACAGAAGCCGTATGGATTAAATTGTTCTATACGCATACACAATTTTTCTTTGCTTGTAAAAATACAGACATAACACGAGTGACGATTTCGCAATAAATTTCTATCAGATATTTTAAACCGAGCATATGTTGAAAGTGATGATTAAGTGTTACTCTTTGAAAACATATTGAAATAGATAGAGACAGAAATAAAGGCGACATAAAATTTGGCAAGGGAAAGCAAGTTAATGAGGACGTTCACCGGGATTTCTTACTGAGACAAATTTGTGTTTTTAAGTATTTATTTATATTGCCAACCAGCTTATTTTTTTTTAAATATTAGTAGATTTTTGTTAATTTACTAATATTTCCTTTAACCACTCCAACTAAGCTCTAGGCTTGTACTAGGATATGGTTCACGACAATAGTCGAATGGCGGGATTCGAACCCTCGACCGCAAGATACGGACTACCGGTCCGTACACCAAACCATTAGGCTATTAGCGCTTAGCTTATTGTACCTGATGTTCAGACATCAAATGTTTTAATTAATGTAGGTACATACAACTTTTTAATTGCCTTTAATTCATATCAATTTGACCTCGGATATGTAAATAAGCCCCTGTTATATACATACATTTTAAATGACATCATAAACCTTCAAAATTGTCACTGAGAAGGTCGAGGTTGCCAGTTAAAATGCAAAATGTTACATAACGAATCTCTTTTGTTAATAAAAATCAGATTATATTTATTTCCGATTTTTATGTAATTAATTATAAACCTTGCTAATTATTATTTTGAAAAAATAAGAAAGTAATTTTTATCAACAGCTAAGTGAATAATTATAAAATACATCTTTTAATTGTGTTTTGTATATATTTAAAGTTTGCTTTAGACATGCATTTCACAATGTGATTACATAGTAATAAACGAGGTATTGCGCTAAACACATCAGGCTAGACTTTCAAATAACACTAACGAGCTTCTAATTGGCCAGTTTCCAATGGTGGATAACACACCACGTGTATAGATGTCAGTGACCTAATGATTGCTGAGTCAGCTAAAGTTATGATATCCAAGTATACAAGAGAGAAAGATTTAATTTAAAAAGGTGCAGGTACTATGCATACCGCCATCCATATGACGAAGACTCACTCAGCGTGAATAAACAACCTTCAAAAAATTGTCAAGAAGTCGTGACCCTCAGGAATGAGGAAACGATGCAGAAAGAGCGAGAGAGAAAGAGACAAAAGTTATGTTTGTAAACCATCCGACACGCTGTGGGTGCTATAGAACATACAATATTGGCTCTTCTATACTAATATTATAAATTTGTATTGAAATAACTTAAAAATTACTGGGCCGATTTAAAAAAAACACCATTAAAAAGCTACATTATTTTTTAATTTCACGTGGACGAAGTTGCGAGCAACAGTTAGTAGTCGATAATTTTAAAATTGTCTTTTATTGCAGCGTTTGTAATTTAATAAGCTAATTAGTACCTCAAAAACAAGAACATAAAATCAATAATGCTCATATTTTGTCCTTATTTGATAATTACCGTTTCTTATTAAATGTATTGAACACAGTATTGTACGAGTATATTGTATTATATAATTTGTAATTACCGCGTTGTTTACAATAAATGTTATTAAGCCATTAATTTAAAAGTTTATGCTCTTGTACACTTTATATTTGTGTCCTTTCTCTCGTTACTTTTTGACCGACTTCCCAAAAGAAGGAGGTACTCAATTCGTCTGTTTTTTATTTATTTTTTATGTGTGTTACGGCATAACTCCACCGCTAGTGGACCGATATTAATAATTATTTTTTATATTCCACAAACAAATACTGCCTTTTCCCTTAATAATAACTTCTTCCTTTCCTGTCTTTCCGATTTTACTTTAAGCTATCTATTTGTGTATGAAATTTTACCACATATTTAATTCAAATTATGACATTACAATTACGGTCAAATAAGGTATGATCTGACAATTGTGGTCCTGTAGAAGGATAAAGTCCCTTTATGGTAGTCTCATAACAAGCTGACTTTTGTTTAATTATATTTCCCAGGCTAACCAGTGATTTATTTGACCTACTCTACAAGGTAACGATTAAAGTGCATATACTGCAACCTCCAAAAAATAATAAGTGCAAGAGAATTCATAACCAAGAGGCAGAAATAATGATTACGCAGGTATTCAATTGCATATGAACAGCTAAACAATGAAATTTCCATTTCACTTATAAGTGAATATCATACAAGAGACTGTCTATAATTTAACACGTATGTTGCTATGCCAAACTTCCTATCTTGTATTAGACAACTTATTTAATTGATACTGTCGCTTTAAACTCAGAGCAACACTTCTCGTCAGGACTCCGGATGCGCGCCAATATCCATCCTTCTAGTGACATTGACAGCTGTCAGCTAGGGACGTGACGTTTATGCCGATAATCTAGAGTTGTGCCATTTCTATAGCACTGTACTAATTTTGTTTTTAACACTTGTAAGCGTCAAATTACATTTAATTGAAATATCAAACTTCTTCTATAAATTATCTTATATTCAAATGTTTCAGGATTCTGATAAAACAATATCTAACGGGAGTATAGTCCATTAAAGGATTTACATACATATTACAATAAACATTTAACCGCGCCTTTTCCAGCAATCTAATGATTTCAATTAGCATAAAAATTAACACTGATGTATCGTCACCGGAAACATAATCACAGCGATGACAATGTTTGATGCATAACATGTCAATCAACGTAAGTATGGATTTGTATTCTATTGACACTATTAAAACATGTTTCTTTTTCAAGACAGGTAAAAGACATTGTACTATTTAACCAACATTCCATCTTTGAAGGATGAATCACATAGCAAGAACTTTAGTTATGAGTGGAAAAATAGACCCAGAAAGATGGATGGATTGCGTGAAAGGTGACATGATCAAGAAGGGAGTAATGACTGAGATGAAGGAAGATAGGTTAACCTGGAGGATGAAAACTTGCTGCACCGACCCTACGGGTATAGGATAAGGGCTGGGAGATGATAATTCCAAGTAACTAAGCATATGTGACATGGTACTCCGGATTCGAACCCGGAGTTTTTTTACGGCGTATAATCTGTACCTCAGATGACTTGTACCTCTGTATTAGTCGTTTAGTATCAATACTAATAAATTAACCAACTCAAACTTAACCAGAATTATCATATGCATACTTTGAATTCGTAATAACAAACACAATTAACCAATACTGCGTGACATTGGCAAACAGTAATGACGTAACTTCGAACCTCCTGCCCATCTGGCTTTGAGGAATTCGCTCAGAACAAATTCGTAAAGGACAAACAAGTTTTCATTGAGCTACGTGAGTGAACTTGACTCGGTTTCGCAAAAGGCATGACATTTGTGAGGTCGTCGCTTATGTCAGCCGATTACTCGCCACCAGATGGCTCACGTCGTTCTTGGAACAAAATTAGTCTAAATGCCAATCTGTAATTCATTTAAGTTATTTCAGCACTCTCTTTATGCAGATTTCTCATATTAAATCTAAAAGGAGTCCCTTAGTAATCATCACAAGACCTTAAACGTAGAAGACGTCACATACACAGACGTATGGTTCTTTTTTTTTGTCTTTATTTAAGGGTGCTTAAAGTAAATGTCTAAGTATACAGTATTTAATGACACAAAATAAAAGGTGTCATAGGAGACTAGAGGACAGGTGCGAAGCCGCAACGGCGATTTAACACGCTACAACAACCGCAAATACAAAACATAGTGCAGCGTCAATTTTAGTGACCCTAATGTAGTAACCACAGGTTAGTGAGATACCTAAGTGTGAAATTAAGCATTCCAAAGCTGTATTTGTATTACAGACTCGCTGTTGCTGGCGACTTCGTCCATGTGCAATTTAAAAATACACCATATGTATGTTAGTTAGCAATAACGTAGCTCGAATGGTGAAAGAATTTTTAAAGTCGGCCCAGTAGTTTTGAATTATTTCAATACATACAAAAATACAAATCTTTCATCTTTATAATCTTACATATATTACAAATGCGAAAGTTTAGATGGATAGGCAGATGTTTGTTAGAGTTTGTAGCCTAAACGGCTAAACGGATCTCGATGAACTTTGGCATAGATGTAGAGGACATTTTTTTAAATTCAAAGCAGACGGAAGCGCGGGCAAAAGTTAGTATTAGTATAGATATAAGTCAATCGGCAGAGACATCGCAACACCTTGAAGTTTTCTTTGATCATTAATTTCTTCTAATAGCTATTTATCTCCTTATAAGAATCTCACATATACCTATCTTGTAAATCACATGTTAATACCCTTATACTGATGGGGAATGGCAAATAAAAAATATGTACACACATAAGGTATTCAAGGCCGATATATTTTCGTACATATGTGGTTCATAGAGTAGTTTACAACAGTACAGCAACGTCTAATGATACTAATGGACGCAAATCGACCTGGTTCCTAACAATTGCGATGACTTCACACGTATGGTGATGCCAACAGAATAATTTTAACCATTTCGTTCATAAGCTTAATTGTTTTAACACTAGATATCGAACGTTACGTAACCAACATCATATCAATTAGTCTACACTTATGGAAAACATTTGTATTTGTACGTTACTAGCTTTCGCCTGCGACTCCGTTCGCGTGGAACTAAAAAAAAGTAAATAATAATAGTTTATATGTTCTTCCAGGCTTTCCTCAACATCTATGTCAAATTCCATCGAAATCCGTAGAACAGTTTAGGCTACTCTAACCAACATCCATCCACAGACACTTCGCATTTATAATATTAGTAAGATAATTTGCAATACATTTGCTACTGTTGATTTAAAAAATATAAAAATACAAAACGTTTCATAAGACACGGAAAAAACATTCGTGGACTAATAATAATAGATCTGGCAGCGTTATAGGGCTCACAAACAATCTGGAACTGCGGTACATCATAAAAATAAACATATCTCCGTAAAATACGGAGATTTATTCAAAGATTTTTGAAAACGATTGTGATCATTTGGTGAATTAAATTGGTAAAAACACGAAATCACATTTACGAGCATTAGCAAGCTTAAAAAAAGAAAACATCGATGTTTATCTCCTATTCTTATTAAAAAAGAAAACTAAAAGTTTCTGAATCAAAAAGTAGAGATTTGTCTTAGATGAAAGAAGATTGGTAATTCAGCAATTTTCTAATTCCCGAATAATTTCTTCGCATTGCAGGTGAATAAGGCATTTTATTTTCCATAGCTATCTTCCTCACTATGCATAATATTTGGAGCCTCGATAATCAATCAATGGCTGAGTGATCACGTGCGTTGCACTCTAGAGCACACAAAAATAAACACACAACATGGATGGTTAATCCAATCCTAACAGGAATCAATCGTAGTGTACACGTAAAACACGCCATCACGGTAGCAAACACACCTTACTGATAATATTACAAACAGATATACACATAGAAATTAACAACACGTAACGTCGCATAAAAACTTGATTACTAAAGCCATATGGGTTTTAAAATCTTTTTTGCGCTCCATAACAACTTATAATCTCTGATTAAAATATCTTCTAATAGCCTATATTTTATATTTCAGAACAAGGCTACGTTACCTAGATTAAAAGATATTAATTAACTTTGAAAAATAATAAAATACTCACAGCCGGGCGATATGCCGTTCTCCTTCATCGCGCACCGGTAAGGATTGTAAGTGCCTGGCAGCACCTTGCCATACATTGTCCGATCCATTCTCCAATCGCTGAACTTCGATCCACAATAAAACACCCACGGAGGTGACACTACGATCCGCACACCATAATCACAACCTACAGATGTAAACGTGTTACAATACGCGTAAATGCATTCACAATCCTCGTTCTACTCGCTAGAACGATGTCATCTAACTCAAGGGCGGCGGTGCACTGCGCACGCGTTGCGTCATATCGATATCGATGTTCGATCTGTTATCGATAAGCGATAACGCAATGTCACCGGGACGAGGCCGCGGAGAAGCGAACTACAACGCAGTCCAACAACAACTGAGGCGACGCATGTCTGGTGGCCGGCGCGAGAGACGCCGCGCCGCTAAAGCTGGATACGATTCCGTTCGTAAATTGTATACGATTGTCAAGTACTGTACTAGTGACAAGCAAATAAACATCGACAAAATAGCTTTACTATCGATAAAATAGCGTTCGACATAAATAATCCATCTGTCACAGCAACTCTGTCGGCGAGAGACTGATCAAAGAGTCATGAGTATAAAGCTGTGTTAAATGTGGAATTCATAAGATTATCGAGATTGCACGTTGACGGAAGACACCGAGCGCCATTTATCACGCGTTCCCTAGCGGTAAATTCTAATTTAGTTCGCCTGTTACCGCCAAAATTTACCCGCGCCCGACCGCATCCGGTGACGACTGTCTATTCTCAAAAGACGTACGCCCTCATCGCCCACATCGTCACGCTAACCTTTACTATGGTCATTAGAAGGGATAACAATCTTCCTTTGATCTACGAGTATAGTTACAAAGCATATTCTTTTACAAATATTAATTATGTTCTAGTCCTTCATATCAAAGCGGTATACAATTTCAGAATGCTGAACCGTTTTGTTATAACATATCGTTTCGAATTAACTACAATATCTGAATAAACGCCACCCAAGATGTATCGAGAATTAATTCGAATGTATAGGGAAGGTGCATTCCGTTTCCCTGAGTGCTAATTAAAACAAGAGATTGACATTTACGAGGCGAGTGTTTACGATGCACGTAGCCGTTTCATTGTTCCCGACGTGCGAGAGGCTCTAATAAGGAAGTAAATATTTAAGCTGGTGAGGCCAGGGCTGCTACACCGTTTAGAACCAATCAACCTGATTGCAGGACGCGTATTAGACGTAGTGGACTATATCAAATGGATAGATTTAGAATACGTAATTAATATATAAATAAATACATATTAGAAAAAGCTACGTTATCACTTAAGTAGGTAGTCCACAATCTAATTACTGATTTTCTTAAATTTAGTCTGTCACATTTTTTTACATATAAACTAATTCAACTAAAACCTATTCTCTCTTGATTATAAATGTTTACCTACCAACCCTGTGTGTTGCAAACCGTTCATCTATCTACAATCTACTCGCACAGCAATTTGACCTATTGGGCACATGCAAATACGGCCGAAGATCGAACTGATAGCAAAGGTTCGAAGATACTAAGTCCATGACTGTCCTCAGTACACGGACGAAAGCCTCTTGACTGAATAGCGAATAAACGTTCGCGACAAGTAAAACATTACAACGGTCAATGTAAAATGTATTTAACTCTGTTGACTTAGTATCAAAAATGCGCTGGCAATAGGTCTACATGCGATTTGCAATGTATTTGCCCTTATGATGTACTAAAGATCACTCGATTTCTCAAGAATATTGTTTCGACAGTCTACAACTATTATTATAACAAGGAGATATACAAATTAATTTCAGATTTAGTTAAATAATGACAAACCGACTATGAACCTTAGTTTATTTTGGTCCAACCAAATTTACTACATTGCCATAAGACATAACAATAGTAAAGTTAATCACTATTTTCTAGGAATGTAGACAGTACAATAAGAACATAAATAATAAATATCTTCGTTAAGATACCTCATATGTAAATATTTATTGTGCTAATATGAATGATCTGTATTCCCTAGGCAAGTCTAGACTAGATAGAGTACGATCTTTGTAACGGTGCCAAGACAAACAAGAAGGCCAAAGCTAACAACTAAGCATTTAAATAAACGTAAATCTTTAATATCACATTAAAACAAACACGCAATATAAACTAAACTACGTCTATTTTATAAAATATGCGTCAAAGAGGTAAAAAAACAATTAACTATCTGAATTTAATCTATATTAAAGTTTAATAAATTATTGATTTCATCCAAATTTTCACATTTAGATTAAAATTCATTACACTTACAAACTACTATTCACACGTAGTGTAAAAGGTTTGAACAAAAAACATAAAACGTACAAGACTAATAAAAATCCATTTTATTCACATTTGCGTCCAGAAACGTCCATAATCACTGTTTTAATAACATGAGCCGTTAGCACACTATATTAAATACTTTAAAGATCAAAAACATCAATGTATTATATATTGTTTTTTATAACATAATCGTCAACCGCAAGAGCACGTTGGTTACCGCGTGAGGCGATGGACAACTGCGTCGATTGGATTGTACGCAACTCGTGGTAATATACCCCGTGACGCGACGCTAATGGCTTAACCGTTTGTTGTCATAAGGGCGAATTACCGAGCCCTTATTTACTCTGGTCGATATGAAATTTGACCGAAAGCACAGTCAATATAAAACTTTCGTATATCTCAAACAGATCTTTTACTGTATTGTTTCCTACCAAGTATCTAATATTTGCAGAATCTAGGTACGGATATAAAATGGAATGACATCTTTTAAACCACATCCCAAGCGATTTCATTTATTAATTCGTGAATCATACTCGTATAGGCAAATGTTGATGACTAACACAAATTGTATTACTACAAAAGGATTTGGACATTAGGTTTCTCAAGTAAACTATTATTTAGTTTATATGCAGACATTTATTTCGTTTTAACATTAGACTGAAAAGTGATGAACATAAAAAAATTATAGACCTAGCTCGTAATTTAATTCTATTACGATACAGTTGTGAGATTTTCAACAAGTTACCAAATGATGACCATAGAAGGTTCATTTCATGGCTCATGCCGCGAATGTAGCGTGACGCACGATATCCACTCAATCCAGGTGGGGGAAATTAAATTATGTTATTACAGTACCCTCTACGAATATATGTGTATTAGGGGACTTAGAATGTATAGAGGGTAACAATAATGTAGACCTAACGCCAAAGAACCTGGTGACGGTTGTATTGTTACTGTGATCAGTTCTGTCAGTAAACATATGTTACACATGACGCTTGTCAAATATCTTGGTGGCCATAGGTCAGTCTCCGCGCATCCTCTACGCCCTGCTACATCTAAAATTGTGTTCTGAGCTGCGAATCGCGTGAAGTCAAAAGTCGCCAAGACAAATGAAAACTATAATGTCACACAAAACATGGCGCGATAGTTACTTTAGTTTCACTTTTGGCTAAGGGAGATAAGTTGTTCGCACTATGAGTATAATTTTAACACGCATTAGCGTAACTAAAAGGACATATTCCAGATCGAAGGAATGTGATCTGGTTAATATTCTACGTTCTCAGTCTCACGTTCTGTGTCACTACAAAGATGACGTTGAATTTATTCTACTAAGCTTTAATTGCTCTTATTTTCCAGCTTATCGTGTACTAAAACGAGGTCTTCGTAAAAGTCAAGTTGTTTAAGAAAAATTGGCAGACAACCATCTCTTTGTAGATTAGTTAATACACTTTTAGACAAGATTTTGCTTGACCTGGCATGGCGACCTACTAACATGAAAGAAACGTCTCTAAAGTTTATTGCGTCGTTCCTTTTCTGCACTAACGTATCTGAATTTATCGTAGCTATGTGAAATATATAAAATAGACAATTCAATAGACATATAAACTACATATGGATATCCAGCCTACGATCTAAGCTAGGTTTAGAGGAGAGCAGCTACCATTAACATACTATTATTAGAATTTGGTTTTGCTTTTTGTAGTTTTTATGTCTAGTTTAAAATTTTCGACCAGAAAGGCAGTAGGCAGCTTTCTGACGAAGCCCATTAAACTAAATTCAGCTGCGATAAGGATGTAAATGAAACAAAATACGTCTCTTCTGCATACCAACATTATTTTCGTTGGAACCGAATACAGCAGTCACAGTTAGTGGAATAATTAAAATAACTCCGTCGGTTTGTTGTGGATGCGCTGGAATGAACGTGCTACGTGTTTATGACCAACACAAACCTCTATTGAAGCTTTGCGTGTCTTTTTATTTTTATTTGTATTTTCAAAAAATGTGAATGAAGCAACGATATTTTTTCATGTACAATAAAAACCAGCATATGTTATATCGTGTCTAAAACAATGGTTTATAGTAGAAAAAATCGTTTTTATGGTTAAAATGTCATGGTAGGCTAAAGTATAAAACATATTTTGTACTATTGGAGCAATGACCCTGTGCATTATCAAGTGAAGTGTATACGTAATACAAACGTGTATTCACAAATCTTGATGGAGGGACATGCATGGTGAACTAAAACGCGCCTACAATTAGATACGTGCCATTGACGCTTAACGACCTCAATCTACGAAGATTTTATCCCAAAAAGTTATGGGATTTTTGGGAGAAACGTGAGATAATTTATTTGTTTTTTTAAGCAAAAAAGCTAGAGTTTTCAATTGAATGATTTTAAAAAGGAAAAATCATGGTGAAAGTTATAATTTTTTTTTTCAAGATTCTTTTGAGAGGCGATATGAATATGTAGTTAAAAATACATAAATTTGTGTTGACCAAAATATAAATCTATAGCATATGTTCAAAATTTAATTTCATACAATTTTAAATAACAAAGTCAAAGAAATGCACATTATGCTAACAACTTATTATATATACTATTTCTGTTATAATTTGGTGATGTCCTTGTATGTTAACAATGGCTATCAGTGAAATTGCGAGGCAGAGTTACTGCATCAAAGTCATTAATCATCCAAGCATCATCCCGCCCCTTAGCCAAATGGAAAGTAGATTATTAATAACATAATCTTTTTACATGTTTGTAAGATGATTAATTAACATTTGCATTAAATTATTAATGCAGAATTTTATAAATTGAAGTAACAATGTATTGCAAAACAATATCTAATAGTAATTAATAAAAAAGAGCCTAATGTAAAGATATATTTCAAATTCTAGATTACATACTTAAGTGTGTATTTTTGATATAAGTGTTCATTAATAAAAGCCCATAAGTTTCATCATAATGATTGAGTTGGCAACAAAATTCTTAGTAATACTATAAGGAAAAATAACAATAAAGTAACATCTTGTGGATATACAAAATTGTAGTCAAGAGACATAACATTGGCATGGTAAAATGTAATAATATAATTTATGCATAATAAATATGAAAACTGATTTGAAGTGGTTAGATTCATTTAATAATATGTACTATATCAACCACTGCAGCGACCATTTATTTCTATTTTAATTTTCTCGAGTATACTTCGAATTCTGGGACTGGTTTGGTCCAAACTGACTTCCCTTCCCTTCTACCTCATTTTACTCTTATGCCTGCCTTCCTAATTTATAGTTCGGTCACAATAGTAAGTATTGTTTATTTGTTTTTATCATGTCTCTTGCATCTTGATTCTAGACATATACAGCTAATATGTCTAAAATCAAGACGCAAAAGACAGTGGAATTTGACATATAAAAATATTCATAGGTAGCCGAAATAATTCTTAACATTAATAACTTAAAAGGTGCAGTAGTCATCCATTTATGAAGTCATCACCTAAAAATAAGTTTCAAGTAAACAACCAGTTACGACGTCTATGCTCATTATTTAACAATCGGTATCGAAGTAAATGTATTAAATATTTCACATAAAACACGTCACAGATACGGAGCAAGTCAAACAGGTTGGGACGATAACACCAAACTTACCCAAGTCATCCATAGTGATTTCGGTAAAAGTTTAGCAGTAACCACCAAATGTCTGTTAATTTTCACTATCACACTTTCACTCTAGTTTCAACAACACTTTTTCTTTGATAAAACTTTGAGATTACAGTAAAATAAAGACAAAATCTTGCTTTACAAAATCAAACTGGATATTCAGAAAATTGGCACAATTGAGCAACTGTCATTTTTATGTCATTTTTTAATGTCAATAAAGCAGATTCGTTCTGAAACGCAAAGTTCGAAAATAGGTTGTGTGAAATTCCAGAAAATCAAAGCGTTAACTAATTATTGGAATTTTGTTAACATTTAAGAAAAGTCAATATAACAATTTGAGAATTACACAAAAGCTATAAATGATAAGAGAGAAGAATAAATGAGATTAAACTACATGAAATAGAAATCCAAAAGGAGAATTTGTCAAGTTTCTGAACTTACTGACGTGAAACAGAGCGTAATGACAATTTGACAATCGATGAAAATGAAATGTTGATATCGATCATCGCGTACTTATTTCAGTAAAATTATTACTCACGTCCTGGTTACCTGAAAATTAATACAATATGAGCAGCACGGGTGAGCAGTTAACTCTAGCGAGAGATATTAAAAGAGCCGTGGAATTATTAGAAAAGTTACAGCAAAGTGGTGAAGTGCCTGCCACCAAGTTAGCTGCATTGCAAAAAGTGCTTCAGAGTGATTTTTTAAATGCTGTTAGAGAAGTGTACGAACATGTCTATGAAACTGTGGACATTCAGGGTTCCGCGGATATTCGAGCATCGGCTACAGCGAAAGCGACGGTAGCAGCATTCGCTGCTGCAGAAGGTCATGCTCATCCTCGAGTTGTCGAACTTCCGAAAACTGAAGAAGGTTTAGGTTTTAATGTTATGGGTGGTAAAGAGCAGAATTCACCCATATACATATCTCGGATCATCCCAGGTGGGGTTGCTGACCGTCACGGAGGATTAAAGAGAGGTGATCAATTGCTTTCTGTCAATGGTGTATCCGTTGAAGGTGAAAATCACGAGAAGGCTGTGGAACTACTGAAGCAAGCAGTAGGTTCAGTCAAGCTAGTAGTACGCTACACTCCAAAGGTTTTAGAAGAAATGGAGATGAGATTTGACAAGCAGAGGACTGGACGGCGACGCGCGAATTACAATTAAACAATAATTTACTTGTATTGATGTTAATCCATTCTTTTTTCTTATATTAGAAGGTTTTTAAGTACTTAATATTTATAGCAAAATAATTTTAAGTTACTAAATATTTCTTATTAAGTCTATGATTCATTTGATTGTAGTTGAACATGGTAATAAAATATGTTGATATTTATTAGATCTATGTTAATTTACATAAAATATTATAAGCTCTTAATGTTATTTTAATAAATATTACTGTTCTATGGTATTATTAGTTATAATATAGATCTTTTATTACAAAATCCTATAATGTATTATTTTCATTGTTTACTAATATCATAAGAATTCTATTAAACAGAATTTCTTTAATTAATTGCCATTGCATTGTTACTTTATTCCAAAAGTTTATGATATTGTTAGTAAGGTATAGATACCCAAACTTTTTTTTATTCACCCTTTTAAAATTCCACTGTTTTCTGTGAATCCCCGATACTATATTTGTACTATTTATTAAATCTTAACTTTATTTATAATTGTACACATACAGCCTTAAAAATAAACATAACTTAGGTAACCTAGGTATAAAGTATAACTTAGGAATAAACAGAGTATAAGTGATTGTTAGTACAAATTTTACTTATACTCAGTTTATTTCTAAGTTTAACATTATACCGCGTTTATTTGTAAGGCTCTTACAGTGTTTTCATGGGGTCCACCTGAACTTTTGGGATTTATTGGTGTACAATACAGAATAAAACATTGAATTTTCGATTACAATATATTTTACATAACACTACCATGATTCAAAACTTCCAAATTTATAATTATTATCCTTCTTAAGTTTCTTAGTTGGTAATTCTTGTGATTTATTTGCTTTATTTGTTGACAATTCTTCCAAGTTTAAATATTTACCAACACCCTCTCTGAACACTTTCAGTGGTTGTTTGACAGCTTTCTTAGGTTTAACTCCTGGTCCTTCTTCCGCTTGTCTCTTTAATTCTGCAGCTCTTTCAGCCACCAACTGGTTAAAATTAAAATATCATTAAGCATTTTTTATACTACACTGAATTAAATATAACTGAATTTAATAAAATAGATTTTTACTACTACTAGAAAACATATCCTTGTACACTAAATTTTTAAAGTTCTAGCATATCACTATTTACTTCTTATAACATAATACTTGAACACATAGCCAGTTCTAAAAATATATATAAATATACTTCTTATATAATGTACCTGTTCTTCAGCCTCCAAAAATGGGTCAACAAACACTTGTCCGACTTCTATTATAATGTCCTGTATTGGCCTATCTTTGTTATCAACCTCAATTTGTTCCATTGCATTTAGTGTATCCAGACCACCAACGAGTTTGCCAAATATTGTGTGTTTCCCGTCTAACTGTTTGCAGGATCTAAATGTTATAAAGCTGAAAGTATTACAGACCTCAGAAAATGATGCAATTGACAATAATGATAAAGCTTATTTTGTTTTTGTAAGAAAGAAAAAAGTCAAGAACCCTCTTGTATGAGCCAAACACTGTAATAATTTTTCTATAGTTTTTAAACTCGGATAACCTGCTGTTTTCACACTTCATTATCATTTCTTGTATATGTTATTATATAAAAGTAAATACATCTAGTAACATTGTAGTACTTACAACTGGGATCCATTAGTATTTGGCCCTGAGTTGGCCATAGACAAAACTCCACGGCCTGTGTGGTGCAAATTAGGTCTGATTTCATCTTCAAATGGTTTCTTCCAAATAGATTCACCACCAAGACCAGTACCAGTTGGATCTCCACCTTGGATCTTTAAAATTAAACTTAAAATCAAGTTTTCAAATGTTAAATGGCCAAGTAAACAGTTAACTAATTCACTCTAACTTACCATAAAATTCCTTATAGATCTATGAAACTTGGTACCATTGTAGTAACCACTGTAGCAGTGTTTTATAAAATTGTCACAAGCTTTAGGAGTTACATCACAATATAGCTCCAAATTTAACGGTCCCACATTTGTAACCAGTCTAACATAACCTAAATGAAAATGAGAAAATGAAAACATGTCGTTACTTTTTTATATAAATAGTAGACAAATGTAACATGATATATTTAAGTAAAAACACGTATTGTACACTAGCTATTTTCCTCAACTATGTCCGCGCCAGATTTAAAAAATAAATGTTAGTAGCCTATGTGTTCTTACAGATTAGGTTCTACAGCTGTGACAAATTTCATTGAGATTTGTTGAGCCACTCTGGATATACCTTCTAACCAACATCCATTCATCTAAACTTTCACATCTTACTGATATAATATATGCGTAAGTTTAGATGGATGGACGGATTTTTGTTAGAGTTTATATTCTAAAATTCTGAAAGGATCTTGATAAAATTTGGCATGGATGTAGAGGATAGTCTGGATGAATACAGAGGCCACTTGCTTTTGTTTTAATTCCACGAGGCTGAGTCGCGTGCGAAAGCTAGTTATAGTAAGAGATGTGGTTTTGGTTTTTTTTTTTTTTTTTTAATTCCACGCGGCTGAGTCGCGTGCGAAAGCTAGTTTATAGTAAGAAAGAAGTAAGACATGTGGTTTGTGTTTAAATATTGTATCTAAGTATATGAAACATTTATAAAACTTCAACATTATTAGGGTAGAGTATCTAAAGACTTTCTTATTATAATACATCAAAAATATACCTTTCTTCTTCACTCTGTCATATTTGACTTCATCCTCACAAATGATAGCGGCCTCATGTACTGTCTCTGGTACCATAGCAGTGGAAGTAAAACTAGCCGCCACCATACCAGTTGAAAAATGTGCAGCATTGAATTTATCTGCTACCTAAATGTAAGAAAATCATAACAAACATACACCTCTGTTAAATTGTTGCTCTATATTTCTCGTTAATCTTTGAAAATAAACAGAAAAAATGGTAAGAAACAAATATCCTTCTTTAAATTTAGATTAGAATGCGCAACCATCAAATGGTATTATTAATAGACTGTGCTCTGTTGATTGGTGTTTTTAATTACTAACCTCTTTTTTAGTTTCCTTTACTTCAGGTGGTTTATAATCTTTTTCAAGTTGTTGTAAAATGTCTTTTGTTTCAGCGGATACAGTTTTCAATCTTGCATGTGGATCTTTTCTCATAGCTATTTCCTCTGAAATATAAAACATTTTAATAAGCTCCTCCGCTATGATATTTATGTATAGTTGTAGAAATTTGTTTATATTAGTAAAATAATAAGCAGACTTACCCTCTGTTTCAACCCTTAAATTATTCTTAATATGATGGAAATTGGAAATATTGAATTTGGTTAAATTGCTGGGATCCTGTATTGTTATGATATCATTTCTGGTGAATGGTGTATCATCAATGAGATCTTTCCAGTTCTTTCCTTTGATGTTAAGTTGTTCAACAGCTTCATGCGAGTAAACATTTCCCGTTGTGCGAATAGCAACAATATGTGAGTTTTTAGTAAACAATTTAAATAGAACGGGACAATGATATTCATCTTCAGCATTTTTAAAAAACTTCAATTTGATTAATGATTTTACATCAAATTTCTAAAATTGAATAAGTAGTTAATAGATAAAATTTACTCAAATAAAATGGTATAAAACACTGGAATCTTGCTCATCAGCTAAGGGAGAGCCTTAACAAATGAAGTCAATTGAAAGCCTGGTAAAAATATGTCTTTTAATTATTTTCATATAAAAAAATATATTACCTTCCCAGTTGCTGGGTTAATTTTAAATTTTTTGATAAAAGCTATAATAGCTTCGGATTCAAAAACGTTGCCGTCGCCATCACAAAAAGGATTTTCAAATGGTTGCAGGCACAAACAACAGTGGTCAAATGGAAGTCGTTTAAAAGTTGTATCTTCTTCCGTAGATGTGCCAGATCTTTTGCCTCCATATAATGTAGTCCATTCCGTGTACGTTAAGTACCTAAAGAAATGTTATTGGTTAAACAATTGGTATAATAAAGAAAGGATACAGTGATCAAATACAAACATTTTATCTTTTTGATGTTGCCTTTTCCCCATTTTTAACTAAGTAACAAACAGTAATATGAGACAAAAAGTTATTTTACAAGTGCTGATATAGCGATATATAGTCAATTGGCGATAACTTAGGCGTAGATTGATTGTAATTCATTAATTTATCCAAAATTCCAGAAATATTAATTTATTTGAGTCAATGTCATTGACATTGACATTTGTTTAACGTCACAGCCCACAGCTGTCAAAGATATCCCTCACAGATTAAAAAAGGTTATAGGAAATCTACCATGTTATACAAGTTAGTTTAAATTATTGGAATAATTAAGCATTTATTATTTAGGAAGCAAAATATAAAATAGGCAGGTAACAGGCATCATCATCCTATTACGAAGAAAAACCCCGGAGGATAAGGAAGGAAATGAAGACGCGTTAATAGTATTTATAGGATTACCTTTTTGCACCAGAAATATTGATAACGATATAGGTTTATTTAATTTTTAGTATTTAAAAATAAGTTAAGGTAACGAGAAATCATATTATAAAAAATTAAGAATAGAAAATAAACATTATTAAAAAAATTACTGAAAATTACGACGAAAATAATAAAAATAATCTTTTGAATTTTATTGGCAACACACCGGTTTTTTTATAAACATGTCGGAAAGTGGTTGCACAGCGTGAATTTGTTTTACCATTATTTCCATTCATCTAATTTATCTTAAAACTATCCTTGTTTTGTTTTGTATTTAACTGTAAGTACTGATTATTACATGAAAACAGAGTCAATCACTTGTTTTTTTCTTAACTATGTTAAATTTCAGTGGCTGTTGTGTTCGTGAGGTGATGTTGAAAAGGATGAAATTTAATAGAAGTGGATTGAGGCATTGATTATTTTCGCGAAATTCAATAAAAGAAAGGTTAAGATTCTTTTAGGTGTAACTTTTATGACTTATTACATTAAGTTTTATTATATATTTTATGTCCATTCATGGAAAAGTAACAAGCTGCCTGTTTTCGTTTTGCAGTGCGCACTTGGCGTAACTTGGTCATGCGATTCTTAGTAAATGTGGTATAATTTGGATTGCATTTCTTTTATATTTGTATGTTTAGAGACTTTTATCTATTGGTTCAGGTCCCCAGTGAGGCAAATAGTAAATTATCGGATAACGCCAGCCCACAAGATGGCCGACTGTTATTCGTAAGGTACAAAATAAACTTTTTCCATTATATTTATCACTATAAGTAATTTTTCTTTGTATTATTCAATGTCTATACGTTTAATAAATTACAGTATTTATTTCATTTATACTTTAAACCTCCTGTAAAGAATTTTATCAGAATGTCTTTGTTTCCAAAAAGGTCTAGTTTGCAAATTGATTGCAAGTTTCTGTTTTATTTTGGTATAAATTGATTATTCAATGCTTTATATATTTATTATAACACAATTAGAAATATAAAAGTATGTGTGTCACCATTTTCATTTAAATTTCTTCATCTTCTATTGACCTTTTATATATTTTTTAATTACACCATCTTTTGCATGAGATTTTTGTAAAACAAGAAAGTAAAATGAAATGACACACAAAACCTTTAACAAATAGCTCACTATAACAATTCTTAGCTTTGTAAAAATTTTCATTCTGCTTTGTTTGTTTTTTTGGCAAAAACATTTGGTTCTTTTAGATAATGTCTGGTGCGTCTGGTTCATCAGGAAGCGGGACAGGACGAGGACGGGGCAGTGCAAACTCTGGAGTATCCGATAACAAACCTGATTCTAAAGAAAACAGACCAAATCCCAAGATGTCAAAAGCTTTAGGCACATCTGCAAAGAGGATCCAGAAGGAATTGGCCGAGATCACACTTGATCCCCCACCAAATTGCAGTGCGGGGCCAAAAGGAGACAATTTATATGAATGGGTGTCAACCATTCTAGGACCACCTGGCTCAGTATATGAGGGTGGCGTCTTCTTCCTTGATATACATTTTTCACCAGAATACCCATTTAAACCGCCTAAGGTAATTTTATAGAACTATTATTCTTTAGTACCAGCTACATAATTATAAGAATACTTATTGTTTTATAGGTGAGATACATTGTTTACTTACAACACTTAACTTTGTGTAGATGAAACTGTTTTATATTAGAAATCATGATTCAATGAACATCTTACATTTAATAGTAACACTTAGTTTGTAAGAATACTATGTTCATAATATTCACAGCTGGCTTTTGCCTGTGAATATTATGAACATAGTATTGTTAGTTTTGCATTAAAAAAATATAGTAAGCAGTGTGTCTTACTACACTATTATCAATATTTGTACCAAGTTTCATCAAGGTCTATTGAGTCATTCTGGATATATCTACAAACTTTCATCCACTTAAATTTTCACTTTAATGTTAGTAAGATTTATTGCATATCCTGTTATAATATTGGAAAATTTCCAAACCAAATTTAGAATTATAATTGAATATGGCTATCCACATTACCTATATACTAAATACTAGAAATTCATACATGTCCCTTTTAGAGGCTCCATTCAACAATGAGTTAACTAAATACAACTTATAATTATCTTAATGTCTGTTTGCAGGTGACATTCCGCACCAGGATATACCACTGTAACATCAACAGCCAGGGTGTGATATGTCTGGACATCCTCAAGGACAACTGGTCTCCCGCACTCACTATATCTAAAGTCTTGCTGTCTATATGCTCACTGCTGACTGACTGTAATCCAGGTACACAAGCTATCATTTACATATTTCATTTACTATTTTTGTTGTATATTTTAATGATTCATAGATTATTTGTACCTTTGTGCGGAATTAAAAAAAGTCTACTATTAATTGTATGTTACTGAGTGATATCTTTATTGATTTACTAAATTATAATAATTAATATATTAAAAAACATAGCCTATGTCACTCATTGATAACATAGCTTTTTAATAGTGAAAGATTTTTTTAAATCAGCCCAGTTTTTAAGTTATTTCAATAGTTACAAAATACAAATCTTTCCTCTTTAATATTAATATAGTAAAATGTATTCATGTAAATTATTTCTACTTTCACAATGAAAGTCAAACCACTTTGATGAAGCATGAGAAAGTTTTGATCATTTCTTTGTTATATTAGAGGCTAAAGTTAAGTGAAATTTGAGACCGGTTATAATTACACAATGAATAATAAATGTTTCTCATCATAATAAAGAGAGTATAGTTTGTATGTGCATTAACAAAATATTGCTAGAGTTTTTTCTGTTTGAAACTTCTGAATTGTTTTTTCTTATTGAACTTATAAAACATACTGTACATGAGGGTTGCTAGTTGATGATCTCAACTAGGTTTAAGGGTGGCTATCATTAATATGGCCTAACTAGCTTCGACCGCGACTCCGTCCGCGTCGAATTAAAAAAAAAACAAAAGTAAGTAGCCTATGTGTTCTTCCAGACTATCCTCTACAACTATGCCAAATTTCATTGAGATCCGTTCAGCCGGTTAGACTACAAACTCTAACATCCATCCATCCATCCATTTAAACTTTCGCATTTATAATATTAGTT
The DNA here is from genome assembly GCA_029286645.1 of Papilio protenor. Classification (NCBI taxonomy): domain Eukaryota; kingdom Metazoa; phylum Arthropoda; class Insecta; order Lepidoptera; family Papilionidae; genus Papilio; species Papilio protenor. Next base: position 1,677,282 of record JAGSMZ010000022.1, read on the forward strand.
AGATTTGAGGTAGTTTTTAGATCTATTTTACATTCTCTAGAGAGGGAAACGCACCTCCATTGATTCAATTCTGTATTCTTCTTTTATTCAACTAAATTTTAAAATAAATCATATTTCAGCGGACCCCCTAGTGGGCAGCATCGCCACACAGTATCTGCAGAACAGAGACGAGCACGACCGCATCGCGCGCCTCTGGACCAAGCGCTACGCGACATGATTGCCCTGTCCCCCCTCCCCTGCCCACTCTGTCCCCACCCTGTCCCCACATACGCGTATCCTACCAATAATTCTGTTCTCAGTCCATCTTAAATGTAAGCTTACTTATTCTGTGTCCACAGTTTGCGACATATTCCCCGTTATAGAGTCGACTTAATTACAATTCAATGTAATATATGAATAATCCATCTGAAAAGAGTTGTATCTCTTAGTAGAGGTAACTTTTTTCAACGGATAGGTCAAGTCGACTTACAGGGTCCTTCCCTCAAATTAAAGTCTATCAACATTACAAATAAACGTGGTATAAAGTTAAACGTAGGAATAAACTGAGTATAAGCAAATATTAGTACAAATTTAGTTTATACTCAGTTTATTCATAAGTTTAACTTTATACCGCGTTTATTTTTAAGGCTGTATATGTATTGTGTGAAGGATGTGTCAGAAATGAGAGATTCATATTAGTCCTGTCGTACACAAGGCAATTTATATTAATACTAATTTTGTGTTAAAGTCAAGGAAGGGAAATGTTATATCTTTAACACAATTCAATAGTGTCCAGTGTGAAACAACTAATTTAAAACAATCTACTGAACTAGTGACGAGTAAATAACAGTTTTTTGCTACAATAACTCCGTCGAATTAAATTACAAAATGAATATCGTTGTGTACGAAAGGACTAAACTTTTTTTATTAAATGGGTTGAAATGAGACCACAATAAGCATAGATCATTCTCCGATTTATGGTCTCTGACTACCCTACTTTTGTAAATGTAATCGAATATGCCGTGAAGTGTGTTGTATATTGGCTTAACTTCATTTAGTTGCGATCATTGTGATGAAACCATTACGAAATGGTATGAACTGTGTAATATTAGGTTTTTTCTTAGTTATAAAATTGGATGACTTTATGTTTAGTCCTGTATTATATTGCAGAGGTAAGTTTACTAATGTATTAGTAACCAGTTGAGTCAAATTTCCCGCATCTGCGTTGATCTCAGACACTCCTTGAACTGTTACTGTTAAGTATTTGTCAAATTAATGTCTACTTTAGAGCTCTGAGTATAAAAATGGTATTGTTTCTGAGTATTCATTTCCATCGAAGGAAAGTTTAGTGATTTTTATACTGTGCTTAATTTTGTGTTTCCGTATGCCATCAAATTCCTTGCTTTGTAATGTCCTGGGAATATTGTAATTGTCTTTTTGATGTATATAGTAATTATAATTTCAATTATACAATTTAATTTTTTTGTAGTAATTTTTTTTTTCATTATTGTATCTTTAATGTATATGGTTGTTGAAGAACCTCGCAAAATGATTTTGGTTTCCTAATTAGTGGTCGGAATTAAATTAAAAGAGCTCCTTTTTGTCCTTTAATTTGTTCAAACTGATCATCGTCTAGTCCAAGATTAACAGACAATCGTAAATTATTTCTTATAATTTGAATTTACTATTAGTTAGTAATAACTAAAGTGTCAGCCAGTTTGAAGACATTTTGGTGATTCCATGAACTATCAGTTTTTTAAATAAAATGACCATTAAAATTTCTTTCTTGTATTAATTTATATAACCTTTGAAATCCATCACAGAGAAATCAATATTCTTACAAATTGACACTCCTTTAAACCATAATTCATGTTTTTTTGTTCATGTTCAATTTACAATGGATAGCTTCCTTGCGGACTTTATTAACCAAACGATTGAATTAAAAAGTTGAGAGCTTATTTTGTAGTTAATTTTGTTCTACTAGAAACATATCAAATATGGACGCAAGAAGTGACTTTACGCTATTTTTCGTGCCAAATAGGCAGTCTCCATAACTTTTCTGTCGACTAAAATGTTCCGTTTAGTTTAGCAAGTTAGATGTAAGTTATGTAGGTAATGTATACTGTATAACTTAGTGTTTACATTGAAACTAAATTACGATAAACAAAATGAAGAAGCCGCCGGTTGCAAAAGAACACATAAATGCCAATAAATGTTCTAAGAAAAGAAATTGTTTATTTTTTTTGAAACGTTAAAATACTTGTTCCCTTTGTGTGGGCGTAGCCAGCCCTGGGCTGGTAGGGCAGTACTTTAAAATTAAATGTTACTAACAAACTATACTTGCAGTTTTAACACATTTTTTTATATAAAAAGGTAGCCTGTATCTATTATTTTAGTTAATACCTAAATAATTTAGGTTTACTTAGGTCACCTTATTACACGCCCCATCATACCTCACTGGCTACGTCCATGCCTTAGTGTAATTTAGTAAATAGTCTAGTAATTTTATATTCGCGTTTCGTTTCAGTGTAAACGCATCCTAATATTTTAGATTAGCTGTGTAATTTATAGTACGTTCGTGTATTGACAAAACTGTGAGGTTGAGATATGATATTGGTGATTTTTTTTAGTGAAAAATCTGGTGCTGTGAGCCTTGGCTGCGGTACAAAGACGAACCGTTTGTGTATTTCCAATTTATTAATTTTATAACATTACAAAAGCTCTATTAAAATGACTGATGTTCCTTAAGATTGAGTCTTGAGCCCTTACCATTTTTTGTTAAAATTTATATATAGTAAATAAAATTGTGTGTAATGACACTAATTGCTGTTTTAATCAACCTTGGGAATAAAAAGCCAATAGTCTAGTAATTAAGGGTATTCTTTTCGTCCACGAAGTCGAGGGTTCGAATCCCGCCATTCGACTATACAAAACTAGTTTAGTTGGAATGATAAAAGGACATTTTAGAAAAGAAAAACTCAATTAGATCATACATTTTATTTTAAATAGACATATACATTGAAACACTTTAAAAATGCTACACATCAAATTAGTTAAGATACAAATATTGATTTTATAGAAAAACAATTCATATCGAATGTTTTGAAATCTAAGATTTTACAAAAAATGTGCACCACTACAACTATATGAAGAATACATTTGTCACCTACATTAGAGAATATTAAAGAATTAAAAATAATAATGTTAATAATTTGGCAATTTTAAACCATTTCTATACCAAAATCAGTCTTCTACACTGAATGAACTTTGTATATGAAAATTTTATAATGAAATTGCAGAATTAAATGAAGATACAAATTTTCATGAATTTTACTTTGAAAATAAATCATTTGTAACTGTAAACATAAATCTATTTATTTAAGTAGTTTTACATACTATTTGTGTTCATGGAATAATGAAAATCTAACTATAGAGAAACTAACAGCGTTCTTAAACTGTATTTAAATATAAAATGTGAAAAACATAACTTACAATATATATACGGACAACTTATAATTAAAACACAATAATTAAAATTAAAAGATGGACACTAATAGCATGAGATTAAAGTTGACATTTGTATGGATTTCAACTGAACACTTGTATTGCTATCTCTGTCTCTCTGAAAGAGACAGCAATAGTATGTGTCAGAGTTGCTTACACAGTCTCGTATTCACTGCGGATGGAGCGCGCCAAGCAGCACGCGAATATCACGCCCAGGAGCTGAAAAAAAACAAGTTTACAATAAAAATAAAAAATAAATTTTAACAAAAAAAAAACAGAACCGACTTCCAAATAAAATACACTAAAAAAAAACAAATTATTCTCAAAAAACAATACACTAAAAAGTAACGAAACAATTCCTTGAATATGTAAACCTCCCTTACTATGTTATGTCTATATTGTACAACTAGCTGATACTCGCGACTTCGCCCGCGTGAAATAAAATAATATAGCCTATGTTACTCTCTGGTAACGTAGCTTTTTAATTGTATAAGATTTTTTGAAAAAGGCCCTGTAGTTTGTGAATTATTTCAATACATACAATACAAATCTTTCCTCTTTATAATATTAGTATAGATTATTATTACTTTCATATCGGTTGCGTACCTCCTTTTGGGAAGTCAGTCAAAAATACTGTTAGAAAGGGAATAGGGGTAGTCTCATAAGAGGTTTTGCAAGGAGTCGCTCAGCAACATAGTATTTTTCTAGACGTCATCACGGAACGTTCGAAATTTCTGTGTACCTTGTGTTGAATTTGCGTTTAGTTGAAAGTTATAAAAGTTGAAAGCGTTACGAAGAAAAAATCGTCTCAATATTCAGCCGTTGGGGATTGGCCTTGCACTGAGTTATGTTACTACAGGGGTAAAGACAAGAAAAGGTTCTTTTTGAAGATCTGAAACGTGAATTTATTCACAGAAAAATGTATCTCTGTGCTTAAAATATATAAATATTTTTTAGGTATGAAACACCGAATTTAACTATATTTTACAACTTTTACTATTATGTTCGTATGTTCGAGTTGTTCAGTACTAAATGGGACTTGGCAAGTGAGCAATAGAGTCAAGTGCGAGGCGATGACCCACTTCCTTGTATAATAAAAGACAAGTGCACTTTAGGGTTGTCGATGCAATTTTTGTAATATCGCAGTCACGCCTTATTGTGAGCGTGTATTGACCTAGTTTTACAATTTGAAGTAAAACAAACAACCATAATTTAAACTAGCTGTTGCCCGCAACTTCGGCCGCGTGGAATTTAAAAAGTACAAAATTTACGTTCGCCCCTTATTTCAATCTTTACACAGTAACAAAAATCTCTATACAAGACTCCATGTTTCTAAGTCCGGTAGTTTGTGAGCTGATTTTTCGGCTACCCTTATTGTTTGTGTTCGCGATTCTAAACTATTAGTCCAATTTAAATACTGTAAAGGACAATTTTATTCTACATTAAATTCTCCTGACAACAATGCATTTATTTGGATAAGGATTTAATTAAATTTGGCATAGATATAGGACATATTCTGCTAGAACACAGGCTACTTAGTAAGTATATATAAATCCTCGCAGACGGATTCGCAGGCAAAAGCTAGTATGTTTAATAACAATGATACAGCTTTGTGCGATTGTTTAGCTACCGTTATGTACAATGGGGTAATACCCAAAGTGATAGAAATAGTACTGACCTAGTATAGGTTTGAATCATTCTAAAAGGTTTGAACAATGAACCAACTATGTCTATAGATTTTTTCCTATATGGTTTAAAGTTAGTTTTGATAGTTTTTTGCTTCGTTCCAACTCAAAAGCGGACATTATTATCGAGTTTTATATCTCTACTAGCTTTCGCCCGCGACTCCGTCTGCGTGGAATTAAAAAAACAAAACTAAGTAGTCCATGTGTTCTTTCAGACTATCGTCTACATCTATGCCAAATTTTATCGAGATCCGTTTACCAGTTTGGGCTATTCTAACAAACATCCATCCAAACTTTCGCATTTATAATATTAGTGTGATTATAAATTCGATTGAGTATAACTTATCCACGGTCACGATGTCAGTTGTATACAAGTTTTAGGGCCTGTCCCACCAAATCGTAATTTTTTTTATGTTTTTTTAAAATCAGCGCTCGACCACGATCCCACCTATAGTTAAGTGGTAATGTGGTCGAAGGTACGCGCTAATTTAATAAATATCCATTCACCCTTCTCTTGAAGGCACCCGCGTTATAATTAGTTGGGAACAGCCGGCAGCTGATAACGATAACATAAATTGTCTGATAATAATCCAACGTGTAAAATGTGATGGAAATATCGGATTTTGTTCCCTAATCTGACTGACGTCATTTTAAGCTATCTGAGCCTCTATCAGGAAGTGGTGGTGTGTGTGCAGACTGACCTGCACCAGGGCGATGCCGAGGCCGACGCCGCCGAGCAGCAAGGCTATGTCGTTGAACAAGGGCACCAGCTTGACGACGCAGCCGAGGGCGTGGAAGCCGGGCGAGGCGGGGCTGCAGGCGGCGGCCGCGCCCTCCTTGATCTCGCGGCCCGCGCAGCACGTGTCGGGGATCACCATCGAGTTGTTGGCCCAGTCTCCCGGCCCGTAGATACCGCAGCATTGCAACTGAACAATCAAAACATAACAAATAAAGAATATTATTATTAAAGAATCTTTATCTTTATCTATCTGCTAGCTGTTACTCGCAACTTTATCCGCGTAGAATTAAGAATAATCTATACTTCTATACTAATATAATAAAGCGTAAACACACACTTCTTTGTTGCCTAAGATGTCAGCAATTACAGCATATTTTTGAATGATTATTTTTTTAATAAAAAGCCCTACACTTACGTTACGCTTTAGGCTATATATTTTCATGCCATTAAACTTAGGGGGTAAAGATTTTGGATAAAAACCCAAATGTGGGAAAGAGACCATAAGTTGCTGCCAACATCAAGGAAGCAAGATTGCCAAGGTTTGTCATGTCATGTCATTTTGACATTTGCAATTGATAATTTGACAAATGTAAACAATAAAATAAAATTTTCGTAATTTCATGCGGATGAAGTCGCGGGGGAACAGCTAGTATTATAATAAAAAAATATAGTTTTTGAGTTATTTCAATACATACAAAAATATAAAAATACAAATCTTTCCTCTTTATAATATTAGAATAGAAGTATAGACTATCTACAGCCGTCAATTTAGACAAGGTCTACAGGGGCAGCTAAATTAATATGGATTCGATTTCATATCTATTTGAAAATTTTTGGAGTCTTGGGGGCAACGCCTCTCCTTGCTCCGTGGTTATCCATGTTCCTATCTAATTCGATATTGTTTTGTTAGACCTAAAATACTTAGTTTAATAGCTAGGACATCTGGAAATAACTATCTAGAGTTGAGCACTTTTATTTCCTAGACATTTTAAAATTTAATGCTCACGATGCACTTAGGTCTTTAGGCTTATACGTGCAAAATTATATCTCTACATACGACAGTGTGCTGTAATTTACGATCTTAACTGGTTAGACTATTTAGTTCTTTAATTGTACATAAAAAAGCAATCAGTATAATCCAGCACTTAGGTTGGCCTTTCGATGTTGATTGTTCATTTAATAGATTAGATATCTTTTAAACGGCGCCTCCGCCATTCTAATTTAAAAATAACATATTTATATCGAGCGCGGGCTTGTCCCAAACACAATAAATGCCGACGAAAACGCAGAGTAACTATCAATCTTCTACAAACGATAGGGGATTTTAAATACTAATTTCGTATAAGATTTCTATTTAAAACAAAATTGAATATAAGTGTAATTTTACTAATATTATAAATGCGAAAGTTTAAATGGATGGATGTGTTTATAGCCTAGACGGCTGATCGGATTTCGATGAAATTTGGCATAGACGTAGAGGATAGTCTGGAAGAACACATTGGCTACTCACTTTTGCTTTTTTTTAATTCTATACCGACGGCGTCGCGGGCGAAAGCTAGTTTCAGATAAGTTATTTATAACCAAACAATAAAAAGTTGTACATTCTCATTTGTCTTGTTTACAGATTTTCCATATTCAACTCCTTAAATGTCTTATAGGAATTATTAGACCGTTTTTAGTTTTTTAACTTTTTTTTAAGTAGGGTATACCCAACTTAAAAAAAAAGTTCAGATACATTACCACAAACCAAGTGGACAATTACAAAAACAATCAACTTACGTCAGTCTGCAAGATATCGAATGTGCTCTGGACCTCCTTGTTAGTCGGGTATTCCTTGATCGTGGAATTGAGATGGCGTACAATTGAGTCCTTTATGTCGTCGTGCTTGACGTAACCAGCAATGCCCACAGCCAGCTCCGCTATGAAGATGACCAGCAGGAATATAGCGAACTGTGGAAAAGGTTACAAACATTCATTCTTGTTAACTTAATCTGTGTAAGTGAATAAAGTTTTATAAAGTAGTAAACAATAGCTCTAGTTTTTTAAATAACGCGGACGAAGTCACGAGCTATAGTTAGTAATCCCATAATGATAGATCTGTGCATTTAAATAATAATTTAGCTAATAAAATAACAATTTCCCTTTGACCTAGGTTTATTTCAATTCTGTTTTTATAGTGTATTATTTCTTAAGATAAATATATCTTTCAGAGAAGAAGCGTCATTAGTAGAACAAGTTCTTAATGTTACACAAATGTCGAGACCAAAAATAAATATGTGCGCGTGTGACAAAATTCTATTATGTTTTCGTTATTAAATAACTTATAATAATTTTGTTTGATTAATAAGTTTTAATATAGGTCAATATAAATGAGAAGCCGAATAAATGCAGGTTGGATGAAATGCCGACAGGTTACTGGTGTGACTTGTGATCCAAGAATGTCTCTTAAGCTTAAGGGACAGATCTACAAGTCCATCATAAGACCTGTCGTATTGTATGGATCTGAATGTTGGGCCACCGAAGTTGCGGATGAAAGGAGATTGCATGTGGCTGAGATGCGTATGTTAAGATGGATGTGTGGTGTGACAAGAATGGATAAAGTTAAGAATGTGTATATTAGAGGAAGTTTGAAAGTAGCGCCAGTGGTGGAGAAATTGAGAAGCAAAAGGTTAGCGTGGTATGGACATGTTATGCGACGAGACGATGGGGACATAAACCAGAAAGTGTTAAGAATGAATGTGGATGGCTACAAAGGAAGAGGAAGACCGAAGAAAGTATGGATGTATTGTGTGAAAGAGGATATGCTTAACAAAGCAGTGGATTCAGATATGACGGCTGATAGAGATGTATGGAAGAGCAGCACATACTGTGTCGACCCTCCATAAGGGCTAAGGGTAAGTTGATGATGATGATAAATGAGAATGTTTGGATATTAAATTAAATACCTTATTTATGTCGATAGCATTTTGTATAAGAAATTTGACCTTAGCTTGATCGGTGAAAATTTGAAGCCTTATAACCTAAACGGGAAGCCCCAAAATTACTTGGGGCGTCGTAAGTTTTAAAAAATTGAGGACACTTTCGGAGTCATCTCATTTAAGTTTTTATTGAATTTCATGTAATTTATGTGACTAATAACAGTGCCAGAGAGTGTACTGTTATGACGTATTTATCGGGGACGCCCCTGCGATCTGTGCTTAACTAAACGCTGTAGATGACCTGTCTGATGACGTCAGTCGCGTGCAGTACACTTAATGCAATTTGGACAGTGCTCATACGTATTCCACATGATAAGAAATATATCGAAGTAAATGTAACTACCAGTTATTTGCATTTAGGGCAAATAAACATCGATAAGAAAGCCATTTTAATACAAATATAAGTATCATTAGTTTGGGTATGACGTGGGTTTACATATTATAGTTATCACAGTTTTTCAAAGAGTTACGACAGTGAAGGCCAAATACTGAAACGAATCTTAAATAACTCTCTTCGTAAGCGACGCTTACAATCTGATAGACGACATATGTAAGGAGTATAAGCGTGGCCTTATCATTTTATACGTTGTTACATATTTAAATGACGTCTCAGTATTCGACCGTTAGGGCCACAGTTCGTTTAAAGTGAACGTATGTTGCATATCTGGACGGCCTTGCATTCATTCGGGCCTGTGTTACAAAATAATTAAATAAACTAGTTTTTTTTTAACTTAACTTTTGTTAAATACATCATTTGCTAAACCATTAATGTTTTCCAAGTTACGTTGAACCATTCGTTAGTGTTTATGGTTCGATAAATTCATGAAATGCGTTGCCGAACTACTCCATTGCAACATAAGTCAACCTAACACTAATGGATTACTAGGTAATGATAAAATAAACGTAAACTTCAGAAACCCAGCATAAGACACATCTACATATGGTAAATGACTACTTAAATGTTAAATTCAGAACTTCCAACTTCACTTAGGGAAACTCTTAGCGGAGATTTTAGATAAATACGTTATGGTGAAAACAACTAAATAGTAATAAAGTTGCTCCATTTAATGTGAAAATAATGTAAGTATTGTATTGAAACATGACTAATTTAATTTCATTGCGATTTGGCCTTTGAAGAAGTCACCTTGGACCAGCCTGGCTCGTTATTCTAGTTAGGCGTTATATTAAGATTAAAATGTACAAAAACATTGTCATTTAAATATTTCAAGAGACAAATAACCTAAAAAAATCTAAGCTACAATTCGATAATATTTGCGACTGGTAATCTTTTACTATCTGACACATAGAAACATCCTGTACGTGGGTATCGATCGATAAGCTCTTAGGTTAGACGGCGCCAGCAAGTCGCTCGGATGACAGGGTAGGGGAGACGGGGTGTGGGCGTGTCCGACATGACCCCACAACAAAATATAAGCTTTTAGCTACGTCTGGGATATTCTGAAAGACAACGTTTATTACTGAACGTAACTAGTTTGCTGAATTCTCGTACAGAATCATTAGTGGTCATTAAGCCACTAAGTATTAATATATGAGTATGTTAATGTTGTGTTATTACAATGGTTCAAAATAGTTTTACAGGTTTTAGACTTTTTAAAGCGTGCGCACAGCTGAAACTAAACTATCGCACAACTGTTTGGACTTGCTTAGATCTTAGTTGTGCAACTAAACAGTTGAATTGGCTGCGTAACAATCAACAATCGACAATAGTTGTGCGACAGTTTAATCAAAGATGTGCGCCCGTTAATGGATAGATTTTTGGGAAACGTAAAAGTTTTGGGAACATTATATCTGTTCTAAATTCATTATTATACTGGGCTACTGACATTATTTATACGGCCAGAAAGTGTTGTAGCTCGCCAACGCAACGTATTAACGTGGTCACGTGGGCAATGATATTTCTGCGCTCTGAATCACAACATGCCCGATAATGCCGCACAATAACAATGTGAATATTGTTTTACTTACCGGACGTATACGTCACAATGGAAAAGTATGATAGAAATTGTGATATACGAGTATCATACTAATATTATAAATGCGAAAGTTTAGATGGATGGATGGATGTTTGTTAGAGTTTGTAGCCTAAACGGCTGACAGGATTTCGATGAAATTTGGTATAGATGTAGAGGATAGTCTGGAAGAACAGATAGGCTACTCACTTTTGTTTTTTTTTAATTCCACGCGGACGAAGTCGCGGGCGAAAGCTAGTAATGGATATTATATAAGTATCCACCTGTATAAAAAGTACAGTAGGGACATTTTCCACTTAGCAGGTATAGGCCATATTGCTGTAAACCGAACACCGCGAATTTCCGCAACTGTACCTTTACCAAACCATCAACATTATTATTCTCTTTTAAAAATTAACTAGGGTGATGTAGTGACCATAAGAAGACCTTGGCTTGCGGCAATTAACCTCCAATTTTTAAAACGAAAATAATACTTTACACATATATAACTTTAAACTGTCGTGGTTTTTACAAATATACTGTTCGTAAGACACGGGTTTCTTACCACCGTCAGCCCGTGAACATGGCGCATGCAACTGTGCCGAAATATCGGGAGCTAAAACTAGTAAATCGTGGTAAGAAACCCGTGTCTTACGAACAGTATACTTTACACATGTTTCGGCAGTAATTTAATTCTCGAAGACAAGTGGATAAATCATTTTGCGTAAATTTATTCTTGTTTAACTTGTCTTATCTATTCAGTAGGTTCATTTATGCATATGTTTATGTTTACGTGGGTTGTTGATGTGAAGTTGCCTTATTTTTCTTAATTATTAATACACTGATTGAGATACAAAGAAATTGTTATGAATGTTTTAATAACATTAGTAACTTACGCCACTTGTCCGTTATATTTTAATGAATTCTCATTATAAATGACAATTAAAAGATTCGTATTAGTATCGTGTATTGCTTGTTCGCCATAAAAAATAAGGTTGAATGCTCGTGTAATGTTGCGGTTGTTATTGTTTCAATCGGATGTGCTGGCAACCTGCATTCCCTCGTTGTTTTTAAAATTAAAATGCCAGTGTGTACAATTTTGGCAACAATAACGGTTGGAATTAAAATCAGAAAGGAATTATGCGCGACAGATTTTTATATCTATTTAAAACTAGCTGTTCCCATGCGACTTCATCCGCATAAAATTATAAAAATTTCATTTTATTGTTCACATTTGTCAAATTATCAATTACAAATGTCAAAATGACATAACATGATGTCAAACCATGGTAACCCTTGCTTCCTTGATGTTGGCAACAACTTATGGTCTCTTTTCCAATTTAGGGTATTTATTCAAAATATTTACCCCTAAGTTTAACGGCGTGAAAATATATAGCCTAAAGCGTGACGTAAGTGTAGGCTTTTTATTAAAAAAAGGAGTTATTCGAAAATATGCTATGATTTCGGACATCTTAGGCAACAAAGAAGTGTGTGTGTACGCTTTATTATATTAAGTATACTAGATCTATTTTCATACTCGTACATTTTTATAAAGTATCTAGTTGTTGCTTGCGACTTCGACCATGTAAAATTAAAAAATATAGTTCATGTTACTTGGCGATAACGGAACTTTTTAATGGTGAAAGAATTTTTGAAATCGGCCCAGTAGTTATCGAGTTATTTCAATACATACAAAAATACAAATCTTTCCTCTTTATAATATTAGTATAGAAGTATTACTTTATAATATTCGTATAGATTATGCAATAAAATATTATAAAACCAAATCTTTATCTGTAGCATGTAGGAATGTTAATGTGAATATATGATCTTCATGAAACCGTGAGAAATTATAGACCACTAATAATTACCATAAAAACCGATGTTTCTAACATAAATATAGACATTCATTAAAACCTGATATCATACTTAACTATATTACTATAGATAATGATAAATCTAATAACGTTAGTACTTGTTACTGATAAATTGTGTTTGTTATGTACTCGAGTTATGTATAGAAATGAGAAATACTTAACACGTCTATATGATATGCAAATAATATGCAAGAATCACTGTATACAATAGTTTTGACTAAGAGCGGGTGCACACCTATGACTAAACTATCGCACAATTGTTGTGCGATTGTCGATTGTTTCGCAGCCAATTCAACTGTTTGCACAACTAAAAATCGAGTAGTATACGCACCTTCATATAAGCTCATAGGAATCAAAGCGAGACTAAACCCTTGTGAGATAGTTTAAAGGTGTGCACGCATGCTCTAAGAATGTGCGTGCCAATGACATCAATCTAAGAAAATGTAGAAAAGCACTCCCTATTTTAATAGTTTATGAGAGATATAATATGTTTTGAAATTGTGTGTAGATCGTGACTAATGCTAAGTGAAGTCACTAGGATTATCCTATCAGGCATAACCTACTTGCGACGGAAAGGAAAATGGCTTTTGTTAGTATTATCTATAGACAAAGCTAAAGTTAGAAGATGTGAAGTCAGAATTTTAGTCACTAAACTGGTAAATTACTAGCATTCGCCCGCGACTCCGTCCGCGTAGAAATAAAAGAATCAAAATTGAGTAGCCTATGTGTTCTTCCACACGTCTATGTCTATGTCAAATTTTAGGGAGATCAGTTCAGTCGTTTAGGCTACAAACTCTAACAAACATCCATCCATCCAGCATGACATTTATGTATGTAAAATTGTGTCTAAACGACAGAACCTATTTTGGAGAGGGACGTGTTTGCTGTTACTGTCCTGAGTGTCATAGGGAAAAAGTTTTTTAATTACCGGATAGTTTTAGGTAGGTTTAGAAAGTGGTCGTTAACTTAATGATGGGAAAAATGACTTCCTGTTCGTCACTCTTACAAATATTTGATACAATATACAAAAGGGCTCATTAACGGTTTAAGAGGATGTGTCCGATTAGCGGACAGAGACGGCCCGTGCCAGAGGTCACGGCTTCTCGGGACAATTGCTTCAGTCTGACCGACATTTAGTTAAGGTACATCGTAAGAAGCAAATAGACGGCATAAACTGGATGATATTTGTAGAATTAATCTTAATTAAGTTTTTCCCGGATTCATTTGTTTAAAGCCAAGTAGAATCTTTTCTTAAAATCCTAATTAGATCAGAAAGATGTGAAGTGTATCGCTGATCCTTTTTTTGGACGACATTCCGCTATTTGATACGGAATGTCGAAGCCAAATAGAATTAGATCTCTAGCATATATTCAAATCTTTGTAATCTTCACTATATGTTACTACTGAGGGGCTCATAGCCTACCCTAAGTTAGGAGTGACTAGGGCAGTTAAGAATGCTGGCCCTTTGGGTCTTAGGTATATTCTAAAATTGTAGTTGTAGATCTACAATTATTGCTTTCTATTTCTATTAGGAAGTTGATAACCAGCGCAGCCTTCAGTGTCAAGCTGGAGGCCGCATCAGCTGAAGCTGAGCCTTCTCCTTTTGGCCAAGAGATTTTTTATTTTATTAATTAGTTCTGTAAATTTTGTCTTTATGTATTTTTTTTTCACTTTTTTGGACAATACTGTTTTTGTTATTTATTTATATTCATATAGTAAGTCTTTTTTGACTTGTGAACATTGAGAATAATTTAAAATACACTAAAACTCATTAAACATATGTATGTTTAGTGTTTTTCTATAATTATCAGCATGCTGACATTTTGATCCCAACATAAAGGACAATAAACCACTATGCAGCTCTATAATATTGCAAAAACATGATAACGTAAATACAAGAATTACTTATTATGTTGAAATCATTATTTTACTTTGTTGCAAAAATGTATTAGAGTTTAAGTTTTAAACTGGTTGTTGATTTCACTTAATAACATATAAGCACATGTTCAAGTAAGTTATCATGTTACAAGGTCATGGCATAATCAGATGTCTCTGGTATTCATAATTTTTATTTACATATGAGAAAAACTAAATAAACCCGATTTATTTAATTGATTAAAACTTTCATGCGGTCTATACTATATTAATTATTAATTGTTGCTCGCGATTTTGTCCACGTAAAAATACAGCCTATGTTAATCAGCAAAAACGTAGCTTTCTAATGGTGAAAGAATTTTTGAAATCGGCCCATTGGTGATTGAGTTATTTCAATACATACAAAAATACAAATCTTTTCTCTTTATAATATTATTATAGATAAAACATGACAACTCACATGAAAATTAAAAAAATATTTCAAAATACTAGTAAAAATTAACTGATTAAGTTATCTTTACTTACCGTTACTATCATGCAATGGTTCTCCTTCACAGCACCGCAGCAACCAAAGAATGCCACTATGAACACAATCACTCCAACGATAATGAGGACTACAGGTCCAGTGGTGTAGAAGCTTTCATCAGTAAGGTCGATATAAGGATGGGAGTTTGCTTCAACCCAAATACCAACAATCAGGATGATCAGGCCGGTTAACTAAAAAGACATTAGGTTATATGAGTAAAATAATATGATCACACTGGTTTGCGTAAATTCTTTTATAATGTTAGTATAAAAACAAAATGGTGGAAGTAATGCTATGGATATAATATGAAATTAAGCATATTGAATAATGTGATAAATTTCAATTTTAATAATAAAATTATCTAAATACAGAAATTACGCAGCAAACCAATCTTTCCTTCTAAGAAGACTCTCAATAAAAATCAATATTAAATAGACTTAGCTATTAAACTATGTATCTTTAAATATTAAAATACTGTTTATATCTATTTTAGGTATTTAATGTAGATAATAACATATTGTTTGTAAGATATCAGAATTGTTTTATATACAAATGTTAGTAATTAAAAACATAATGTGAGTGCCACCTTTTAAACAAGCTGTAAAAAATTACCTAAAGTAACCATATAAATAGACTAAATTTAAAAAAAATCAGAAATAAGTGATTATTAATATATGCCAGTGATTTTAGTCCTTTTTTTATTTTTTAAAACTTTATTTTGTCCCTCCTCGTATTTAAAAAAAAAAGTTGACGTTGTGCAATCGTCACCACTCTGAGTCATACTCACTTACTCAGTAGGAAATAAACCTGATTTTAATCACGGGTAATTATTTATTTTATCCGTAGTTATAGTATTGTAAGATATTCAAAATGTATAAGACATTTTTGATCGCTTTTGTCTACAAGGAAAACACCATTCGAGAAAAAAAAATGCTTACCGCAAACAAAAGATTGAAGCAAAACAGTAGGTACTTCACACACGACATTCCCGCCCCGATAGCCATCTTAGTAGTCTTTTATTTTGTCTAGAATTTAAACTTCAATCTGAAACAAAATAAAAAAAAATAGTTCCTTTCCCAACACACTGCGCCGAAGGTAAAACATTGATCTGCGTTGTTGACACAACTGAATAGGTTTTAACACATCCTGCGAGATATCTTTTTTTACCCGAGTTCTACAGTATTTTTTTTTAGAAATAAACGAATATCTTAAAGTTATATTGGTAATTCTCTAAATATAATAATAACTTACCAATTTATGCGCAATATGTTCGATGAAAACAACGGGATAACCACGAGCGTCGACTTATCGAACCAAAACACCGAATGGCTGTGTTGCTAGTCGCTCTTGGAAATTTTACTACTCAATCGAATGCTACCATGCTACTAATGCTACCAAAAAGTGATACCATTCTTAAAACAAAAAAAAAACATTATCGTCCTTTATTTTTTATTTTAGAAACAAGTTGTAAAAGTTATAAAGTTGCTAAAATTCATGCATAGGTATTCATTACACGTAGGAATTAAGATTAAATTATGTAATATTTACAAATTATACCGTTATCTTAAAGTTTTATCTCAAAAGAGATGAATGATCTAATTCTACCAACAAAAAGAAAAAAACCAAATCTAAAGAATCCTAAATGCGTTCAATGTTTTTGAATATCTAAATTGATAAGACGAGAAGAATATGTCGAGATAACCAAGATATTGATGATACTTAGATTGATAAAAACCATTTCAATAGCGAATCACTTTTTTTACTCGTTTAGTACGTTATAGAATTAACTTAACAGGGTTATTTTGTTCGCTTTATTAAAATGAAAGTGCCTAAAGTATTAAAGTCAGTGAGGTACACATTAGCTGGTGTGAATACTATTTATTGGGTAAGAAAGTTAATAGGGATAGAAATCTTTCTGATTTTTATTTGTAAAAAAAGCCGATAAGTACGGTGTCGGAAATTTAATATCGGTGGCAGAAACAAACCATTTGAAATCAGTGTTAACTGTTTTTAAGACCTTTTGTTTACAATTAAACAGTCAGTACATTGGAAATCATCAATTGCTTATATTTTTATAATATTATTTTCAGCTAACAGGAATTATTCTTTTGATAATCGGAATAATAGCAGTTGTGGAGTATTCTTACTACAATGTGTTGCTGACTAAACGCTTCATCACACTGCCAGGATTCGTGATTGCTACTGGCGTAATTATAATATTGACGTCCGTTCTAGGATTTTATGGCGCTGTTTCTGAAAATTTCTATTTTATTGCAGCGGTAGGTGTTTCTTTTACATGAATGTTTGTTTTATAATAGCTGGTGAGCATCCGTTATCCTAAATGCACGACAAAATGGTGATGGAACGAGACCCTAAAATACCAAAAGATGTATGATTTTTATCTGCTTTTAGACATAAGAAGTTGCACCTTTATTGGTCGTATAGTATTTAGGTGCTTGCCTATGACAATGGCAATAAAATTTTAATCATTATTTCAGTATGTAGTACTTTTGCTGACGACTTTGGTGTTTGAAATCGCAATGACGGTTGTAGCTTTCGGATTAAAAAATGATGCCGTATCGGAAATCAGAGCTCCTATGATACATAGCGTTCAGTTATACGAAACACGGCGAGATGTCGCTAAACTATGGGACGATTTGCAAATGGATGTAAGTAATAAATGTTTAATTCCTAAAACTAAAATGAATCGTGTAGAAACCTAATTTTATAGTTCCCCTACTAACCACTAGATGCCGTTATATGGGAGAATTTTTAAACCTCCTGATTCCTGAAGAAATAAAGAGCGGGCACGAAACCTTTTTTTGTTTGATCTGTATATTTTACCCTACAGTTGCGTTTGTTCTTCGTGGCTTTCAGTATTCTGGTATGAGGAGATAATTCAGTTTAAGACGCATTTAGACTTTATGATTTTTGTTCATGTCGTTAGTTCGAATGCTGCGGTATGGCGGGTCGCAACGACTGGGCACGTGACCGCATCCCGGTCAGTTGCTGCCACATCGACTACGGCACGGTCTCGCCGTTCGTCTGCACGACCGCCAACTCTTACCTCGTTGGCTGCGCGAGCGCTCTCGGCGAATGGTTGAGTTACTACGCCTACGTCATCGGTGTTGTAGCGGCTATAGTCACTGGAGTACAGGTATAGTATATATTATGCGGCTCGGAATAGTGGACGAGAAGAAAGCAATTTTACTTGGGGAGTAATCGTGCGAGCGTTTTATTCACAAGTGGGCTCACAGGGTGGATTATTCCCAACCGTCACCCCGCTCTGTCCCCACGTGGGGACAGATATGAATAAAAAAATTCATCCTTCCCACCTTCTGCGACGAGGGGACGGTTGGAACTTATTTTATTTCATAACGATTCCAGCTGTCACCTTAATTAGTGATAGTGGGACTAAAGGTGGGACTGGTGAAACTTTTTATTCTCGCGTGGGCACAGAGCGGGGTGACGGTTGGGAATAATCCCACTTGGTATCACCACGCACTATAAATAGTAGATTTTATATTTTTTTTTTTTTTACTTTCGTTAATTAATGTCTCCAGGGTTGGAATATGGACAGGGCTGTCGCATTTTACTCTAATATTATTGTGCACGCAACATAATATATCACTAAAAGAATGTCATTATACCGAGGGGCTCTAACCAACCCTAAATGAGGCAAGTTACTTACTATTTTTTTTTTAAGTTGCTGATCACTGTCGCTTCGGGCTGGCTGGCTTGGAGGTCTAAGTACGAGGAAGTCGAGCTGGAGTCTTAGATTAAGTCAATGTATTGTTTTAAACACTTTAGTTAAGGTTTACGATGGTCAATGGTCATAAATAGTTATTTTTGTAGATAGTCATTTAAGCAATGTTATTATCGAATACTTTAGCTTCATGTGTGCTGTAAAAGTTGTACTAATTTCGAATTAATGTCAATTGGATTGTTTGTTGTGAAAGTAAAATGTATCACTATAATTTATAGTTCCTTTGTTTACGTTAAAATAAATGTTTTAAATGTAATTCTGTTATTTTATTTCATTCATAACATTTAATTGGAGATATACAGAATAAAGTTTTATGGATACAGATTATAAAATAAACTGAAAAAATGATTGAAAACACGAATGATTAATTGTGTATAGATTCAAAAATAACAAGTTTTTATTGCAGTTATTTTAATATTCATTCAAGCGTTACAATACAGGGCCGTATTTTCATCGACCAGTCATGTAAAGGCATTCGCTAAATGAGTGAGCAATCGTGCCTTCAAATGTGGTAACTAATTAGTGTAATAAAAACTTGGCAGATAGCTATGTAAATTAGACCGTATTGTTAACTTCAAGTGTGTTTGTTATCATTACACAACTGGATGTGTTCTACATCCATCCTTTTGTGGTTAAATCATTGCATTTTACGCTAGTATTTTTATAGTGTTAAAATAATTTGCGATAAACATTGGTAAGTGTTTAATTCAGTTTTATTAATGTACTTTAATTTGGAATTATTGCAGGGATGTTGTGATAAATTAGACAAACCATACCTTTAGTGTAGTACCCAATTACTAACATCGTAGTTCGTAAACTGTTTCAAGTAATCCGTGAAATGTAATTTAATAAAATGCTATATTTCTTTGGAAATATATAGTGAAATATGGCTGAACCGAGAATAGGAAAATCCTGGCCTAAGGGCCTTAATCGTATTCCGTAATAAGTTCTATAATTCTCCGCATGGTGAGGGTTTTTATTTTCCTGGAGAAACTATAATTAGGATTGACAATTTTAACGGAATAGGCCCAGAAACATAATTAACTATGTAATTATAACAATAATTACATTAACGTCTGGTAATTGTCGAATTAATCAATTTTTAATTATGTCATCATTTTTAGATTTCTCTAAATAACAGTGTCGAAAGGTTGAATATTAGAAGCCTCTTATGACGAGAAGTATGGTGGTAATTGTGAAAACTCAATCGAGGCAACGGCAGCGGTGGGCAAGATAAATCCGCTTGTTTTCCTTATCAAGATTACGGTACTGATAAAAATATCCGAACTACACAATACGACATTAACTTGTCACGAGGACGTATCGCGCGATCGTTGCGTTGTCGGGAAAATTAAAACAATATGTGGTCGAAAATATTCACAACTGTCAAATACACGCTGGTGACAGTGAACTTTCTTTTTTTGGTAAGTTGTTTTGTGCCAGTGCGTTCGATTTTCGAATTTAAAAAAAACAAGTGATATTGAAAGTGATTTATGTTTCAGATAACGGGTATTGTTATATTATCTGTGGGTAGTTCAGTGCAATCAGCCTACAATGGTTACCATGAATTCCTTTCGGAGCGATTTTTCTCATTACCCGCTTT
Source organism: Papilio protenor (assembly GCA_029286645.1). Classification (NCBI taxonomy): domain Eukaryota; kingdom Metazoa; phylum Arthropoda; class Insecta; order Lepidoptera; family Papilionidae; genus Papilio; species Papilio protenor. Next base: position 1,697,784 of record JAGSMZ010000022.1, read on the forward strand.
CTGCATTGCGACGGGAGTTATTATATTCATAATCGCTTCTTTCGGATTCTATGGAGCTTATATGGAGAATTATTACATGAATATGGCGGTAAGTATCTTATTACCTAAGAAACACAAGGATGGACGTAATATTTATTTAACTGTGTTTCGGAGCTACTTGTATAATCTATTTTTATCAGACATTATGACAGCGCGTTTTCAATGACAACACAGATCACTTGCTTGTAGCGGTTAATTTAAATGTATGTAGGTTACCGTTAATTTATAATTTTGTTTCTGAGATATTAAGAGGTTTTATTTGAAGTGATTATGCCATAAAATTAGTGAAAAGATACCTTAAGTTTTGTGAAGCGATAAATAATTAACCTAAAAAATGTAAATGACACACAAAAATGTTTTATTGTACAAAAATTAAATATGATGTGTGTAACACTTTGAAAATAGCTGACATTTTTCTTAATAAACATTCTAAACTTCGATTATTTGAAGCATTTTGTAGTTAAATATAACACAGCTTTATTAAACCTAGAAATAGATTCGAGATAATAAGACAGACAATGCTTTGGCAGAATCGATGTATATTTTGTTAATTAATTGACTTGGCAGGTCTGTTATCTTCTAAATGATTAGTAGTTGCCAGTAAGTCTTATATTGAAATATAATAATTTGATTTCTATAGAATTTGATTATTACAATAATTTACGATCGTAATTTCCCATATTGATCAAAACTCCTAACAGGTTTGTAGAATGGAGACGTTTTTCCTGTTATTGACGAGAAAAAAAAACAAATTAATCGAAACTCTGCCGAGTTGTTTTTTTAGAGTGAACGAATCTACATTGTCTCAGGAATCATTTTTCAAGCAAACAAATACATTACTCTAAGGGCCTGTCCCACTACTGGCTGATAGAGGCTCAGATAGCTTAAAAAAAGACGTCACAGATTAGGGAACAAAATCCGATATTTCCATCACATATTTTACACGTTGTATTGTTATCAGACAATTTACAATTTGGTGGGACAGGCCTTAGGGCCTGTCCCACCAAATTGCCAATGGCCATACTTAGGTATGGAGTTGTACAAAACATTTATTGAGAACATGTTTCGAACAATTAAATATATCAAAAGGATTAATCGCTATCAGTCACTTCTAATTTATGCGGTATGTTTCGTATATCAATTAGTTAAGACTTTGATTCAACATATGTTCTGTTTTGTAAATTTCACATTATCTACTTTTCAATGAACTTTATCATATAATACGATAAAGGTTTCGTGAAAATATAAAAAAATAGAATATAAAATCGATTGATAAAGGCATAGCAAATGTACAGGTGGCAGGAAACGAAGCTCGTAGTCAATAATACTTCGATGATATTACCCAAATTATATTATAGTTAGCAGTAAAATCTGTAGCTAATTCATAGTTTTAATGCTATTGGATTTTCTAAGTTACTAGCGGCTTTTAAAAGAATTAACTTGTCTGTTACTATTATTGTCCATCGAATTTCTTTGTTAGTAAACAAATAACACAACGCCCATATCTAACTATCCCTTACAAACCGTTTCATGAATTTTCTTTTTCATATAGAGATTGTAGAAAAAATATTAAAAGTAGCTTTCGTGTACAGTTCGCTGGCTCAATGATACTGATGTTCATATTCCAACTGTCGGCGTGCATTGCTGGCTACGCACTGAAAGGCAACACGGTGGCGCTAGTCCAGCAGTCACTATTGGGCACAATGGATTTGTACGGCGCCAACAAAAACCTCGGAGTCACCAAACTGTGGGATGAAATGCAAGAAGATGTGAGTAAATTTGCATTGTTTGAACACAAAGTACTTTGCAAATTAAAAATGTACCAAACAGTGATAATCTAGAAACAATTTCGCTGCTAGAATTTCTATATTAAAAAAGTTTTCTCTGTAAGAGCATGCGCATATATAAAACTAAACTATCGCACAAATGTTTAGTCTCGCTTTGATTCCTATGAGCTTATATTGAGGTGCGAACACTACTCGATTTTTAGTTGTGCGACTAAACAGTTGAATTGGTGCGAAACAATCGACAATCGCACAACTGTTGTGCGATTGTTTATTCAAATTTGCGCCCGCTCTTACTTTCAAACGTAATGAGTTCATTCTCTTTGAAAAATAATAAAGTAAAGAGCCCTTCGTCGGACAATGTTTTCATGATTTTCAACTTTGGAATTTCACGGAAAAAAATAACTTTCATGTTTATTTTAATGTGCTTATATATTTTTAACATGTCCTTACTATGTTAAATCGCCTCCTCAATCACTTCCAGTTCTCATGTTGCGGTGTGGCCAACGCCAGCGACTGGCTTCTGCCCCTCGGCACGACGGCGACACTGGGCGTGCCGGTCAGCTGCTGCGACCACGTGTACGGCACTATCCAGACATTCGTGTGCAACGTCACCGTAGCGTACAGCGTGGGCTGTACTGACGCCTTCGGGTCCTGGGTCCAGTCACACGCCGCCGCGATAGGCATCACAGGAATCTTCATGGTTTTGTTACAGGTATGGCTAAAATATCATATACTAGCTGTTGCTCGCGACTTCGACCGCGTGAAATTAAAAAAATATTAAAAAATGCCTATGTTACTCACTGATAACGTAGCTTTTTAATGGTGAAAGAATTGTTAACGTCGACAGAGTAGTTTTTGAGTTATTTCAATATATACAAAAATCCAAAAATACAAATCTTTCCTCTTCATAATATTAGTATAAAAGTATAGATATAGATTAGTATAGAAGAAGGAAGTAAAACAGATTAACAAGAAAAAAAACAAATTAATTTCTGATTGGTTCGTTTTTTATAGACATTTCAACCTGATTTTAAACGCCCGATAAACCAATAAAGTTGTTGACAATTTTTCCTACAAACTCGTAGGTTTAAACATTTATAAAAGAAATCGTTTAGTTGAAGAGCGCTTTACGTCGTATTTCAATCTTGATTAATTTAAAAAATCTTCCAACTATGCCAAATTTCAGCGAGATCCGATGAACCGTTCTGGTAATGCTTAGTAATTAAATAAGTAAATATCCATCCATCCATATAAACTTTAGCATTGATAATGTTATTATAATATGTCAATAATTATATTTCAGGCGTTGGCGGTGGCGGGGGCGGTATGGCTGGCCAAGATATCGAGACAGGAACACGCCTTTAATTAATAATAGATTGATGTATAGAAAATTAGTGAAGTAATTATTTAGGAAATATTAAAATGTAAATTCAGATGCACGTCCGAGAGGAGTGTGATTGTTGATTTGTTTTATTTTTGGATTAATATTATTTTAGTAAAAATATGAGAAACAAAAACAAATTACCACAACGTCTATTATGACATAAGATTTTCAACTTTTCATCTTGCTGGGTTATTAGTTATAAGTGGTTGCATATTGAAAATATACCTCCAGAATACAGCTACTAATTGTTATGGTTTAAAGATTTAAAAAAAAACATGTATAATAAGAAATGTTAAAAAATAACAATTGATAGCTCATTATGACTCAGTTCGCAGGATCGAGGAGACATTTCGAAAGTTTTAGATTTGGACAGATTGTAGACACAATTTATAATTACTTTCTCGTTATAGTATTTATTTCAAACAAAGGTAACTTGAGTAGTTTTGTGTAATATTTTTATTTAAACTCTGACCAAGAATATGAAAACCTCCTCGTCTTAAGCAATATAAGGCACAAAATTATTTACATTAGTGATGCAATGTAAAAGTCGATTAAAGCGCTCTGCAGGCCAATTTTTATATTCTTGGTTAGAATATAATTGGGTATAAACTCTTTACTTTCAAAAAAACCAAAGTATTAATATATGTCGTGTCAAATAATATTTCTTGTTAATTCCAAAGGGACTTGTCTCTAATTTTATCTGAGAGCAATAAAAAATTAACTCAACAGTGTGTAATTTTATTTAAAACTTTAAAACGGTAAAGTGACGTAGCGATACAGGTAATCCTATTTATTTTTAACTATACAGTAAAGCAGATTAAAGAAGCTTAAATAAAATGAAGGTAATACTCGCAAGATTTACATATAAGTATCGATTTACGAGATTGTTCGAAGTGTTAGAGCTGTAAATTCATAATCAGCTATATCGATATATAGCCTAACTAAGAATATAAAACTTCTCGCTTGGGGGCGCTTTAATCATCTTTACACCGCTTCTTCGATCATCGATATTTTCTAGAAGCATCGTTTCCTAGTTTGCAAAGAAATTGGTTGCTTCCATATTTTCCCACAATATCGTAAGGTTTTTTATATTATTTAATGCCTTTACATTTTAAGAAGTATAAAGTAAATTTGTTTATAAAGTATAAAGCAAATACGAAAACTATGATGTATTTAATCATTAAAAAAATTCGTGTCGAAAGTGTGTGTAAATTCTTGGTTGTCTTTTTATCTTTCTTACAACTTTCGTATGTTATTTTTCTGAAAAGTAGGTATGCTCCTTTACTTAACAAAACTAAATCATTGATGTTATGCAGTTCGAGTCATTCTATAGAATAATATAGAAATTAATACAAGGTCGTATCCCGAGATTCACTGTTATTCTATCAGAGAAAACCTTGTTATTGCATAATATGTCTGTGTAACATCCATGAGCTGATTGTTGATTAAATACGTAACACAAGTATCTCTGTTTACTAAAAATAGTCACAACGAACGCAAACGCGAACGTAAACGCAAGTCCTAAAGTGTACGCAAAACGCATATTTACATTACCACTTTAGCTTTATATGTACTTGTTAATTGGCTAAAGAAAAATCGTCTTTCACAGCATTGTGTAGTCAGGCTTCGTGTCGCGCGGGCGATACCTTATCATTGCTGATAACGAGTTTCGCCCTGAAAACTATTTCAACGCATTAGTATTGTTTCACAAGCCACGAAGTACAGTGTAATATAGTGTAAATATGGCGAATAACCTTGAAGTGGGAATGAGGTGCATTAAATATATGCTCCTATGTGTTACGGCGATATTTGTGGTGAGTTTTTATGGTTTTTTATTTGTTTTTTTTCGAACTTATGCGTCATATCCTTATCAAGATACTGTCTGATATGTTTCGTGATTTTAAGTATGTGTCGATGTAGATAGCTATTCTATGAACGTTTTATTTACTGCTTAAGAGTCATCCTATCGTAAGAATCATATCCTATTTCGCAATATAAATTTTTGAAAGAAATTTACTACGGTAAAAATCTATACTTTCTAGATTTCATTGTCTGACGTCATATATTTGGTATAAGATTAAAGGCAGTTTCAGAACATAGTTACGGTATTAGTATAGGCTTGTGAAGAATGAAAAGGTTTTTTAAAACATGAACTAGTTTAATTTTCAATAAAATTTCAAACTCATTTATAACTTAACGTAGCCGATAATACGATGAAGGTAAAATCGACTAATTTTCCTTGTAGATGGGTGATGTAAAAACGTTGTTTAATATTATATTGGCTTTACCCAAAGTAGGTAAAATTTTAAAATATTCCTCTTTCTACGAAACGCGACATATCATTTAGTTCGACTGTGTAATAAGAGAATATGAAAAATTTATCTGTACAATTATGATTTACTATCTTATCTAATACTGATTGGGGTTTGACTTGGGTAATTTCCCGTTTGTTAGTGTTTTTAATGCATAAAACATGTTTTAAACACAATGGTTTACTCAGACTTTAAAGATAATGGCTTTCAGACGTTTTTAATTTGTGTATTCGTTTTCAATTTGTCGTTCTAATTACTTACCTTAGATAGCCGACCTTAATCGATTTTGTTTGAAAAATAGAATTACTTATTTAAGGCGTGAAACGATAGATTATTCTTTCTTTTTTTTATTTTTTAATTCTAGTCGTTCTTCATTCTTTAGGGAAGGTGGGGCGGAAGGGTAGGGTAGGTTATTTCTCATCTCTTACATAAATACAATATAAACTTTCTGTATGGATATTGAAATCGCAATAAATACGAATTCTGTACCTTGCCGTATTCAGAATTGCCACCTCAATAAAAGTTTACACAACGAAAGTTATTGAATTTTAGGCTTCAAAACAATATGCGTAAAAAATCAAACAAAAAAATGGGACCCACCTGCAAGCACTACCTCTCGGATAAAAAAAGAATTTTCAAAATCGGTCTACCAGGGGCGGAGTTATGCCGTAACACACATAAAAAAAAAAACACGGACGAATTGAGTACCTCCTTCTTTTGGGAAGTCGGTCAAAAAAGTACAATAAAACTTGCTGTTGCTTGTGACTTCGACCCGTGAAATTAAAAAAAATAGTATTAAATGTAGCCTATGTTACAAAGTGATAACGTAGCTTTTTATTGATGAAAGAATTTTTTTTAATCGGCCCAGTAGTTTTTGAGTCATTCCAATACATACAAAAATAAAAAGCTTTCCTCTTTATAATATGAGTATAGATAGCTACAACTGTTTGATGTTTCTTTAACATGGCGTTTTGTAAATGAAAATCACAGAAGTATATTATGGAGCATAATTTACACGTCTACGCTATTTCCCTTTTGCAGTACTTATCTGGAAAATCTTGTCTCACTCAACAACTAAGGAAAAAACGACGGTAAACTCTTAGTACTTATATTACCTGGTTGTAATTCCATCCAACTAATGTTCAACCAGGTAGCATCTGACCTTGAGTCGGCAAGGTCACAGCGGTCGCGCGGTCATTCTTCACCGACTATGGTATCGATTTTTCACACCGCTTACAATATCTACTTCGTTATTGCAATACTTAGACATAATTAGCATTCATAACCTAGAAGTTAAGAACTCAAAACAACTTTTATCAAGTTGAAATATGGACTTAGTCATCAGTCTCTTTTTCAGTCGTGTTAACTTAATATAGAATTTAAGATGATTATGAATTAATGTCTATTAAACAACTGCACTATGAGACAAGTCATTAAAAAATCCTCTCTTGCCTTCTACTTAAAGAGTGATACAGGCCATCCTTCTTGTAGGAAACACTCAAATATAACCGTGGGTTCTCACTGACAAGACATCTACTCAAATGTATTCAAAACGTTTTCGTACATTCGCTTAAGCGTGAAGTTCCAGTGAAATATTTATCGCCATAACTAATTTTGACATGCAAATATTTCTAGTTAACAAGAAATCTTTTGTTATGTAATTACATAAACCACTCATTTACTGCATTTGTTCATTAGCGAGAACACCTATAAAATGCCCCTTTGTAACTGTAATATGAAAAACATTTCGGTAAGTAATATCAAATTATCGCTGAGTCATTTTAAACTATCGTATTAGTCGTCTTTAAAAACAAAAACGTGTATTTAACTAGAATTTTTAGTATAGTAATATCTTAATCCTTACTAATCTGACTAATATTATAAATGCGAAAGTTTACATGGATGAATAGATGTTTGTTAGAGTTTGAAGCCTAAACTACGGAACAGATCTCGATGAAATTTGGCATAGATATAGAGGATAGTCTGGAAGTGTACATAGACTACTTACTTTTGTTTTTTTTAATTTCACAAGGACGAAATCGCGGGCTAAAGTTAGTAAGAAATAAATAACGTAGCAAGCTAAGCAGAAAATAAATTAATTTTCAATTAAATAAAACTTAAGATTAGCTTGTTAAACGATAGGTTAATTAACCTAATTATAATGGTTCGTTAACATTTAATTAGTATAAAACCGTTTGAATCACTCATCCTGATAAAGGACTGACTGGTCCGAAACTGATCGGTGCCTAAACCAAATGCACTTGAGGTGAGACGTGTTTTCTAATCAATGTATTTGTTTTGTTGCAGCTGACATCAGCATTGATCATCTCAGTGGGTACAACGATATACGCCATCTACCACGATGTCTCCTACTTCTTGGATGACCAGCTGTTCTCTCCAGCCACCTTCATCATTGTTATTGGAGTTATTATGCTCTTCGTCTCCCTGTTCGGATGCATTGGTGCGCTGAAGGAGAGCACCTGCTTGGTTAACATTGTAAGTGGTAGTGGTATTTAATTATTAATGCGCGGTTCACACTAAGCCAGTACAGTTAGTCAGTAGTGCTCAATGGCACTGCCAACTGGCACAGTGTGAATGCTTGTAGGCTAACTTCGTAAAGATAGATTAAAATCTTACACCAGTTACAACAAAATAAATATACACTGCCAAAGTAACCACTATACATTGTGTAGCAAAAATACTCAATCGATTACAAAATATCTTCATGTTAATCTTATTAATATCATAACTGCGAAAGTTTAGATGGATGGATGTTTGTTAGAGTTTGTACCCTAAACGGCTGAATGGATCTGGATGAAATTTGGCATAGACATAGAAGATAGTCTGGAAGAACACATAGGCTACTTACTTTTGTTTTTTTAATTCCACGGGGATGGAGTCGGGTAAAAGCTAGTTTGTTAATTCATTCGCATTACGTTCCAGTTTGCAGTGATCCTCAGCGTGGTACTGGTGCTGGAAGTGGCAGCAGCGATTACCGCGTACGCAATGCGAGCTCAGGTGTCAGAGATGCTCGACGACAACCTCAGGACGACCCTGCCCTATTACTACGAGAAACCGGAGATCGAGGCCGCGTACGACTTCGTTCAGAGCAGAGTAAGTATACTATTTAATTACTGATCTAAGAACACAGGAGTTGTAGATACATATCATCATAATTTTAAAGGAGACAGTAATTTGAGGCGCACACCTTTGATAAACTATCTTACAGCTGTTGTGAGATTGTCTATTGTTTCGCAGCAAATTCAACTGTTTAGTTGCACAACTAAAAATCGAGTACTGTGCGCACCTTCATATGAGCTCGTAGGAATCAAAGCGAGACTAAACAGTCGTGCGATAGTTTAGTCAAAGGAATGCGCGCGCTCTTAGGGAGTGAAACGTTATCGTTATAAGGTATTCAGCTTTTGTTTTTCTTCGTTATCTGAACAATATCTACAAAAAACATTGAAGATAAGGTTTTTTGATATGATTCTTTATAAATACTTCTTTGTGACGCAAATTATGAAATTGTTTCATATTGAAAATTCGTCTGAGAGAACAATAGTAGCACTTTTTTTATTAGATTTAAATACACCGTTTGTATTCAACGAATTCACTATTTATGTAATGTTTTGAATAAAATATATATTTTCACATATTTTTATTCATATTATGCACCGTGTGATGCGCATTTTTTACTTCTTTGTTTTGTTTTTTGAAGGTCCTTAGTTTAACAAAACAAAATTTTGTTTCCTTTCGTCTCCGTATTATTTGCATAAAAATAAAAATCTTATTGTATTATTTTCCAGTTGAATTGCTGTGGTGTGGACAGCTACCTCGACTGGGGCGAGGTGGACACGCCTGCGGGAATCACCGGAATCTCAGTCGCCAATATCACTGTGCCCAACTCATGCTGCGCTCAATCCCGGTACACAGAAATCGAGGGTCTGGAGATCGCCGAGTGCACTAAACTGTACGCGAACGGTTGCCTACCCAGGGTTATTTATCTGGTCTACCAGAGCGCAGGACTGTTGGGTGCAGGAGCTATGACTATAGCTTTTATCCAGGTATCACACTTATTTTAAGAATAATACTAAATTTATCTTCCTGCTGTACAAAAAAGGCCGCAGCAAACTTGTCAGATTTTCATATTTCAATGGCATGGAGCTCTATCTCGATTACTGAAAGATTTAGTTCAAATAAGAACGACGTTTTTAAATATTTTCATTAAATAAAAAGAACATTACAAAAATAATTATCGTGGTTAGAGAGATTGTTGTAAAAATGCTTATTTACTTTTTTCTTTTTTCAGATCATCGGCATCGTTTTCTCATTCTCGCTGGCCAGTTCCATCCGAAAAGCGAAAACTGAGCGAGAACGCAGACGCTGGGAGATCCAAGAGCGAATGATCAATGCTTACACCTCACTCAACCCCGACAATGAGAAGGCGGCACCAGTTGTTTACGTTCCTTTCCACGGACAAACCACAGCTTAAAAAGTTTTTAGTCTGTGCAAAAAAAAATCATCATAGATTAAATATGATCTACATCTGTCAAGTCATCGCTTTAGCAATTTCATTTTGCTCGGTAATTATGGAAAGAAATTGTGCAATTAACAACTTTTTAAGTGAGAAATATAAAATAAATTTAGTTATAAGTAAACAATATCTATACTTATGAAGGAGATGAAGTGTATTTTAGTAAAAATATTTTAATTTAATTTTTTTAACAACAAATGCATTCATTTTAATTAAGTTACACCAGCAAAGTTAACATATTAAGTATTAATACGTTATACCTCTTATATAAATAATGTAATATATTTAATGTTATAAAATATGAAGCATTTTATTACAATAAACGTTTTCGTTAATAAACGAGATACTAGTTTTATTTCTTTTATTATAAGGTTTTAAAAAATCCTTGTTTTAATCAGATTTAAGCTCTTAAGCTCTTAAGCTTTAAATTAATGTATTTTTTCTCACAATTCATACTTCAGGTGATCTATGTATTTGTGTAAATAGTGACACAACAACGATATCAAAGGGTAACAAATATTGAAGAAAACAATTTGAAAAAATTTCAGTCTCCTGATGTTATTTGATGTATCGACTAATACGCAAACTGTGGTTTAACAGTGGTCATCTCCCTACTCAGTGATGAATCGTGTACAAGAGTTTCGGCAGAGAAAATCCATATTTATTACTTGCCAAGATTCATGACAGACATGTAAAGTATATAAATAATGCAAAAATTCCTTTACGTATACCACAAAACACTAATCGGGTTATTTTCTAGAAATTATAATAATGTATAACAAAAGGTTTATAATAAGAATGATTGATGAAAGGATTACTAGTGATTATATTAATTTTGTCTCAAACAATTTCGCCCGCTTGAATAAAAAAATATAGCCTATGTTACTCACAGATAAATTACCTTTCTAACTGTGAAAGAAGTTTTAAAATCGGCCCAGTAGTTTTTGAGTTATTTCAATACATACAAAAATACAAATCTTTCCTCTTTATAATATTAGTATAGATATAGAAGTACATCTTTGTATTATAGTATTAATGGCTTTGTACATTTACCTGCGGTCGAAGTGTGATAAGGACGTAACTGATAAGCGATATCAATATGTCCTAGATATCATGGAACATTCTGAGCCTTTGATATTAACTACTCGTATAATACATCCATGCTAATGAGCCGTCACGTTGTCTTTGGTATGCTAATTGGCATTTTACATCTTATGACAACTGAATAGGAATTATAACCGTGAAATTCCGTTTTACTCGCATTATTTTAATCTTGTCGTCTCTATCATTTCTTTTGGGAAAAACAGAGATAAGAATGTTTTCGTAGGTGTTCAAGACAATAAACAGTAGAGTACTAACTTAGTGCATCACTGCCCCTACTACTTTTTATTTCTTGCTTCATCTGTCAAGAATCGTAGCGTACAAATCATACTAATATTATAAATGCGAAAGTTTAGATGGATGGATGGATGTTTGTTAGAGTTTTTAGCCTAAACGGTTAAACGGATTTCGATGAAAATTGGTATAGATGTAGAGGATAGTCTGGAAGAACACATAGAGTGCTTACTTTTGTTTTTTTTTATCTCCCCGCGGACGGAGTCGCTGGTGAAAGCTAATTTTCAATAATTGATCCATCTATACTATCAGAGATTTTGTCTTATTTGTCTGGGAAAAGAAACATTTGATAACCTTCATTTTTAACCTTCGTAGCCAAGGTATATCACACCTCAGGCATAAACACTTCGCGTCACATCAATTAATGACACATTTTTGTTCTCTTGGTGTTTCTTTCCGCGTCTTATCAATAAGGATTATCGCCGTGTTGTTATTAGCTTCAAAGATTGCAAATTATTTGTGTCCTTTGTCGACTAATGGCAAGCTATTTGTGAATTTTATAGTTAAATTTCAAATTATTGAATCATTAAATTTCATAATATTTAAGCGTAATTCGATTTGGTGTTTTAGTTCTTGGAATTACATCACTAACAGTTTGTATATTACTACCAGACTGACGTGTAAAAGTTTTATATAGAGTCTTTAACGATTTAATGGATTTCTTGTTATAGCTGTAGTTTTAATTCTTAGTTTTAGCTATTATTTCCTTCTTCACAGAACAACTTGCCACTGTTCATATCGCATCTTTATCGAGCGCAGAAAAGGTTGCTTTGTTGCAAGGAATTTGCCGTCTCTAGACTTCATCTATTTAAACAATAATAATATTGTTTTACTTCCTATGTTTATATTACGTGTAGTTTGTTATATGTAAGTATGTGGTGCAAATAGCTTGCATTTACGAATGCAAGTGTATTAACATTTTTCCATCAGACATTTGTAATCAATTTAGGTAAAGGAAATCAATAGCCAAGGAAAATATAATAGAAGTTCGATATTAGTAATAATCACAAAAAGATTAGGATATACATTGAGGAAAAACTATTCGCTTTATAAGTAAGCAAATAAAGTAAAAACATATACCATCTTTTTAATGGGAAATGCTTACAATAAGGTTGTATATGGCCTCGTTATTCGAAGATTAATTATATAGCAAGTGTAGCTCGCGGCGGACACACAGGTGTTTAGTCGCGTCTGTGCACGCTTATCGGGTGTTTGTTTGATACTTCGTGCTACATTGACGTTGTTGGAAAACGCATTAGCACGATAAAAGGAAAACGCGCCATTATCGGCCGCCATCGAAATTATCAGATTGATAAAATTGAAAACGAAATAATTCAATACACGAATGAACAATGGACAAGATGACGGACAACGGTGAAAACAATCAAAAAATGAAATTCAATAAAACGGAGTCGGAGTACAATATGAAATCTATAAGGTTTCTATTGCTGACTATCACCACCATGTTTATCGTAAGTACCTTGATATTTTAAAAATTGCGTAAGCATTATTTATAGTTACACTATCGTTTCCTAGCAACTGTGATATTTCGATTATTAAAATGAATATCAATGTAATTTTCGTAAACAGTAACAATTTGCAAGCATAAACGTTTATTTCATACTTATGGTTAAAAACCATACAAAGAAATCACATATTTACTACAAAAAAAATTTTTCAAAATTACCATCAAAAAAATATCAACCTGTACGAAATAATTATTATTATTTTATTAGTCAAATGTATTTAAACTAGTGTTTGCATTACAAAACATTTACATAATATTTACTATGCTATTGTATTGTAAAAATTCGCGAAGACACGATTTGTGTAACATTATTATTTTTGTCTCAAAGAAACAGAAATATACTGCTATATCTTTGAATTCTATAAAAAACACATTAATAAATCATATTAGTTATTACATTATCGTTACATTTTACTGTTGTGGGTCATTACAAGCTTATTAAAACCCGGTGCCCCCAACTTACGGTAGGAGGATAAGGTAGGGGAGACGATAGGTCAATATCAGTCTTCATCTGCCCACTGTTGGACATAGGTCTTCCCCAATTCCTGCCACATAATGCGTTCCTTCTTACGCATCCAACGACTTCTCGTGCGCAGTCCATTCACCATATATGGAGGACAAAATTAGGAAATAATTCAATTACAATAGAAATAAATGACTTTACTTTATGCCAGTATGTATGACATTGCTGTTCTGACTGTTGATTTGCAGTTACTGCTACACAACTGTATAATTATATTACACGACCTGCATAATTTACGACTAGTAGCAGATAATAGATTCTATGCCTCACTCACGAGTCTTCCTAATAGAGCACTGAGAGTCTTGATGGTGGAAGTGATAGGGTCCCATATTCTAGACTTCATGAAGTCTACTTCTTTTTGATTATCAAATCGTTATTTTACTTTATCTACACTAAATACAAACAATCATCCAATCCGCAGAACTGTTATTTATCTGTAGCGGCCATCTTGAATCGATTTTATGCGACATCTACCCTAGTGGCCTAGTGCGCCGTACCTGATTGAAGTTACAATTAGAAGGCATTTGTTTATAATTGCTATAAAGCATATGTAGAAAATAGTATAACCATCCCTCTCATTATCTATGGAAAAAGAGAGATAAGCATATTTTTTTGTATAGGTTTTTCGGTTGTAGTAAACTATCTAGGTAACACACAAGATTGATAGAAAAGCGCACTGGTCTAGCTATTAATATTATACAAGTTAATCTTAAGTTCCAATCAGTAGGTCATAAAATAGACTAGTAAACTCTATTCCCGTTTCTAAAGATCAGCTGACCTCAAATTGACCTCAATGAATGGTGTAAAATTCAATTAACACTGATAAAGACTTCGTTGCCGGGGATAATTATTAAAGAAACAGTCGCTAGCGACATTGTTCATTATTTCGAAAACATCATAATTTACTTTTTCATATACAAGGAATGTCATAAAATAATTTGGCTTTTACGAAACTCTAGATACGCCAAAATCATGTATATTCTATTAATCGCAATCTATTTACCAATTCTATACCGATGTTTGCTATTTAGCTTTATTTTAAATGGTTATAATTTTATTTACGACCTCGTAATGCTATTTGTAGAAGTACCAATAAGAAGTGTAATTATTACTATGGTGTTTTACACAGTAATTCTGAGACGGTTTTTTGTTAATAATGATTTGTATTTTTTTCAGTTAATTTCTGGTCTCATGATCATCCTTGGGATATCGGTGTACACGCATTACCACAACTTCTCGTTCTTCTACGAGAGCGCAAAGAGCGGCAGATTCCTTACACCGTCCATCCTTGTCGCTCTACTGGGCCTGGCGCTATTCGTTGTCACACTCTTCGGTTTCTTCGGTAGTTACAAGCAGAGCACATGCATGGTTAACTTGGTAAGTTATTAAGTAATTTAAGTTTATTCCAAACTAGCTTTAACCCGCGACTCTGCACGCTTGGAAATAAATAAACAAAAGTAGCCTATGTGTTCAAACAAACAAACCAATTATATGGTTTTTGCGGGGCTATATTTGTGCATATATTTAATTTGTGTTTTCTGTAAAATTTTCAATAAAAAAAATCTATGCCAAATTTCACCAAGGTCCGTTGCAGTTTAGGCTACAAAATCTAACAAACATCCATCCATCTAAATATTCGCATTTATAATATTAGTAAATAAGAATAAATTGTAAAAATTTAGGTAAAGTTTACTCACGTTTATTACTTACTAGTTGTTCATCGCAATTCACCCGCGTGAAATTTTAAAAAAATTAGCAAAAACATGTTACTCAGTGATAACATAGCTTTTTAATGGTCGAAGAATTTTTGAAATCGGTCAAGTAGAATTTAAGTTATTTCAATACATATAAAAATCCAAATCTTTCCTCTAGATAAAGTAACATGTAGTCAAGTATACCACTGGAATTCAAGCATTGCATATTCATACATGGTAGATATTCGATTGTAAATCCCTAGTCTCAGCTTACCCCTCTAAGTTACGGATTAGAGTCGTATGATATGTATTTTTTAACATTAATTTATGTTAATTCTCTTTCAGTATGCCTTCTTTTTAACTTTAATCTTGATCGTAAAGTTAGTGCTAGTCATTCTAACGTTCACGATGGGCCCCGAGATGATTATGAGCTACTTAAGCGTGCCAGTGCAAGAGTACCCATACGATCCTGAAATAGAGGCTGAAATTGATGGCTTACAAGTTTCGGTAAGTTTACAATAAGCAGTACAATAACTAAAGGAGCTGTGGGTAAAGTAATAAGTCCTGACACCCATTGATATGTACACTATCAGAAGAGCTAATGCCGTCCTTTTAAAATTAGTATATTAAAAATAATAAGAAATATAGCTTTTTAACGATGAAAGAATTTTTGAAATCGGTGCAGTAGTTTTGGAGTTATTTCAATACATACAAAATTACAAATCTTTTCTCTTTCTAATGTTAGTATAGAGTATAGATATAGACTACTTGACTTTAGTTAAATTTAAAACTATCAAAAATGAAAACAGATTTAGGGACTAACGATAAGAATTATTCGATGAATTCTTCGAAATTCTAATGAAGCCAGCGAACAAAATTATTGATCTATTTCTGACTATTAACGATATCGAAGAAACAACCTTGACGTTTAATCTATTGATTTTATTTATATTTAGTGCTTTTATACTTGGAACTGTATCGTGAAACTCGATTGCCGTCACTCTTATGTTCAGTTTACACTTGGCCAGTTCAGGTTCACACTGTGCCAGTACATTGACAGTCCAGTTATTAAGCGCTACTGGCCAACTGTACTGGCCTAGTGTCAACCGCGCATTATGTTAAAACAGTATTGTCTAGGGTTTTTCAAAGAGAACATTTTATTACAAATATTTCAAAGATGAAAACCTTTTATTTTAGCTGAATTGTTGCGGTAGTAACTCCTACTTGGACTACATCGGTATGGAATTTACAAGCAATCATTCTACTGTCGTGGTGTCGAATGTGATCGACGGTGACCAGATAACGGTGGTCCTTCCGCGTTCCTGTTGTGTATCCGCCTCGGAGGTCTACTGCACTCGGCTGCGGATCACCAGCTGTAAAGATGCTCTAGCTGATATGCTGCTACAGAATTCTAGTGTTCTAGGAGTTCTTGGTGTTTCTGTTATGTTTACGCAGGTAATTTGTTACTATGTTGAAATTCCGTATATTTTTATCAAGTATTGAAATTTAAAAAACTTGTTGGCTGATGCAGATTCCAAGTTCTAAATCATCAAAAATGCAGACCTATCGATTTAGTAGAATTGGCAAGTATCACTTACTAATATTAAACTAGGCAATGACAAACGATAAACGGTCAAGTTCATAGCGCCATCTGTTTTTAAATTTAAAAAAACAAATACAACATTCAAGTAAAACTTTATTTTTTCCGTTCCAGCTGTTAGGTATAATATTTGCGTTGTTGCTGGCGCGTTGCATTCGTAAGATGAAAAGTGAGAAAGCTCTCATCACGTGGATGATGAAGGAACAAATGATCCTCGCCAGGCAAGCCAGCGAGAACAAAGAAGATTCCGTGTACATAGCCAAGCCTGACTCTAGCACTGCTTAGGGTTGCCATGTTTTATCGTACATTGGAAAAGTGTTGCCATTTCCTAGTATTTAAAATGCACAAATCTTAAATTGCAGATTGCAAATGTTTCTTAATATGGTAAACACATTATAAATATTTTTTTTGTAATGTTTTAGCTGTGACAAAATTTAATTTAGTTATTCACTAAATTATAGACTATTACTAAGTATGCCTTAAATAAATGTTATGATAAGGTAATCTTGATTACTTATCATGTCTTATAAAAACATTTTCATATTGTAATTTTTCACTTATAATTTACTTTATCATTCTAATCTACTTATTTTATAATTGTTCTTTTAAGTTTTAGTGATATTGTTAATAAAACCAATTTATGGACAAATAAAATGTATTTTTTTAATAATGACACATTTACTAACATTTACATCTTTGGGTTGTTTAATAAATTAGGAATAAACAAATTTATGTTTTAATTATTCTCTTCCTTTTTGTATTTACTTTTGTGATCCCAAAATTTCTTAGCTCTTGTTGTTATTTCATTTCCTATCGCACTATGGGTTCCGTTACTGAGATAAGGTGGTGTAAATTCTCTATAAGCTATGCACACTCGTCTAGATGTAATATCTTCTCGTAAAATGCAATGCTCCCAGTGATATCTTGATTCACCGTACATCACTATTATGGATCTTCTGTAAACAGAAGATGTATTAAGTAATATTAGTAAAGTCTATCAATTCAATCTAATAAATATATTTTGTCCCATTGAATGAAATGAATTCTTTGTGTATGAGATGTAATTTGTTCACTGGAATGGTCAATTTATTAAATATTGAATAGAAATGACTGAACAATTTCTTGTTCAAATAGTTGTTAAACAGAAGTGTAAAATGAGTCATACAAGGAAATTATAAAACATTGTGCAACTTTAGTAAATGTCAATATTTCACCTTATAATTTAATATATTAATAATATAATATTCATTTATTATATTAAGTTGTTTAAATCATTAATTACAATTGTCTGAAAACTCATTGTTTATTTTACAATTTACTAAGTTGAAACGAAACAAACTTGTGATTTTTTTAGAGTAAGTCAGTGGTATATCTTGTATATTTATTACACACCTAATTTAACTTCCAAAAAAGGATCCGTTTATTTGTATATTAGCTTTCACCCACGACTCCATCCGCGTGGAATAAAAAAAACTAAAGTGAGTAGTCTATGTGTTCTTCCAGACTATCCTCTACATCTACACCAAATTTCAATAAAATCCATTTAGCCGTTTAGGCTACAAACTCTAACAAACATCCATCCATCCATCACTCCATCCATCTAAACTTTCGCATTTATAATATTAGTATGAAGTATGATAGACCAACATTAGCCAAAAAATGGTTAAGGATATATCCGATCCTGTGGTTGATTTTGTTGATTAAGAAAAATCTCCTCATATTTCAATACTAAAAATAGGATAAGTTTTCACTTACCTTATTAATGGAATTCTAATAATAGCATCAATGTCTTCATTTGGTTTACACATTTCTAACATTGTCTTATCTTTATCGGTAAATTCTAAATCAATTCTTCCATCTGGCTGTACAACTGGATAGTACTCATCAGCACAATACAAATTGTATTTCTTAGTATCTCCTTTAAAAATTGTCATTGTGAGAACTGAATCTGACAAACAGTTAACAGTTACTATTCTCTCGCCCCATATCCAACAGTCGTCAATATGCGGGTCTATAGATGCACCTTTATTAGGATCATATTCCAACGAACATTGTTCTATAACTTGATAATCTCGTAACAAATCAATCGATTGAAACCTGTCGTGTAAAAATTTTGAAAACTCCGGAAATCCATCAAAGTTACCAGGGACAATTTTCTTTTTCTTAAAATTTGTTTTTGGACCAAAGTTTTGCTTACGTCTCCCACTTTGCGATATGTCCCAAGGCACTTCATCAATACGTCTTATTAATTCTGCTTCTTCAGATTCTGTTATGAAATCCGGTTTTATATATATACCAGGATAATTTATAGGTGCGCCGGAATGATTAGGATGTAGTTTATAATCATCTATCTCCCAACCGGGCCAAGCTTTATTGCAAAAAGGACAATATACATAACCTTTGCTTTTGTCAAGTTTTAATGATAACTTAAGATTTTCGGCACCGTACAGCTTCTCACATATTAAGCAAGTCCGGCATCCTTTGCAGCCGCAAGGACGTGGCTTCATTTTATCAAATAAAACAAAAAATCGGAATAAATGAGTAAAACTCAATCAATACAAAGCACACTTCGTGAAAAGTATTTTTTTTTTACTTTTTTTACTTCGATCCAAAGAGCATGTAAGTAAGAGTCGGGACTTAGAACAAAGAATGAATTCGGTCTGACACCTGCCAAACTCACTTCTCGTGGCAAAAAGTTACCAGGATAAAAATATTTAATTTCAATTTTTCCGACACAATGAAAAAACATGTGCACCAACCTAACAAAAATCATTAGTGAAGGGCTCTTATAATCGATACCTCGATATCGATATCGATTAAATGTGGGGGGATTGGGTGGCCCTTCTTAATACAATCTCATATTTCAAATAACTTTGCATTTAGGCTCAATGTAAAATTATTCGTAATGTAATTTTTCATTTACTGACATTGAACCTAAATTACCCAAAGGGAAGCAATAAATAAAATAATCACCAAAATTACATTTATTTGTTTTATTTACAAGGCATCGCCAAGTAATATTTTAAGTATAATGAAAACAAAAAGAAATTTTTGTGAAATAATAATTGTCTAGGGTAACTGTCAAATAATAATTTTGTATACCTGGCTTCATTCCTAATAGACACATTAGAATTTACGATAAAACCTTTTCCTTCCTTCAAAAATTTTCAGGCAACAATTTCTATCCATCCACCCAGATTCCGGTATTTTACATTTTTTTCATTTTAATTATACGTTGACCTGTATTTATATTCAAAATTTCAAGTTTGTGGGACTGCTAAAAGTACCTTAGAATTATGTTTACACGTGCGTTTCTGTAAAATGTGAAGGATTCAATTAACGGTATATACATACATGTCTCATTTTTTTTTAAAGAGAGTGTAATTCGTTTTTGAAAATGTGAGGGATATTAATGTTTTATACAAGCATATCGACAGTGGAAACTCCCCATTACATTGAGAAACAAAAAATATCGATAATAAAATTACAATGACAACTGTAAACTAGATACATCACTAGCACAAAATAAATTTTTCAAATTTAACTTTATACAACTAATTAAAACTACCATGATAGCTTTACATTTACGTTTTTTAATAATTAAATTATTAATAAATGATTACCGGTTCTCATCCAATGGGAATTGCGCCGTAAAATCACTTTTTTGTCCTATTTTATTAAAGGACCGTACACTACAAATTTCACATTTTATAAATCGTTTCATGATCGACATTGTATATAAAATTTAAAAAACTTAACAGTTAAACGAACTATTCACAAATTCATCTAAAAATTATACATAATTAGTATTATATAATTAGTTTGTCCGTAAGATAGATTTTGACGGACTTTGACAAAGACCTTCAACTGAAATGACACTTGTGGTAGAAAAGGAACTCTTGACGATAGAGTGAGAAAGCATGCTCATAATGACAACTTGACAAAATTTAATGTCATGACATTAAATTTTGTTAAGTTTGCCATCAAAAAGACCGTTAAGCCATACAAAATATTTTTTGTTCGAAGTTTCGCTAGCCTGCTTCGATCGATGTCATCTATATGACAATGTCACTGTCAGCTGTCCAGGTCCAGCCCAACCAAAGTGCAAATGTCACTTGTCTTTGATTCTTGGGTGACCACATAATCTATACAAAAAATTCTACCAATTTTAAAACCAGAAAATATTAGAGAATAGGGGAGCTTTATAATAAAAAACGATTTTTTATTTTTAAAAGAACTTTATTTGAAATACCAAATGTATGAAACAAACTTACCTATTTCTTGAAATATCTTATGAGCACATTTACTGTTTTACAATGTTCTACGTCCTTATGGACACAAATAAATTCTCTGCCGAGGATTTATGTATTTTGACATTTTTTTCTGCCCTATAAGGATCCGGCTTCATGCATGAATTCTGGATAGTTGATGCATGGTTATTTTATGATACGTCCATGTACGATTGTCTGCACAGCCCTTACGTGACTTTTAGTTTCAAAAATCAGATAGGCATGTTATAATAATTTAATTTCAAGAATTATTTGTTTACTTGAATCTGAATCTTTTTAACTAAAAAAATTGTGAATAGAAACATATGTATACGATAGTTTACCATATCATTATTATTTAATATTAATTTTGTTAAATAAAAAAATAATTATATTATATTTTAACAATGACGAGTTTTTGATCCAATTAAAAGATAAATATAATCGTGTTAGAGACATTGCAAAATTACTTAACATAATGTGAACATCTACTTAAGGTGTAAAAATTGTATCGTTATATAAAATGTCTTGATAAACCAGTGGCCTGCCACTTTTAATTATTCATTTAACTAATATTACAATAGTATAAAGCCGTAATAAATTGCGATAACATTACTCTCCAATTTTCCTTAAATTCTTATTAATACATATTCATCAAGTACAATATTTAAAATCCTGATTTAAGTACTATTTCAGGTGAATTAAAAAAACAATTAAACATTTGCATCTTCCAAATAATTCAAACAATAATCAGAGTAAAACATTAAAATAACATTGTGCTTAAAGTTCGAGGCAAAGCTCTCAGAGCTTTCATAATTTTACGAACAAAGAGATTATTTTAGTGATTACCCTTACAACGACTTTTCATGACCAAAATTCCTTAAATCAGAATAAGGACATTTTGACATTTTACAAACTAATTGTAACAATATAATTATTAGAAATGGCAGTGAAGTCTAAAATTACTATTAATAATTTAATTCATGCTTGCCATGTTTACTAAGTGCTAATCTCTTGAAATAGAAATCGATATTGAGATGTATTATAATTTCTTCACTAATTAACTTTGAACGCGCTCATAGCATTGATATATTTCTTTATATTTCATACATGTTCTTAAATATGAACATTATTTGATTAAAGAATCTGTAGCCATATAATTCATGTCCAGTATATGTGCCTAAAACGAAGCACAATTTTCTTTAACGCTCTCTTTCTTTATTATTTTTTAAGTGTTAAATACTCATATTTATTTAACTCGTATGTAACAATGCATAGTTACAGTTAAGTTAAAACATCAATCAAGATCGTCGGTTAAGGTAAATCGATTTATCGATCAATCGGAATCGAGTAATCCGGGGTATTCCACAGACCATGGAGCTGAAACGCGCTAACTCGAACAGTAACTCGATTCAATCGAAATCGTCATATTCGAGAACTCGGAAGGTCGAGTTGCGTACACCATTGTGCTGTGGTGAGGGCGTGGGCGGAGCTACCACGAGCGCAGGCGGCCGGAGCGCCTGCGTGGCCATATGCTATTCATCCACTAGCTCCCACAGCATCAGCGCGGCGTCGGTACCACCGGAGCTGATCAGGCACCGGTCATTGAACAGGAAGCGAGCGTTGTGCACTGCTCCCGAGTATGCTTTCATTTCATTATATTCCGCTTTCGGACTTGCGCAAGGATATCTAGAACGAACAAAATGTATTAAGCAGCTGTTTGTAATTACGTTATTTGAGTACTTAAGTGGATAAAATGGGAGTCCATTAGTGTTTCTGACCAGAAATATAAAATACTTCCATGTAAATTGTATTCTTAACGAGGGCTAGTGGTTTCTTATAACCAAAATCTTACCTAAATATACGCAAGTAGCCATCGGAGTCGCCACTAATTAGAAGGTCATGTGCAGAGGAGCGACTGGCGGTCGTTATCAATGACGTCATGGGGTAAAAACGGTTATTCCACATTCCTTAAAACAAATAAAAATAGTATTTAATATTTTCTAATAACTACCATAAAAAGGTATCAATGTAGACTGAGATTTACCCGATACGAGGAATCCGACCGTTGCATTGTATGTTGACCATTTCACGTCTTTCATAGCTATCGGACTTTTCTCTGGAGATAACGCTTT
This sequence comes from Papilio protenor, assembly GCA_029286645.1. Lineage (NCBI taxonomy): Eukaryota > Metazoa > Arthropoda > Insecta > Lepidoptera > Papilionidae > Papilio > Papilio protenor. Next base: position 1,720,983 of record JAGSMZ010000022.1, read on the forward strand.
TATGTCCCCTGCGAAATAACTTAATTACAGTTTGCATTACATTAAGTAACCATGTAATTAACGAAAGTGGCATTTATTAAACTTCTTTGTGCAATAGCAGTAGTTGCTTACAGAAAGACAGGTCATAGTCAGCGGTGACCGTTTGCAGGTAGCTGCCGTCCATGCTCCAGTCGAGTTGCACCAGCGGTTGTGCGCCGCGGATTTTATTTAATTTTTTATATGAAAAACCATCGCGAGACACTCGGAACAGGTATATGCTGCCGTTTTGAGATCCTATCGCTAATATGTCACCAGCTGAAAACAAAAAATATATCAACATTACGTTTCAACAACATTCAAGTAAAAAATGTTTTTCGCTTTGTTTACGTACAACTTCAGTTTAAAGGGGACCTTCGACGTCGAATTTCATGAAGTCATTGTTTTTTCTAGACTAACAATTAGGCTAAAAACTGCATTATAAGGGTGAAGTCACAAATGCAGCACATCGTTTGTGCCGTGCGGTCTGTGCAAAGTTTCCCTTTCTACCTGTATTATACTGCAGACAGTTGAGCGGCGAGCCACAAACTCTGAGAGTAGCGACGTGCGTGCCCGCGTCCGCGTTCAGCACGACCAGGTGACCTTCAGTGCTTCCAGCCGCGAGCGCACCGCCGCTTGGGTGCCATGCCAGAGACACGCACTCGTAGCCCACCTGGCAACACACGGAATTTAGTTATATCTGGCAATTTGCTACCATTTTGGTAGGTTTCCACTAATTTTTAAAAGATGGAGGCTAACGAACGGTAGGAACACCGAGATAAACGACACCCAGTTAAATTAACACTTGGTGAAAAGAAAAATGCTCATTAGAGCACTAACAACTATCGCGACATTGTATAGCCATCGTAAATCTAATTTATCATAATTCACCTGTGTAACAAAAATAGGTTTGTGTCCTTTCCAGAGCGCGATATTCTTATCATTGCCGGCGGTCGCAAACATTTCGTCATCCGGGTGCACGGCTAGACCCATCAGTAGTTTGTGATGACCGAATATAATCTGAAAAATCATGTAATTTTAAATGTATAGCCAGGATACAGAAATTAACTTGTATGTCGAAAACACTATTATGTTTATCGCTAATGTTGCCTTTTTACCTGATTAAATCTCCTTTGCAATGATCCTTCAAGGATATTATTCTTCGTTGTTCCAATGTAGAGATTGCCGTCATTACGACCTGGTCTTTGAGGATAAATGCTTCGTACACCACCCGCTGTATCTGGCAACTATAAAACAAGTATAACTATTTATCTCACTGATTAAAAAAATAGAATATAAAAAATTACCACCGAAAAGTTTCCCAGTTAGTTTGAGTACCTTAGTTTCCGTGATTCGTTTGTAATTTTGCAAAGAATCCCATGCAGCTATCTTCCTGTCCTTTTCACCTCCAGATATCAGTGTACCTTCGGAGAGCATTACTAAAGAGCTGATTCCCTTTATATGCGCCTAAAACATTAATAAACTTTAGAATTATGATATATATTGGGTAATGAAGTAGGCAAAAAAAAAAATAAGTCCCAACATCCAGTTTCTTTTATTACCGAACTTTTAAGGTGATACCTTGTACGAGAATGACATACCTCAAACTCCATACGCACAAAATACGCGCCGTCGCTGTCAACACTGTACACAGTAATAAAGCCATCGCTGTCCGCCGTCACCACATCGCCGTCCTGCTCGAACTGCAGCGCCGTCACGTTGGTACGAGAAGGCTGTGTATATTTTAAAATATAAAACAGCGTGTATAAATATTGAATAAAAAAAGAAATAGCATATTTACTGGTTTAATAATATCGGTGCGCTCGAAAAAGCCATCCTTTCGTCGGTTCCAGAAAGCGAGATGTCCTTTTCCGTGAGTGATGAGTAGATTGTCATCCAGAGGATGGAATGCCGCGCCTGTCAATTCTTCTTGCAGGGTCTATAGAATAATTTAACCCAATTTATTTATCTTATTTTAAAATGTATCAATAAAAAATTAAGTTTTTGTGTTATAATATTGTAAAAAACTGAAACGACAATATTCGTAGCACTTTCGTAGCAGTGTAGCAAACTTAACTATTCAGTCTCTAATAGAAAGTGCACCATAAATTAAGATCGTTGTTTTCCTTTTCTTCTTGAGCTAATTTTTTTACTTACAGCAACTTTTCCAAGTAAATGTCCCCACTGCCATTGCCACACGGAGAGAATGCTCTCTCGGCCGGCGTCCACAGCTAGCACGTAGCTGCCGCCGTTCTGTAATTTATAAACACCTTAACCACACAAACTACTCGATTGACGGCTGCCATTGTGTAACCCTAAATACTACCGACTTCTACCAATAACTACCGACTTCTACCAACTATTACCGACTTCTACCAAGTACTAACCAGCTGTGAGAAGGCGACAGCGGAGACGCCGGCCTCGAACTCCGCCATGCCGCACACGTGCAGCGTCTGCAGCGAGTCCGCGCTCCAGATGCGCACGTGCGCGTGCGCGCGCCGCCCGCGCCCCGCGCGCTGCCCGCTCGCCACCAGCTCGCGGGACGGGTGTAGCTCCATACTGCAACATATTAATTCCACAAATCTGTAGTATTAAGAAGCTGAGCTGTTCACATTAGTTTTATATTGCTAGTTAAGGTTTCTTAAGTACAAGAAATCGACATCAAAGCGCCAATGAGATTGTCACTGTTACTTCTAGATAGTTCTATCTGGAAATGTACTTGCAGCGTAATAAATCACCAGTTTAACGCTAGCCTAACTGAAAATTTAGGGCGCACACCTTTGACTTAACTAGCGCAATGTCTAGTCGCGTTTTGATTGCTACGAGCTTATACATATATGTAGGTGCGCACATTACTCGATTTTTAGTTGTGCAACTAAACAGTTGAATGGGCTGCGAAACAATCGATAATTGCACAACAGTTGTGAGTTAGCTTAGTCAAAAGTGTGCTCCCGCTTAAGTGGAAACATACCATTGTATATCTTCAGTGTGGCCGGTGTAATGCCGCTGCGAGTCCTCGTCACGGTCGTACATTACGGCCACCGCCGCCACGTAGTACAGCAGCTCGCCCGTCGGCAACACCCACAGGTTGCGACGAGAGTCCGCACCTCTGTACCCATAACTAGGCACAACGCAAAACCATGAATAAGTCGGTAACACTGAATGTTTTAAATAACGGTTCATTGTAATCCTGTTTTTTATTCCTTTAGTCAGCTTTAAACAATCTACAGATGTGTCAGCATTTTGTACAATGTCCCTAAGAATGATGTACTTACACCCAATCAAGCTGCATCTTCTTGTCCGGAGGCGAGTTGTCGATAGGCGCGTGGTGTATGGGCGGGTAGAAGGTACGGCGCAGCCCTCGGATCGTCACTCGCATTGGCTCCTCTTTGAGAACTTCCAGTAGTGTATAGTCTGTGGTCAAAAATAAAGGCTAAATTCTTGTAATATAAACAAAAAGTTTCGTCAAAAACCAAAATACGAGTATATTGCGTTTTTGTTGTAGACACTAACACACAATTCTATGAATAGGAAAAGTCATTTATTTAGTTTAGTTATTCTTAGACCGTAAAATGTACCTGAATTTCGTATAATTTCTCCTTCAGGCGCATACAAAACCCTCGGTCTACTTTTGCTGCGAGCTCTCCTGCCTCTGGAATCTTCTGATATCGGCAGTGAAGCTACCGTAGCTCTCGAACGAGATCTAAACACATCAGAAAATAATCTAAGAGCTAGACATACAACTTGTGAGCTTGCTGAAAATTTGTACTTAACGATGTTTCACAATTTTGAATCCCAACAATTATAAAAAGACAGTTTCTTAAGTTTCACTTGGCTTTTATTCATAATTTTAATAAGGCTTTTTGCTGATTACGCGACGTCCCAGCTTTTTTGAAAAGTCTGCCGACCCCGGAATCTTTGACAACTACAACTTTGCGTCTATTCTGCATTTGAATTTTGTATTCTATCCCAATAATGTTTTACCTTCTGATAGGCGACTCAATGGGCAGCATGGCAGGGGCAGTAACGACAGGGCTTAGCGCTGGAGGTACCACGATAGATCCAAGATAAAATGTCTCCACGTCTGCGAACTCGTTGCGCAGCTGGGAAAAACTTCGAACCTGCGTAATATTAACAGTTTACGGCCACACCTGGATATGTAAATGTGTGTTAACTATGTATTAAATGATATTTACCTCTTGGCCTGTAATTGTATACATTCTTTTTGCACCACTCATTTTCAATACTTGTCCCAAATCTTCTAAAACTTCTTCGAATGGTTGTGTTGTTCGGAGGTTTAACAAAACACGACACTGGAAAATATTTCGTTTTAAGTATAATATTTAATGCTCTGTATTTAGTTATTTTAAATGTCTCTATTGGATAAGAAAATAAAACGAATGGGACATTGCTGAATGTAGGACTTGTAGAATAATTTAATTTCTTACAGAGCAAACCCACAATAAGATATTAATAAGGTTTATTAATACAACAAAAACGAAAATTTAGTATTATGATAAATTGGCATTATATCGTGAGTTTTGGGCCGCGCCAAATAAATTTACGTTAACTATTATTACTGGATTTGATAAAACTATACTTCTAATGTAAGATTAATAGCGAGGAAACAGTAAAATTACTGTAATTTTCATTATACTTTAGCACAAATATACTTTCATAGTAACGAAACTTACGGGTTAATTTTTGATACCAGATTTGTGGTACCAGATCTTAAGCCAGCGTACCAAGTTCCTTGCTTATGTACTTGGTATAATCAGTTATACCTGTATGGAGTGGTCCATGTTATTGATGATCCTGATAACTCGTCCGCTGGAGGGTTTTCCGCCGCCGGGAGGAGGCGCATCGGACTCCGCCACGGACTGTTTACGGACGCTGGCGCGCGCCCACCCGCTCGTACCCGTACCGGTTCCTCCGTACCACATGCCGTTCTTCTTACCGTAACTCGCCGCCTTTAGGATAAACCAGAATAATGTACTAAAAATATTAAAACTGGTATTAGTCCAGTCACTATGTTACTTAGGGTCTTTTAAAAAAAACTGTGATCGTTTTCCGTTGCTGTTGTGTTCCTTACGTCATTTATTGCTTCCAGATTTTCCCTTTCCATTTAGAAACGTGTTAACTTCTTGAAGGACTGGAACAGAATGCAGTGGTGACTAATCTATATAATCTTTTGTAGACACGCTCAATATTTTGTAGACGAAATAAAAGAAATATTTTATGAAATAAGTTGTTGCATGATCAGATTAATAATGTTGATAAAAATGCATTGAATATTCATGCAATGTCTGACACCGTTTATAATTACAGATAAAGTAATATAGTTAAGTAAATTTGAATTTTAAACATTTGTATAAATTGTCAAGAATGCAAACGAAAAACGTATTTCAGACACTATCACTGATAAAAGCAAGGCATCTTTCATGGACGTTTTAAATAATATTTAATATCTAAGACTATGATTTTCCCATATGTTCTCTATATAACTTTTTGGCCCTTTAGTCTGGCTCATTGCCAAACATATAAAATATATCATTACAAGTGAAAACAAAGTTCAGGGTTGTACATTACAAGTTGTTTATGAATCGAAAGAATTGGCCAGTCAGACAGCGCGGCCCTGACCGAATTCGCTACGGTGACGACTCTCCAAACAGTGAACAAAACTTCTTACATAAAGTATTTTTTGTTCGACTGTAATGTTATTAAATAGAAAAAAGTTAAATCATTTATTCCAGATCCTAGAAACATAATTCTTATATTTGTAGCTCTGCATAATAGGTTTAAAAACTGGACTTAGTTAGATAAACTTTTCTACCTTCGTTCGATAGAGTCCGGATAAAACTCCAAAGTAAAGTTTACAACTGTATATTTTTACTTTTAATAAGTTACTTCGTGTATTTACAGTATTATACAAGTTGTTTTTTTCTACTGTAGAATATTAACAAATGTAAGTCGTAACTGCGCGGGGAATTTTATTGCTTTTATGAAGAATTTGCTCGCCTCTTACCATTTAACTGTGGCAGGACTTTTCTGTAATTTTCTTACAGTTAACCTAGTTAAATATGGTAACCCGATTGCATTCGTTGCGTTATTTTACTCCATAAAGAACTGTTTATGACGAATGTTATAACCGTTTCTTGCTAATTGCTAAACGTCTGGGGTTTTTGTTATTTTAAAAAACGTTTGTAATTTTTAGTAGGTATTCGAAATTCATGCATTCACTTTTTCACATTTTGATTTTTATATGTAAACTGCTTTATTGTAGATATTATTTAGTTACTTAATTTAAAGAAACATTTTAATTTACCCCCTCGTGTTTACATAAAGAGTATGAAAAATGTTTTTCTCTAAGAAATAAAATGTCTACGAAATATAATCGATCGAGTTCCTTTATTCCGTTTATTTTAATATTATCGATCTTTACTTTTGAAATTGCAGGCAGTTTAATTTAATAAAACATGTGGACTTACCTTAACTATGATTCTTAGATCTTCCGCACTTCGGGAGGTATACCTAATCCTTAAACGCGGTATCTTGGTAGCGTCGTACGCGACCACAGAACGACCACTTCTGGGGACCACCGAATTTACTACTGAATTACTACGCCCTTGGCCAAAAGGCACTAAGCGATATCTTTCAAGGACAGTCGATTATGCGTGTCTAACGACCTTCCTAACGGCCCCTACGATTATGGAAATTTGACTAATTCTTCTCACTTTCGCTTTTTAGTTTGGCTTTTAGTTTGCACGTGTGCCTGGTATATGTGTCGCGGACGAGGTCAAAACACAAATTGCTGCATAGAAAGTGGACTGCGGCGTTTTGTGAGGCCTTTTGTTTCTTCACCGTGAACGATAAATACACCGTTGAGATTAATATTATTGATATTCTTTTGTTTTTTTATATTATTTTCATAGTTGGAGCTTCAAATACGCATGAAACGTTATTGTTAATATCATACGTAGGAAAGCGAAAGTAGAAAACCGAAAACTTATTTTGGTCGCTTATTTAATAAACATTTTATTATCTTAATGAAATAAATTACATTGTTCAAGAATAGGGGTAGATTTTGTAATAAAAGGGTTTAAAGTTTTATTTTAAATTGGACTACACCGGCCGAGTGTATGACTGAAATCTAATGAGCAATTCTCACGCAAATAACCTTAATTAATAATGCAAACAATACTGAAGCTAAAAAGGACCAAATTTAGTAAATTTCCGAGAAATCAAAACTGTTCTGGGCTACGTTAGTTGTATAAGACCTAATTCACGTATTGTCGGACACTTTTTAAATATTTATGATTGTCTACGGGCTAATTCAATCTTTAAACTTAAAGGCCACCGTACACAGACCGTTCCGTCCAGTAGGCGTACTGCCGGCTGCAATTTTTAACACTGAATGTAAACAATTGGCGACCGCTTTACGCTGCCGTTACCAAATGCTTGTGTACTTACGGGTAAATCGGGCGTGTAGACTGGCAATGATATGACAGTGAAGGATTCCTCGTCGCTGTCCAGCATCGAGTCTTCTGCCAGCTGTAGCCAGCGACGTCGAGACGGTCGCCACACTTTGCCGTCAATGGTCACGCGAGTCACAAAAGCTACAAGCTCTCTTTGACTAAATCAAGTCTTTTGGTCACTTTGAGATTTTCTACTTAGTGTACTTTTTACACAGATTATATTTATCTACAGATTATCGCGAACATAAAAAGATATCATATAGGTTATGTTTAGTTTGTTACCAAGTTGATTTTGCTAGACTTAAAATAGATACTTAAAAAATGTGTCAATATTTTGATTTTTATTTTTATTGCATAAATTAATGAATTTGTCTGCACTTACATAACAATTTTGTATGAATTTTAACAATTAAGTAACCATAATTCGGTTCAATATAGTTCAATATTAGTATTGATAGGCTGCTCTAATCAGTCTATATGGGCCTGTGTTTCCACATCGTGTTTGCTGGGATTATTGCCAAAATTGATAGTGAAATGTTAAAGAAGTTCAAGTACGTAAGTGAAGTGTTGTGACAATGTCGTGCTGGTCTGCAGTTTGTTCTGCAGCGGCGTTTACATATCGCATGCAGTGACGTTATTGCGCCCTGCGTCTGATCACATATCACATACTCGTATGTATATGTTTAACAAGATAAACTTTAAAGCTTTAAAATATTAGTATGATTGTAGGTTGAATTTACATAATACTAGCTTTCGCCTGCGACTCAGTCACCGTCGAATTAAAAAAACAAAAGTAAGTAGCCTATGTGTTCTTCCAGACTACCAGACTACGTACATGCCAAATTTCATCGAGATCCGTTCACCCACGTTTAGGCTACAAACTCTTATAAACATCCATCTATCCATCCATTTAAACTTTCGCATTTATAATCATAGTAATAACTAAGCTTACTTTTCGTTTTTTTTAATAAAGAAACAAAATGACAGTCAAAAGAAACACAAAAAAAATATTTTATTTACAAGTATCAAAATACTTATTAAAAAGTTTTACCATGTACTTCGAACTAGGATTTAACGACAGTTTATTTCTTTTGTTAGCTTGTATAGCGTGTTAATGGCCAGATTGATATCGTTAAATCCACCTTAAACTGACCGGATATTATGAGACCGACCGAATATCTTTAATTGCTTTATGAATTGATCTAGCCTTGGAACGTTTTTACTTTGTGAATATCATTACACGACTGCACGTCTAAATAAACAACACAAATCCTGTAAACCACAGGGGTAGGCAAAACTACGGAGTTCCAATTAGCGCAGTGCTGACACATTCGATTCATACACATGTGTGTTAACACAACTCTTATGTGTTGAACTATTTCTTCTTCTTGAAGTGTCATCTTCTTGCAAAATTCGCAGATCATTAGGCCAACTTGGAATCGCGACTCTAAACGCATTTAAATATTACGTCTAAACAAATTTATCGACTTGTAATATACTAACACTATTAAAGTTAACACATTATTACATCTTATTATTATATAAAGGATATGTAATAATAGTGTAAGGCTGTAGATCGCATAACAGAAGGAATGCTAAAATATAAACACGCAAAAGCCTGAATTATTTTCCGTTGACGTCAATTGTTCAAGTTTCAATACCTAACTAATAATAGCTTTCATGAAGAATTTCATATAGAATTTATTTCAAGAACTGCGTGAAATATCTGTACGTGTTGTGGGTTTCCACTGCCGAAACACATGACTTAAACATTTTATTCCTGTTATTCTCATCGCTAAAAGAAAGATAATAACATGTTTTGGTATCGTGCAAGCCCTGTATTATGTGTCATTAACAAACATATAACTATTTACAAACGCTTTAGTATGCTATATTTATCATCAATTTTGATTTATTGTTGAAGTTCGTGATTCGAAACTTTTGTCCACTTCTTCACTGATGTTCACGGATTTCACAAAACGTAGCGATATCGAGTCACCGCAAGACCTTGAAAGCTACGTCCGTAGCGCTACGAACCATCTACGGTACTAGGCCCAAACGAAACAACAGCTGATACCGCACTAACAAAACAAGAAATCTAACAAACACAAACCATAACATCACAAGTGCCACTTAAAAATTAGGGATTATAAAATCTATGTAACTTGTGTAAGGTTTAAAATCAAACGTAGCAACATCTCTGTGGACGGCGGTGCTGTTACTATTCGAAAATTCACACGAGCGGCTGGAAGTGGACAGAACGCCAAGGTCGCTTGCTAGTCCACGCAACCAAGCAACCGAGCCCCTATACCTGATATCAATCACACATTTAATACACAGTGTATTTTTCGAATTAATATTATTACAAGCAAGACCAGTCACGACCACGTCAACACGCGAACTGATAAACGCAATCGGGATAACGCGCTAAGAATATTAGGCGAAGGTTGACATAAAATGGGTCTGAGACCTTGATCCACTTTACTTTTGGTCAATAAGCTATGCGGAAATGTGAATAATCTAGGCCTACAGTTAGCAACGCCTTCACAATTACACAATTATGTAAATAAATTTCATTTCGTTGGTAATTACGTCAGGTAAAATTATTTATATGTAAAGCCATACGTTAGGCAACTTTATTTAAGTTTTGGAACTTTGGAAGTTGAAACGTTATTATCTATCTTTTTTTTAAAAAGACGACCGCGTATTCAAACAATATCTTTCGTTTTAACTTGATAATATAATCAAGTTAAATGGTTTACGGTTAGATCATTTTGAGAATGACTTCCGAAGAGATGTTTCTTGTTTTGCATATGTAATTGAGTATTTAAAATGTCTTGATAAATATATTGAGAACGTTTACTATAAGCAGTGTACATTCATGCAATTTTTATTAACATAATTCACTCAAGTAAAGTACTTGTGCTTCAGGTAAGTAACCTACATAATATAATGTAATCTGACGTTAAATGGCTTTGTAAAAAACACCAGGTATTAATTATAGCATAATTTTTTAAATATAATATGCACGTGTATCGTAAGTAGGCTTTCTTTTAGAAATGGATGGATTGCGTGAAATGTGTCGTGATTGTGAAGAAAGTGCGAATAAAATGGCGACCAATTACCATAGAGCATTATGTGGAAGGTATTGGGTATGGCCTATGTCCAACAGTGGGTGGAAAAAGGCTGATGATCATGTTGATGATGATACCATAGAGAATCAGTGTATATTAAAAAAACACATATATATCCTTGATACTAATATTATAAATTCAAAAGTTTGATTGGATGGATGTTTCTTACTGCGTATCTCCAAAACGACTTAACGAATCTCTATGAAATTTGGCACAGGAGTACATAAATAGGCTTACTAAGCTTTAATTTAAAGGCGACTTACTCAGCTTGTATTTAATTTTGCACGGACTATGTCACGGGCAAAAGCTAGTTATTGGTCAAGGGTCAAGCTTAAATGGGATATATTCGTTACAAACAACCATTACTCGTATATTGATAAATCGCTTGACCTCCTTGCAACGGACTGCATTTTTCGAAAGCAAAACAATGAAAACATCGAACTGAAAATATTTTACGTGAATTATAAATCAGTATTATAAGAGACATTGATTACTATTGTTTTTCCAAGTTTAGAAAATAAAGTGCACTTTTATTTCTTTTTAATAAATACCTTATTATTAATGAATTCGTTTCTTAAGCTCTCCGTAGATTATAGGATTTTTTTAATACTTTTAAGTACATTTCATTTTATTTTGTACTAGCTGTTCCCGTGCGGCTTCATCCGCATGAAATCATGAAAATTTTATTTTATTGTTTACATTTGTCGAATTATCAATAGCAAATGACATGACATTGCAAACCTTGGCAACCTTGCTTCCTTGATGTTGGCAGCAATTTATGGTCTCTTTCCCACATTAGGGTTTTTATCCAAAATATTTACCCCCTAAGTTTAATGGCGTGAAAATATACGAGTATAGCCTAAAGTGCGACGTAAGTGTAGGGCTTTTTATTAAAAGAAGAATTATTCAAAAATGTGCTGTAATTGCTGACATCTTAGGCAACAAAGAAGTGTGTGTTTACGCTTTATTATAATAGTAAGATATAGAGATAGATAGTATAGATAATAATAATATTATAGAGTATAGATAGTATAGATATAGATGAATTAGTTTCTTAAGCTCTCCGTTAATTATAGGAAATTTTTTAGTACTTTTAAGTACACTTAATTTTATTTTGTATTACTTAGATTAACATGACTGAATTCAGATACTAGTAGGTTATGGTAATCAAAATATTAAACCTGATATGTTATATGAAAGCAAATTTATCGTTCATAAAGTATATTGGCAATGAAACAAATAGGCTATTTTCTTTTATAATAATAACCATTGGCTCCACAAAACTATGGTAAGTGTAATTTCTATCGTGACTCCGCAAAACCGCGCCCTGATCGTTAAGACATCGCAATTCATTTAATCTTGGAAAAACTAAACAAAACCGTATGTATACTTAAATGTATGGATTGGTATATTTACATGTATTACATATTTACATGTAAAGTAAACACCTAAATGTAAATAATAAACTAATAATTACTATCTACGTAAAAGCTACGATGTGCTACGACATTTTTAATGCCGCTACAATTACTTCATAATAATCAATACAAAATTGGCATCCCGTATTGTTCAATCAATATACATTTCTGGTATTCACAAACCGGGATTCTATAGAGCCTTTTTTCAATTTTTTGAAAAACTAATTGTTGCTCGCTGTGAACGCTTAGTCCTTGTGAAAAAAAAAAGTAGCCTATATTACTCAGTGATAACGTAGCTTTTTATTGGTGCAAGAATTTTTAAATCTGGCCAGTATTTTTTGAGTTATTTCAATACATACAACAATGCAAATGTTTATAACATTAGTATAGATAAATTCCGCATTGTTTCTTTTTATAAGTTTTATTTACTCTTACTTACCTTTACTACCAGACTTTTAAATGAATTTCTAAATAATGTAAGTCGGCAACAGGGAAACGATATTTTGCAGGTTCTTGGCAAGGGATCGCGTGAACGTCACCGCCACGTACTTTTTGTAATAAATAATTATGGAAAATGTATTTAATAGTAAGTCATAAGATTTATTATGTATTTTACATAATAGGTTTACGCAACACTTAGTTTAAAAGGTTCACTTTGATACTATTTAAGTCACAGATTTCAGTATAAACCTTTGTACTGAATATTTTATACGAATTGGGACATTTAAAGTAAAACATAAACGCACCTAGTCATTACAAATAATGAACTAGGAACCTAGCACGAAAATTTTATGCAGACCCATTAGGCATAAATACATAAACGAATGTCATATAATTTTTTTCCATTACGTTACGAACACTTTCTCGAAAATTTTCGTGTTACACTCAAACTCGTGGCAAATATAGAGAACACATAGCTATTTTGAAGTATACTCGAACTTGTAACTTGTAATCATTAAGCCATAATATGAAAATGTTACAGATATTTAACTTATTTTCAATCAAAGTTACTATGTGTGTTTTAATTATAACATACGAGACAAACATAAATTTATATTTATATTATAAATTTAGAGGCATCTAAGTTATCATATCGACTGCGCCAAAAGGTTACGCGGTCGTTGGTATTGTTGCCTTGGTGCAGTCTAAGTGCAAGGTGGTACAATGCCCTCGAGAGTATATGATTGTCAAACGACTTTACACACTTATGAAACGCATAGTTAATAATCATTATAATACATTGTTTTATTCGTTTTATACTTTACTAGCTGTTGCTCGCGACTTCGCCCGCGTGAAATGAAAAAATATAGCCTATTTTACTCACAGATAAATTACCTTTCTAACGGTGAAAGAATTTTTAAAATCGGCCAAGCAGTTTTTGACTTATTTCAATACATACAAAAATACAAACCTTTCCTCTTTATAATATTAGTATAGATTAAACTTGTATTATTAGTTTTTCTCCGTTTTTGATAATGAAAGTCTTAAGCAAAACGTGAAGTTATAGTTTAGCTGGGATATTTCCCTTGACGTGAAAAAAGGATTGGCGCAAAATTTCATCCAATACTTAAAATCCTACCTTTTCATTAATCTTACCTCTTAAAATGTTGATTTACTTTAATATTAAGGAACCGTTTTTTAACCCCATTCTTCGTTAAAAAATGAATAAGTGGAGTCATTCCCCAGGACATAAATTTATGCATTTAGGTGAGTCACTAAACAGTTTTACACAGAATTTCTTTGTAAAATACTACGAGTACGTAAGTACAAATAGATTTATTTTACGTAATTCTCGTAACGACTTTCAATATACAAACAAATTTATTATACTGTTATCGTATTCACAATTTCCTCACGCTGTAATTACATTTGGATGAAATTTCTTTCACAATTAGGCGCCGGATGGACGGAGAAAAACAAATTTCGAGCATTCGTAATCGAAATGCAAATGGCGGGTGCGTGGGGCTTATCCTTCGACCCACATCTGGCAAGGCCGCGGCCTCGTCTGCATGGGCCCCAAGTTATGTTGACTCAAATACCATCTTAGGACTTACACGCTAATGTTTTTTTTAGGACTGATTCACGTGAAGCGTTTGAAAAACTATTGAGTAATATTTATTTTTGTCTAACTATAAAATGGAGTCCTTTCTCGTTGTAAACATTGACACACGTAAAACTCAGTGTACCTTCAGTTAAATCGTATGTCTATAGGCGAAACTAAAAACTGTACAGTTTAATTGATAATTAAAATAATAGCATACACACGTAAATAACTGTACGGTTCGACTGTTCAGTTAAAACAGAAGGTGTGTAGAGGACTTAATAGAAGAATAATTATTGTAGTGTTAAAGATTTAAACGCGTCAGTACAAATGTTCTCAATTATCTTGTGTTTTTGTACAATTTTAAGGTATAATTACCTATAAAAAATGATTTTATACATTCTTTATTGTCTCGGCGTTTGTTACCCGTACAGTGCGGATTTACCCTAAACATAAATTTTCTTAATGATTTCAACATAACTATAGCTTAAAGCAGGTCAACTATTAAAGGTATTGTAACATGAAATAATTAAAATACAAAGTCTATATATAAGAATACTAGTTGTAGTACCCGGTGTCACTCGCGGTGATTTAATTATTTTACGCGAATAATGAAAAATGTGACCCCCAGTTATTTTTGTATAACTAGTAAATCTTTGTACAGCATTATTTATAAGAAATATGTCGTTAAGGTGTCATGAGACTTTTATATGTTTAGAATATAAGATTTACAACATAAGCTTAATGAGAAAAAACGATGAAGGGTGCGATAAACAAGTACCTCATTGAATTGAGACCGCATATAAAAACATGGTTTTAAAATAAATTTCGGTGGATTCAGGTGGCCGCTTGCTCGTTTGCCACTTAATATTATTAAAAAAAAAAAAAAAAAAAAGTAGTAAGGGAGTTTACTGTTTTCCATTTCTATAATCTGCGCTACGGTTGAATAACCTTACCTGTTAACATTTGTGTCGAAAAATAAAACCTAACCTCAAAAGAATATGCATATACTGGTGCTACTATGGTATACTACGATATTTATATCGTAATCAATTATATTCATCATACAATGGAAATGGTCAAGCAAATAGCAATGTAAACAACGAGATACAAACATCTGAATACGTTACCTTAAATGTTTTATACGACGATACGACGTAAGAGGCTCCGTCTTCGAGCTCTTCAAGTCTGTACTTTCGATCTCCATCCATACCGAATATGAATCTCGCGCCCCTCGGCAACTCCAACCTCTCCGACAAACGATCGAGTAGCGCGTCCATCGACACGAGGTCTCTTCCCGGCTTGAAACGGAACTCAACGCCGGGATGGAAAGGATCGCCATTGCGGTAGAATGTGACGCGTCGTGCTTTCCAATAGTTTAAGTTAGCGTAACGACTCGTCGGTTCCGGTCTCACCGCTCTAACTGTTGCCTCAGAACCTTCCGAGATGTCTTCGTTCCTTTGCGGAGGTGATGGAGGTCGGGACGGTCTCCATTCGGATTCCTTCTCGTCATCAGAGTGCGCTTGTTGCTCGGTTTCCGGTGCTGGAGTAGGTTCCGGTGCGGAAATAGGTTCTGGTGCCTGTGGACGGTTTCGCGAATGTAGGCGCGGCTTGACGGACTGCCGACGCGACATGACTCGCTACGGCCCGGCCGGCGACTGCCCGCCGCGCCCGCACCCCGCCACCCCAAACCTCTCAAGCAATAATCGTAGCCTTTGATACGACATATTTCATTCATGAAATCTTTAATACGCAGCCTTACTAAGATAAAAAGTTACCTATCTTTAATTGATTACTAAACGTTAGAGCATATTTTCAAAGATGTATAATCTGAAAAAACCTACTACATTTAATTTTTAAATCATTGAAAAATGTATATGTACTCGTATTCATATATTGCTATAATTATATGTGCGGGTATAATGAATAAATTATTTAAATATGAAAGTAATATAACTTTTGTAATCTCCAGATCATCGCAAGAGTTAACGAGTTTGGTGTGGACGCGTGACTAAGTGACAGAGGTCACGAAAAAAAACTTTAGCCTTTATTATAATTCGTTGAAAAAAATTAAAGAAAACCTCATTTTATCAAAAGTGAATCATTGTTTCGAAGAAAGTTATTAAATTTTACGCCAGCAAAGATATGATTCAGAATAATTTATAAAAACTAATCTGTTTTAACTCTTTACGACACTATCACACAAACATTTATGGCCACAAAAAATGTACACCAAAGAAAAACAAATATCTTAGGAATAGATAAAAAGCCTTTTTTCTAGTTATATCTACACCTTCTGGCTCAAGTTATTTAATTTCACTAGAGATACACAACTACCAAAATAACTGATTAACGTTTTGATTAAAATAGTGGTTAGTATTAGTTAATTAATTAATTACTATGTCTAATCTATTTAATCATAACTTACCGCAGTAGTGGCAGGCGCTGATTCTTCACTTGCCATTTTCACTTAAATCGATTCACAAAATTACAATATTAAAAATCACATAATCCCGAAAAACAAAATTATATTTGGCGCGAAATGCATTAATACGATAAACTTAAACTGAGGCTCAACACACGACAAGGGGATGATTTAAGTATGTTAAGTTAATTATTACTTAGTATAAGTTAAAAGTATGCAAGTAGTCGTCCGGTTATGTTTTGAGAAGGGAATCGAGTGAAGGTTCGGAACGGCCGCGTGGGGTGAGTCGGGCACCGCACCCTCGTACGTCACACCGGCGTGACCGTCTTACTTTTTTAACCGACTTAATTTTTAATTTTATTATCAGTAGGGGTAAAAACATCGTACTGATTACTATTACTATTATGAAAAATGTTATTAAATTAAATAAGGTTATCTATTTCGGAATGTTTTCTCAAGAATGGGTTCTTATAATTTAATATGGTGTAGATTTATGAAAGTTCAGTGTATACGTTTTTAACCAAAACAATGCAAAAATACTGTATCTATTGCATGCTATCACAACATTTGCTTTATTTTAATTTGTTTTATTGTATTTCATATCTACATTAAACCAGTTAGTACTCATGTTATTAAATTCACATAAATACTTTATAAATTATGCACATGATTTTTATAATTTTTACACGTCATATTATCATTTAAGAAATGCAAATCACAGTAAAAGACAAAGATTAAAAATTTTAAAACGCACATTATTTGATAATTGTCGTGGTATTGCTAAGTTGACACACACTAAGCGTGTTCGGGTCAACGAAGGCGTATGCTGGCGTGTTTATATAATTCGCTTATAGTTTTAGGTGACGCTAGTTAAACTCCGTTAATTGCTGTTAATGAATATCGATTATAATATAAAATAACGCTTTTTCTTATAATTAGGTGACTAATTACGAGGCTACGATGTGTCGGTAGATACTGTGAGGTTTTATTATTTTTTTTTTTTTTATAATAATAGGTGGAAAACGAGCAAGCGGCCACCTGAATCCACCGAAATGGAAAGCGACCGCTGCCCATAAACATCCGCAATTGCAGATGCGTTGCCTACCCTTAATTGATGGAGGAGGAGACGAATATAAAGAGGACATTTCCCCTTCCTATGCGTCTTCTTCACCGTCCAATCCACTTTTCCTTCCCATGCTTTCCTCTTAAGAAAAGGGTTGAAAGGGAAAGGGACTAAAATTAGGCCTCCGGCACCACACTCATCAGACGAAACGCGGAATTGCTTCCACTTCACGCCTGTTTTCTGTGTGGTCGTGGTATTACACCGGACGAGCCGGCCCATTCGTGCGAAGATATTAAAGCGGGCTCTACCACTGTGTTTAAACGATATCTTTATACAAAAACATGAAAATGTATCATAATAATTAGAATTCTGTAAATAAAGTTTTTCTAAACCAATCAACTCGTAGAGCTATAAAGAGAATTATAAAGTTCGGAGGGTCATAATGGTGAAAGCAAAGAGGATATTATAAAAAATTCTCCCTCTGTTAAAACCTCTTATAAATGTGTAATCAGTCATTATTTAATAATTAAGTTAATAATTGTAAAAAGAAAGATTTAAAATTTGATCTATTTCCAGTTCAACTACTAAATTATTTACAATCAGAAAATAACGATCACGTAATTACGTATAAGTCAAAGAAAAAGTTCTGATTAAGAAATGGTTTTACACGACTTGCAGTTGTTGCTCTAATTATTATAAGCAATTTGTTTTACTGGATTATGTTATAACACAGTAAAAACACTTTAAAATGTACCGTAGCAGCTTAGGTTGAGGTTATAATCGTGACTGAGCATGATTATCAATAAATAATGTATATGTGCATATGCATAATAATTTATGTATATCATAAAAGGCAGTAGCCAATAAAGCCAAGTCATGACTCAATTAAGCTCAATTGTTACAGACAATAAGATTAATTAAATAATGAGTTGTAATAATTATTTTTTTTAAATTGTTCAATAAGTTAAAGGTTGGTTATCTACGCGACTGCTACTTTGCCGTAGCACGTGCGTAGCGCGTAGCTATATACTTTACTAGCTGTTGCTCACGACTTCGCCCGCGTGAATTTTAAAAATATATCCTATGTTTCTCACAGATAAATTACCTTTCTAATGGTGAAAGAATTTTTAAAATCGGCACAGTAGTTTTTGAGTTATTTCAATACATACAAAAATACAAATCTTTCCTCTTTATAATATTAGTATAGATATACGAGTAGATAGAGAAATTTAATTACTGATTAAATTCCATCAGTTATTTTAATTTAGTCAGTACTTAGTATAATTTCAAAAGTGTAAAATTAGAATAATCACCTATTTTTGACCGACTTCCCAAAAGAAGGAGGTACAGAAGGAGGTTGAGTACAATTCGTCTGTATGTTTTTTTTTTTTTTTTATGTGTGTTACGGCATAACTCCGCCGCTAGTGGACCGATTTTGATAATTCTTTTTTTATCCGAAAGCTAATGCTCTTGCAGGTGAGTCCCATTTTTTTGTTTGATTTTTTACAATTTGTGGAAGGGTACACCGGTAGAGGTAGACCTAGAAAGAGATAGATGGATTGCAAGAAAGATAACCTGATTAAAAAGGGAGTGATGACTGAGATGACGTATGATAGAGTTATGTGGAGGATAAAAACCTGTTGTGACACTACGGGAGTAGGATAAGGAGTAAGATGATGACCTATTTTACAGTATAAAGTGTTATCAGGAGTGTTTGAGGTCTTTTAGTTATTATTTAATTAAGACGCAGTTTACTAAAATTACATAAAGAGGGCAGTAAGTCTGCACGCTTTCAATCATTAGTGACGTCATGAATCTGCGCGTTTTAAGATAAATGAGAGTTGTGCGTGTTTGAGGTTATATTTACTAACAAGTAACGATTGTTAAGAAAGATTGTAACTATACCTTTATTACTGAAAACTATTATACATAAATGTTATCGAGGTTGAAACTTGTAAAAGATTTTAATAATCTACGTTGAATTAATTTATTTTGCAACGATAAATTAGTAAGAATATCGTAAACTTCACTATTATTGTCACGTGTGTAATACTAATATTGTAAATCTTCTCTGAGTCTATCTCTGAGTAACATAGGCTACATTTCCTTTTTTTTAACTCCGCGCGGTCGACATCACGAGCAAAAGCTAGTAGATTAAAAAGATATTAGGTATGTAAAGCTTGGGGCGTGTAAATAAAGTTATTTTAGTTTTTCCAACCACGACGCTACAATAGAACAATTTGTTTTATTGATTGACGACAGCCAATAACGGAAACTCATCAGCAATTAAATTCAAGCAAATTAAGACTCTATTCCCATACAGTAGAATTCAAAATCATGATGCAGTATTTAAACTTTTTCAGTAACTTGACATGCCTTGAATGATACGTTTGTCATAATATTGCGTTTCCTGTCGCTCATTGGTTGTTTGTGAGGGTAAAAGATAATGGACCCGCCCTCGAGGCACGCCTATAGGAGAAAACTCTCGTTGCTAAGTAACTAACTCGTTTATATTTTTACTGCACATAATGTACATAAGTTTATAGTTCGACAGTAACAAATGTTAATTATTTATGAATGACTAACTTTCGCCTGCGACTCCGCTCGCGTGAAATTAAAAAAAAAACAAAAGCGAGTAGCCTATGTGTTCTTCCAGACTATCCTCTACGTCTATGCCAAATTTTATCGAGATCCATTCAACCGTTTAGGCTACATACTCTAACAAACATCCATCTATCTAAACTTTCACATCTTACTAATCTTACTAATATTATTATATAAATGTGAAAGTTTAGATGGATGGATGTTTGTTAGAATTTGTAGCTTAAACGGCTGAACGGATTTCGATGAAATTTGGTACAGATGTAGAGGATAGTCTGGAAGAAAACATAGGCTACTCACTTTTGTTTTTTTTAATTCCACGCGGACGGAGTCGCGGGCGAAAGCTTAGTATATATTATATTATAATATTAGTAAGATTGTAATAGATAGAACAATTTCCTCCAATGACGTCTTGTATGGCTTTGTTCCATTAAAATTTCCTCTTAACAAGACACTTTATAGAGAAATTTATGTAGTCATAAATACTCAGAATTACAGTAAAACCTCACGAATATTACTTAAAGCAATCAAACTAAATGACTTTTCCAAGAACTGATTTAGTTTGAGGCAAAATTGCCATTACGGTAATAATACGCTACAATACTAAATATCGAGGCATTTCTTAAACTAACTTCGATAATTTATACCTGGAGGTTCCCACAGACGAAACATGTGTACAACAGTGTTGTCTTTGTTTTATTCAAAACAAATGAAAGAGATGCCAATATTTATTTCTCAGCTATTGACGAATGTCGACGGTCATAGAATTTGTCACCAGCATCGCTCATAAAGACTGGTTCACATTTGGCCTTTACAGTTGGTCTCACTGACGTCAGTTTGTGTTCACATCATGCCAGTTGAAAGCCAGTCCAGTTATAAAGCGCTACTATCCAACTGTACTACCAAATGTGTCCCAGGCATAACGTAACAAAACTTTCACGTGACGCTCACGTAAAAAATGAACGTAAGAGTCGTAACACCTTATTAGCTCAAGGACAAAAGAAAAGTAACCAACTTAAAACACGCACTGACCTATAATTTTTTTGATAATCAAATATTTTTCTTTGAAATTAGGTGACGATAATTGGTGCAATGCTATGTTAACTCCACGCTATACAATTATTGTCTCATGTTAATATTTCATTCGAATTTCAAAAAGGTGAGGTTATCGTTACCTTTTATTTAATTCTATTTAGGGCCTGTTCCACCAAATTGTAAATTGTCTGATAACAATCTAACGTGTAAAATATGTGATGGAAAGATCGGATTTTGTTACCTTATCTGACGTCATTTGTAAGCTATCTACGTCCCTATCAGCCAGTGGGACAGGCCCTTAGTCCAAAAAATTGCTGCTGCTTCCTGGTTACACCCAGATAGTTAACATTTACATGTAAATAAATTCTTCAGTGCGTATAGTTTACATGTATTCAGGACAATACCGTTAGATTACAAATTACAACCACACCGTAAATTACAGCTGAAAAAAAAACGTCGTAACCTACATATCAACATTTAACACCCGCCATTAAAAAAAGTAACAAAGAAACAATTATTCAATTAGGTATTCATATGAATATGTATTACTTTTGTATGTGGGCGTTGGAAATAGGGACGCACGACAAAGTTCGTGACGAACTAGCGTGTGTGCAGCTTAACGGTCCTTCATCAATCAAAATTGAATTATATGTTAACGTAATAAGACTCATAATCAAAAAAGCGATGGAAGGAAAAATAAAGTACTTTATGGGAAAGTGGTTACAAGCATCGTTTATGATTGCCCCACTTAAATGTTACGGATTTATTGACTTTGCTTAAGCCCAGTACGATTAGAATTATTATAATTTTACAATTATACTAACCTAAATAGAAAAGGAATTAAAAAGAATTAAAAAAAATATCAAGAATTTTCACTCTTCAAGTCAGAAATAATTATTCCAACGCTGAAAATGTACAAATAAATGTTAATAAAACTATAATTTAAATTTTTTAATTTATTGTAAAACAAAAGACAAACTTCATAATGATTTCACTTTACTACTACACTAATGTTTACTTTTCTTTTTTTTCTTTTTGGGCTCTTCTGTTTCATTAGCATCAGCATTCTCGATTGGTAATTGTTTTTCTTTCTTTTTTCGCTTCGAATTATCTGATAAACAATCAGTATTTGATTCATCAATAATTGGTTCAGAGTTACGTTTCCTTTTTTTCTTTTGGACTTTTCCTTCATCATCTGCAGAAGGTTCTATAGGTCCCTCCTTTTCTGTATCATTTATTTCTTTTGTTTTATCCCTTTTCTTCTTTTTGTTTTTTGTTTTTTCATCGCTTGATTCTTTAGTATCAATAATCAAGTTATCTTTGTCTTCCAACTCGTGTTCGTCGAGCTTAATATTTTTCTTAGACTTCTTTTTGGATTTACTTTTAGCATCTTCATTAATATCGCTTATTGTATTAATTTCATCATTTCCAATATCTGTACAATCATCTTTTTTATCTTGTTTAAATTTCTTTTTCTTTTTATTTGAATTTGTACTAAGAGCTGTATCAGTTTCATTCTGAGCAATACTATGTTCCATTTGTCCTGTTTCATCAAATTTTGCACTATTGGCATCAATGTCATTATTTTGATCTGTTTTGTTTTTCTTTCCTTTTTTACCTTCATTGATTGGATTGTTTTCATGATTTTCTTTCTTTTCTAAATCTTTCTGATCCCTATCTAATACAGCTAAAAAGAATCCAGTCGTCAAATCGGAATCAGGTTTTGCGTACAAACATCTTGTACCTATACTACCATACATTCCTGATCCGAAGTTATTCCATTGACCTTTCAACAATTCCTTTACATCTTGAACTCTCCATTTAGCTCTTGATGTTTTCACAACATTCGTTATAACTCTTTCATTCTCTTCAGGATACAAAGAACATGTACTGTAAACTATCCTCTTTGCTTTAGGAAACGAATTCATTGCATGTTTTAAAAACTTTTCCTGCAATGATGTAAGTTTAGCTAGTCGCGTTTCTTCGATGTAGTTGTGTACGCAAAATTCCATACCTAAATATCAAATTAAGACTGTATTACCATTTGTTTAAAATTCACAATTGAATACAAACAATAACTAAAATTACCTGAACCAGAACAACTAGGGTCTAGTAAAATATATTCTACATCATCGTAGTCTCCTCGTTTAATTTCTAAGGAATCTTTGTGTAATGTTTCTACACATTTTGATCCAGTTTTCTCAACAAACTCACACAGCGTCTTATAACGTTGCTCGTTTCTTTCCACCGCGTAAATCTTCCCCTGAAAAGTAAGACAGTTACTAAGGAAGTAAAGAGTTTAAAACATTGTTGTACTCTCACAAAATCCTTACATACTTATTAAGGATATCTAATACAAAAAGACCATTAAGGAAGGACCTTAACAACTCCGAGTATGATTAAGAATATGAGTAAGATTGGAAGTATTACCTCATTTCTCATAAAAGCAGCCAATTGCGTTGTCTTCATACCGGGTGCAGCGCACATGTCCAATGCAACACTACCAGAAGGTGCAGCCAAAAGATGAACTGCGAGAGCTGTTGCCTAAATAAACAAAAATTTAAAAATCCTTTACAAATATATAGATTATCTTGTAGCATTTCTTTTACATACCTTATCTTGCAATATAATCTTATTCTCCAAATATAATTCATGTTCATGAAATTTGGTACCCGGAGCAAAAACGAATACTGTCTTCACATGGTAATCCTGTGTAAAATCATACTCTGTGACATTTTGTATTTGTTTGAGATAGTCATCATAGGAGCCAGAAGTGCATCTGATGAAGCGATACTCTTCATCCTGGAAGGCTCGTATAGCATCAGATGTGGTCAAGAGATTCGTGTTAACACGGACATATCTGGGTCTGCGAACAACTGTCATGTAATTTTTAAGCATATTTAAGATTAGTAGGTTATACAATTTTGATTTTATAAAAATACAATACTCTGAAATAAAATCTTTCTACTTGTCTTATTGGTAGAATATTTATAAATAATTTTTAGTAATTTTCCCGTCCAATTTCTACCTTAATAAGGATAATTGTCAAATTTTACGTTTTTTTTTTCATAGCATGTGACTTTATTTAAGGTGAAAATCTTGATTAGATGCATGTGGCGAAAACTGATCTTTTACAGTGCAAACCAGATGGTCAACCATTTGAAATCAGTTCATAAAAAAATCCTTTATATAATATACAAAAATGTATGTCTGAAGCAATCGGGAATAGGCAATAACTTTATTATTACAACATTTGACAATTTTGTAACTCAAACAAATTGAATTTTGTTTAATATATCATTTATTTCTACTAGAATAAATTACATTGGATTAAATAATTCATTATAC
This sequence comes from Papilio protenor, assembly GCA_029286645.1. Lineage (NCBI taxonomy): Eukaryota > Metazoa > Arthropoda > Insecta > Lepidoptera > Papilionidae > Papilio > Papilio protenor. Next base: position 1,745,538 of record JAGSMZ010000022.1, read on the forward strand.
AATACTTAAAACAATATTGTACAGTTACTTGGAATGAAATACTTTGGTACAAGACAATCAATCTTTTTTCAAATTTAATGTAGCTTTGTCCGCTTCTGTTGCAGTTGGTAGTTTGCTAGTTGAATATGAATGCTGGTCAATTTCATTTCCATCTTCATCATATTCCTTTTCATAATAAGCTTTATAAGCAAATGTGAAAATAATTGTATTTACTACCATAACTGCACCAAAAACTGACCACGCTGTTCTTGGAAATGTATCTAAAGGATACAAATCAGTGAGTATGTGTCGTACACCAAAAAATGCAATAAAAGGAAGTGTAAACATCGCTACACTGTATAAAAACAAATTTGCAAGTACTAAAGTCACTCGTTTAGTATGGGCTGGTATCAGCGGACCCTCAGTATTATCAGCCATTTTTGTGTATTTTCAGTTGTTATTGATCTGAAAAATAAATAAAAATAATTACCTTTCGACTTCAAATCATCTTCATGGTCATCTGTATATTTTTCAAATTGTTCTTTGTATGATAATATTGTTTGTTCTGGTTTACTTTTCCCAGGTAAAGATTTTTTACCAAATAGCAATTCTGCTGTTAATATTTTTGCTAGCCAAGGATCAAAACGTGATTCATTTTTAAGAAGACTACAACTATCAAAGATTTTGTCAATATGTGCAGCATGTTTTATAGTTTCGGTTATAAGTGCAAATAGCACGTTAGTTCTCTGCAAATACATTGAAAGGGGACATTAATTTCTAGAAATACTTTGTAAGTATCTATGTCAAAAACATAAGGATATACTCACGAAATGACGAAGTTTATTATCGTACAGTAAGGTTTTAACGCTGCCGCCCTCAGTTGAAACTTTTTTTAATATATTAGCAGCAATTTTATAGTGCCTTGGTACTTTAATGGAATGCTCGAACATTTTACTATTAGCAAAAATATGACGAAAACTGTACCATTTCAATTAACCTTGATAAAGTTTGTATCACGAGATCACTCAACTCAAAAGATATATTCTGGCAAGTTTTTATTTTATGGATTAAGTTGAAGTTTAAAGTGATTTTAGGTTAGGAATTGTACCATAAAGATAGAGGCCTATAGAGAAGTGTCATAGACTAAGTAGAGAATTTAATTTTCGCACCCTTTATTTTTTTTTAAATCTATTTAATAGGGTGGATTTTAAGCCATACCTACTTACGAATTCAAAAACTCAACTGAGCTTCGTTTCGACTCTTGAGCCTTATCTTTCGCTCACCAAATTAAATGGGTGTAATAGGACTTGGAACTTTACATTCACATTTATATTATATTTATAAAGCTTAAGATAATACTGTTCCCAATGGTCTGCTAAGCTAAGTTATCTTTAAAATATGAAGACTATAATGATTATATTAAAGTTCGTATGTTTGGTAAATTAGTCCAATAAATCAAAAAAATGTCGAAAGGGGAATGTTGACATCACAACAAATAAAAAATATTTTACCATAGCCAAATGTTTTATTTTTTCACTCCGAGTACTTACGGTAGATTGTTGCACGTAATCTTTATCATTTATTTACAATTTCTCAGAAATGTACTTTTATGATTTGTAATTTGTTGTTGCAACATTAATTATGTAAAGTGTTTGTAAAGGTATTTGGTTTTATAAATTGTGTTATATATTTATATATCAATGTTGTTTGTGTAATTTCATTGACAGTTTCTTTTCGAATGGCGATTTGCCCCCCAATCAAAATACCAGGAAATGCTATGATTCAACATTGTGGTTCAATATTGTTAAGTAACTTAGTGCATAATATTTTCAGTGATCAACAGAGACATGGTCGCGAACTAGCGAGTTTTCAGTGAAAGGTGTAAAAATGTTGTGGGGGTAATTTGAGTGATCAAGTAAGAGATCAATCAAAATAATGGTGCCCGCACCGAGCTGCCCCAATACTTGGGATTACTGGACGTCCTCGACGTCCGAGAAGGTCGACCTGATATGCCTGATGCCCAACTCCGTGTACATGCCACTGACAGTGGGTTGGGATGTAACACTGCAGGATGTGAAGGAGGTTAGTGCCAGACAGTTCACAATAACATCCTAAACGAGCGTGAGTCATGACTTTGAAGCAACACATTTCCTTTGCACTACAGAAGTAGGTTACTATTGTGTAACATGCATAGATAAGTTAGTTTGATTTTTAGAAAGTCTACACATTATTTACATTTTGCTGCTTATTCAGATTAATTAAATACACATTTTGTAAGGAACTGTATGATCTTTCAATGATTTATTCTTTGTTGTAAAGGGTTTTTTTTTAATTTATTTAATAGGGTGGATTTTAAGCCATACTTACGAATTCAAAAACTCAACTTCGACTCTTGAGCCTTATCTTTCGCTCACCAGATTAAATGGGTGTAATAAGACTTGGAACTTCACATTCACATTTATATTGTATTATAAAGCTTAAGATAATACTGTTCCCAATGCTCTGCTAAGCTAAGTTATCTTTAAAATATGAAGACTATAATGATTATCTTAATGTTCGTATGTTTGGTAAATTAGTCCAATAAATCAAAAAAATGTCGAAAGGGGAATGTTGACATCACAACAAATAAAAAATATTTTACCATAGCCAAATGTTTTATTTTTTCAGTCCGAGTACTTACGGTAGATTGTTGCACGTAATCTTTATCATTTATTTACAATTTCTCAGAAAAGTACTTTTATGATTTGTAATTTGTTGTTGCAACATTAATTATGTAAAGTGTTTGTAAAGGTATTTGGTTTTATAAATTGTGTTATATATTTATATATCAATGTTGTTTGTGTAATTTCATTGACAGTTTCTTTTCGAATGGCGATTTGCCCCCCAATCAAAATACCAGGAAATGCTATGATTCAACATTGTGGTTCGATATTGTTAAGTAACTTAGTGCATAATATTTTCAGTGATCAACAGCGACATGGTCGCGAACTAGCGAGTTTTCAGTGAAAGGTGTAAAAATGTTGTGGGGGTAATTTGAGTGATCAAGTAAGAGATCAATCAAAATAATGGTGCCCGCACCGAGCTGCCCCAATACTTGGGATTACTGGACGTCCTCGACGTCCGAGAAGGTCGACCTGATATGCCTGATGCCCAACTCCGTGTACATGCCACTGACAGTGGGTTGGGATGTAACACTGCAGGATGTGAAGGAGGTTAGTGCCAGACAGTTCACAATAACATCCTAAACGAGCGTGAGTCATGACTTTGAAGCAACACATTTCCTTTGCACTACAGAAGTAGGTTACTATTGTGTAACATGCATAGATAAGTTAGTTTGATTTTTAGAAAGTCTACACATTGTTTACATTTTGCTGCTTATTCAGATTAATTAAATACACATTTTGTAAGGAACTGTATGATCTTTCAATGATTTATTCTTTGTTGTAAAGGGTTTTTTTTAAATACTACGGTTAAGCTATTAATTCAGGCATGGGTGTCAGTAGCTGTCCCTGCCCAGAAAATCAAAAAATATAAATTAGCTGTATAAACTCCTATGAAAAATTAAAATGGTCCAATTCCTATTGGGTCCTCATTACATTTATTTAGTTATTTTTAAAAAAATTGAATCGAATTTTGATAAGCAATCACTTTGGAATAAAAAAAATTTCTTATTACTAGCCACCCCTTTTCTCTTTGAACATTGGTCTGCCCCTGATCATCATGCATGCATGCATAACTCATCTAACATTTCAGGAATTATGGGATCAAGCTGGGAAGTATCCTCTATTTGGGATGCTACATGAGATGACAGGATATGTTTTCCAGTTCATCAATTCTTTAGCAGTTACTGAAGAAGTGGATGATGAGAATAAACGCCTTAGAGACATAAAACCTTCTTGTGGTGTACTCCTAATAATAGAAAGATCAATTGAAAGGCCTGGAGAGCATTTGTTGAACACACACATCAGTAATTTGATAGGAAAGGGTGAGTCAATATACATTTTATCATTACTTACTGCAGAGAATAAATTGCTTGTATGATTGTAAAATATTCAAAACAGGAAAAACTCTGAAAAACCACATGAATCAGCATTTTTGCTGTAGGTAAGTCTACATTTGCATAAACAGGAAAAAACAACCGTAATACAGATAATCTAAGATTTGTGTAAAATTTTAGGCAAAAATGGATTTTATAAGTCTTAATGTTTTAAGATTTTTTAAATCTAATTATTCACATATTTATTTCTCATTTAATTTAATTTTATATGCTGTTTTAGGTTTAAATGAATTTGACAATCTGAGAAGTTCGGAAGTGAATGACTTTCGGATGCGAATGAAGTACCTCGCAGAAGAGAGTATGATCAAAAGGGCACAGAGCACAAGGCTAGAGAGACTCCGGTATAGATGTCCGCCGAGACTAGCGGATAGCCCGGCTGTGCCCGCCACACTTACAAGTCATTTGAATAATAATTGTTTTATACTTGTCACCAAAGTGGCTAATACAGAGGTAAGTGGATGTTATTAAAAAGAACATATAATCAAAAAGGCACAGTGCACAAAGCTAGTGAGACTCTGGTGTAGATGTTCGCCAAGACTAGTGAATAGCCCGCCTGTGTTCTAAAACCATTCAAGTCATTTGAACAATAATTCATTACCTAAGTTATACAGAGATAGTGTATAATTAAAAAGTGAGTATCATTAACGGCCTGTCCCACCAAATTGTAAATTGTCCGATAACAATCCAATGTGTAAAATATGTGATGGAAATATCAGATTTTGTTCCCTTATCTGACAGTGACGTCTTTTTTAAGCTATCTGAGTCTCTATCAGCCAGTGGTGGGACAGACCCTAAGTCTGCTATGAGTTTGTAAAACAATGTCTAAATGAAAATTGCATTTCATCATTTAAATGTAAAATTGATTTTGTCAAATCATGATTTTTAATAAATCCTACCATTGTTAGTATGCATTTAATTTGTGTGGAAATATCTGTTTAGTTTATTGATTATGTAAAAAAGATAGACTTTCATTACAATTAAGTTCAAAATATATAAAACACAAAAATAAATAAAACACTTATGTGTGTTTGTGGAGTCCTTCATTTATTTATGACTAAACTCATTTGATGACGCGATTTTACATACCAAACTTGAACGATGAGTTTGCAGGACTTTTGTTAAAGGTTATATTACATATCATTAGTATCTTCTTCAAGAGCTTCTTCGCTACCTTCTTCAGCAGCATTTTCACCTTCTTCAAGTATTTGTACCATAAGATTTTTTGCTTCAGACCTGAAAAGGGTTTAATTTTATGATAATAATGATTTAATTATCAATTTTAACTAAATTGTACAAAAATATACAAAAATATAGTTGTACAAAAATACAGAGCTTCTTGTATATAACTAGCTGTCGCTTGTGACTTTGTCCGCTGGAAATTAAAGAAATAATAAAAACCATAGCCTATGTTACTAACTGATAACATAGCTTTTTAATGGTGTAAGAATTTTTGAAATCGGTCCAGTAGTTTTTGAATTATTTCAATACATACAAAAATCCAAATATTTTTTTTAAATAGTATAGATTCATAACTAATTTCCTACCTCTCCTCTGGTGTGAATACACCTTTGTTAAGCCTCTTCAATCTCGGCAATGTTGCGAGCACCTCTATTCTTAGTTCACTATCATCCTCTTCCACTTCTGTGCCCTCTTCACCAGTTCCACCCATGAATGGGCAACCTTTCAGTACTATAACTTCTAGTGCTGGCAAACACTAAAATAAACAACATTAAATTTTAAAACTACAGTGAGATTTCTTACATTAAATCTAAATTAAGTAATTCCTTAAGAGAGATAGACAAAATTAGAAACCAGATGTTTTTATCTAACTATTATAAATGCAAAAGTTTTGATGTATGGATGTTTGTTAGAGTTTGTAGCCTAAATTGTTACACTGATCTCGATGAAAATTGGCATAGATGTAGAGTATAGTCTGGAAGACATATAGGCTACTAGCTTTTGTCTTATTTTAATTCCACATGGATGGAGTCTCAGGCGAAAGCTAGTCTGAAATAAAATTGAGCTTTATACAATTGGAACAAGGTTTAATTTTACTTTACACGTTTTATCAAGTGTAATCGTAATAAAAGGTGTTTAAATTAAACTTTGTTTCAATCTTATAAAGATCAATTTTGCTTGATAAAAATCTGCTCTATCTATGCTCCATTGTGTAAACGGACCTTTAGTGACTATTTAACAGGAGAAGACAAATTTGTTACTGTTTTTGAATCTCACCTGTAACTTCTTGACTTGCATCATTGTTGTCACCTTACAGTTTCGTAGATTGATGTATTGCAGTTTTGTATGGTCAGCATTAAAACCATTCAATAACTTGATCGGATTATTCCGAACGTGGAGGATACGCAAATTGACCAGATTCTCAATACCAACTAGACTACTTATCTTGTTTCCCGCTAAGTAAAGACTGTCCAAGTTTGGGAAATTCAAATTTGATATATCCGAAATTCGATTATAACGAAAGTCTAAACATCTGAGTGTAGGCATTCTGTCTCTAAAGTCGATTTTTGCAATCTCATTGTTACCCACTTCTAATGTACTTAATTCCGGATGATAAACATCAAACACAGATGATATATTATTACTGTTCATTATTATAACTTGTAAGTATTTAGATTTCTTCAAATAAGCGGAATCTAAATGGTTTTTATCAGCATGTATTAGTACTAGGAAAGGAATTTTAGTAACGATTTGCAGAGCTTCGGTAGTAAGGAAGTTATCAGAGACGTCGACGAATTGTAAGTGCTTGAAGGATGCTATAGCCCTTATGTCGGTTAATTGCATGCCTGTACACGTTGCTTTTAAGAAAGCGTAACTGGAAATAAAAAGTGATTGACTTATTGGTCGTGTATATTGGACTTTGGAATCTCTCCATCCTATCACTTTATAAGGACACAAAACAAGCTATTTCATTGAATTAAGGACCTAGATTGGGCTTCAAATGTCTTCTTACCCATCACCATCCGCAGTCTTTCCGAGCAGACTTTGACGAACACTCACTTCGGACCGGTTGAGTTTTCTCTCAGCGAATGTTGGCTTCGTCTTCAAAACTGTCACTTTCTTAGCTTCCTCCACCACGCTTGACTCACTCCTCGTCACCGCTTCTTCTTCTTCTTCCACTAAATCTTCCTCAGCTCCTCCCCTCTGACTGATGTCGAAGTGAGATTTCAGCATTTTGATTTGAAATACGGTTTTAAATATAAAAAACAATAAGTGAAGTGTCAGCAGGCAGCGATTATGACAACTGTGTCAGTTATGTCACTATAATTTTTATTTTTTATGAAATAAAGAGGTTGAAACACTATTTGGATTTTCTATTTTTTTTTATTGTAATTGTCATAACGGTGGGTGTTTTGATTCGTTTTTCAACAGTTTTCATTCACGACTAACGTGCCAGTGTCACGTACGCCGCAGCAGCACATCGACACTATACTGAAGAAGAAGGTGAACTCCCTCAATATGCGGGGCGAAGACCCTCGCAGTTACGTGCTCAAGGTCTGCGGGAGGGAGGAGTATCTGTTCGGCAAGGAGCCTCTCATACAGTTCCTCTACATACAAGAGATGTTGGCAAAGGACGGCGTGCCTCAAGTCATGACAGTCAGTATGGACAAGTTGACACGTAAGTAGTATGTTTTTTTTTTTTTTATAATATATGGTGGCAAACGAGCAAGCGGCCACCTGAATCCACCGAAATGGAAAGCGACCGCTGCCCATAAACATCCGCAATTGCAGATGCGTTGCCTACCCTTCATTGACGGAGGAGGAGACGCACATAAAGAGGACATTTCCCCTTCCTATGCGTCTCCTCCACCGTCAAATCCACTTTTCCTTCCCATACTTTCCTCTTAAAAAAAGGGACTAAAATTAGGCCTCCGGCACCACACTCATCAGACGAAACGCGGAATTGCTTCCACTTCACGCCTGTTTTCTGTGTGGTCGTGGTATTACACCGGGCGAGCCGGCCCTGCAGTGCGAAGATGTTAAAGCTGGCTCTACCACTGTATGTAATTAATTAAACCTAGATTTAGTTTTGTTAGGTGATATGATCAAGGAGAGGTAATTGCAATGACGGATGATAGAGTTATCTGGAGGACGGAAATCCGGTGCAACGAGAGTAGGATAAGGTATTGAAGATGATGATTTAGGTTTTTAGTCTTTTCACTAAGCTAACTATACTGCTGGGTGTTGCTGTTATTTTGTATACCACTAACAGCCGCGTCAGTCCGCTCTGTATAATGGTCGGTTATGCGCGTCTTGTATAATTTTTGTTCGTCAAAAAAAGCATTTAAATGTTGATTTCAGTCGGCTGTGATATACCAATAGACATGCGGCAGACTCCCCCCGACTACTCGAACACGATACGCAAGAAAAAGAGCCAGTACGAGTCGTCGTGGAACATTTACAAGAACTACACGTGTATGGTGCAGAGTGTAAGGGGTTTGAACATCGACCCTGGACGACAAGTAGAGGTGAGATTGGTGAACTGGACTTAATGTAGTGGGAGAGAGATGGCAATATGTTTTTTGTTATCTCACTCCCACCTATAGCTGCTTCTACAGTGGAAATCTATTATGATTATTATATTTATATGGAAAGCGAAAACTTTTTGTTGTGTTCTATGATAATATTATAAAGAGGAAAGATTTGTAGTTTTGTATATTTTAAAATAACTCAAAAATTAGTAAGCCAATTTTAATTCATTCAACGTTAGGAAGGTAATTTATCAGTGAACAACAAAGGCCATTTTTTATTATTATTTTTTAATTGACACGGACGAAGTCGCGAGCAATAGTTATAGATAATATGGAGGTATTTAAAAAACAATTGATTTAAAATAATGATCGTCAACTTTTAAGTATTCCAATGATTTCATGATTTAATTCAATTTTCTGTCAGGTTGTGTGCCAAGCGGGTATATTTCACGGAGGCAAAGCTCTGTGCGAGGCTCAGAAGACGGTCGTTACTAAAGTGTCGAATGGCGTTGCTGAGTGGGATGAGGGGCTGCTCACATTCCCCATCAAAGTGTACAACATGCCGCGGATGGCGAGGCTGTGTTTTGTCGTCTATGAAATAAATAAGACCAAGGGAAAGAGACGGGGGAAAGACTCGAAGGTACGAACAAATTTTAAACATCTACACTAATATAATAAAGCATAAACACTTTGTTATTTAAGATATCAGCAATCACAGCGTATAATTAAATAGTTCTTTTTTTTAATAAAAAGCCCTACACTTACAGGCTATTTTAACGCTTTTTAATTTAGAGGGTGAAATTGGAAAAAATTGTGTTGCGGGAAAAACAAAAACTACAAGCCAATAGCAAAGAAGCAAGATTGCCATGGCAACGGTAATTGTTGTCCAATGACAAAGGCTTTTCATCATCTGGGATGAACTTAGGGTTTCCAAGCCCCTTAGTCGGGACGTATGATGGGGATGAAGCCGCACAAGCCAGCTGGTTATTGTTTGTATTTTGTAGGATTCTATAAACAAGTTGGCGTGGGCGAACACGATGATCTTCGACTACAAGGAGCAGTTGCGCACGGGCGGGCTGACGCTGTACATGTGGACGCACGTGGCGGACGAGACGCAGGGCGACGACTGGCTGCTGCACCCCCTCGGCACGGTGGTGTCCAACCCCAGCACGGACTCCTGCGCCGCGCTGCAGGTCTGCTTCTCAGAGTGAGTGTCGTATGGTCTGCGGCTGACGTAGGCTGGCTGCTTCTCATATTTTTTTCTAATATTAGTAGATTTTTATTAATTTGCTAATATTTTCTTTAACCATTTCAAATAAGCTCTAGGCTGTGTTCATAATAGTCGAATGGCGGGATTCGAACCCTCGACCGCAAGATCGGTAGTCCGTACCCCATACTACTGCTAGGCTATTAGGCTACTGGTGTTTAAAAGTGTCATATTAGTTAACATCATCTAATTTTATGAAACCCTATTGACCGAGGAGATCGAGTAGATCGAGATCGAATAGATCTAAAAATATACGTCAAGTGAGATTCGAACCAGGTTTTTTGCACTATTATTTTTTTAAATACCAATTCTAATTTCTACTATAGGCATTTTATGTTATATACCTCTTGACACTCCGGAAAAGAAGACGAAAAAAATGACATCACATTCGCCAAAATCTAATATTATCGGTGTACTTGGCAGGCTTCTATGGCGTCATCTAACTGAAATACAAACCCATAAAGAAACATGACACAAGTTACGCCCTTTTATGCGCCTGTGACGCCCTTTTACGCGACTATGGTGCCCTGTGCGATCGGCCAACTTCGCGTTTTGTCTTAAAACACCATATTCCTTATATAAAAGCAAGTGTTGTTTCAGTTTCGAGTGTGAGTACCCGATACTGTTCCCGAAGCAGGAGACGGTGAAGGCGTACGCGGACGACATCGAGCTGGGCTCGCCTGACGTCATCGCGCGCCTCAGCCGCGACTTCCAGCAGCTGCGGCTCACCGCCGAGAAGGACCCCATGTATGAAATGCACGAACAAGAGAAGAAAGATATATGGGCTTCCAGGTTTGTATGACATATACCTAATTGTAAGTTTAAGGGAAAGAGACTAGGCCACGGGCACGCACATTCATCAGAGTGTACGCAGAAATGCTCCCACTTCACGCCTGTCTTTTGCATAGTCGTGGTATTACACCGGGCGAGCCGACCCTTTCGTGTTCGTGTTAAAGCGGATTCTACCACAGTAAAAATTAAAAAAAAAAATCGTAAGTTTAGATGGATGGATGAACGTTTGTTAGAGTTGGTAACCTGAATTGCTGAAAGGATTTTGATGAAATTTGGCATATAGGTACAGGAAGAAGACATAGGCTATTTACTTTCGTTTTTATTTCAAGCGGACGGAGTCGGCGGCGATAGCTAGTATATTTTAATAAATATGCTAACACAATAATGCAATGTCTTGTAGCCTCAACTGCTGAATGGACATTTATGAAATTTGAAGAAGACATATTTACTCTTGTTTTCTAAGTTCTAGCGGACGGAGTCGCGGGCGATAGCTAGTATGTAAATATATGTAAAGTATGATATTTTGGTTAGGGAGTACTTCCGCGCGGAGGCGCCGGAGCTGCTGCCGAAGCTGCTGGTGTGCGTGGAGTGGGGCGAGCGCGCGGAGGCGGCGAGCGTGGCGCGCATGGTGGCGGGCTGGCCGCTGCTGCGCGTCGAGTGCGCGCTCGAGCTGCTGGACTACGCGTACGCGGACGCCGCGGTGCGCGCCTTCGCCGTCAAGTGCCTCGCCGAGATCAGGTGTGCGCAACTTCCTTTACAGGGTGTCTCGATATTTCTGAGATTAGGTGGGATTGTTCCCATCCGTCACCCCGATCTGTCCCCACGTGAGAATAAAAAGTTTCATCCGTCCCACCTTTTAGTCCTACTATCAACAATAAGGTGACAGATGGAACCGTTATGAAATAAAATAAGTTGGGCCTTCATTTATTTATTTTCAAAGAAAACCTAATTAAATTGATTTCATACAAATGTTTACGCCTGATAGATTGTAAGCAGCAATTACGAAACAAAGTGTTTGAGATTCGTTTCGGGACTCGCTAGTTAGATCTTTAGATATTGACGTAAGTAGGTGTTTTTTATTTTATAACTAAAACTAAAAAACTAAATTTTCTATAATGGAACGATTGAACGACTTTGGATATTGACGAGACGAACGACATTCATCTATATCTACACTAATATTATAAAGAGGAAAGATTTATATTTTGTATGTATTGAAATAACTCAAAAACTACTAGGCCGATTAAAAAAACACTATTAAAAAGCTACGTTATCGCTGAATATTTTTTAATTTGGCATAGACAAAATCGCGAGTAACAACGAGTGTTTTATAAGTATACTAAAATTGCAATTTTTCCCATGTAATACTAAAATGAAAGTGCTATGACGTCACAGTACTCATACAAGGTGTTCCTCATTCTAGGGACGAGAATCTTCTGCTGTACTTGCTGCAGCTGGTGCAGGCGCTGAAGCACGAGTCGTACCTGATGTGCGACCTTTCCGTCTTCCTGTTGCAACGCGCCTACAATAACATGACTATTGGACATTTCTTATTCTGGCATTTACGGTCAGTCGATAATTGTTTTCTATCTATTAATTTAATATTTATGTTTCTTTATGTTTGTAATGGTATAAGGAAAGGATTATGTTTAAGAATATATTGAAATGTACTCCTGAGTTTTTTCTCAAGATCTTTTAACCCTTTACGATAGTGTCCAGTGTGTCGAACTAATTTAAAAAAATCTGCTGAACTGGTTTATTACATATCCAAAGAAATTGAAGTAAATATTTGTTGTATATGTGTAGTTCGGAGATGCACGTGGCGGCGGTGTCGGTGCGGTTCGGTCTGATGCTGGAGGCGTACTGCCGCGGATGTCAGGACCACATCAACACGCTGATGCGCCAGATCACCTGCCTGGAGAAACTTAAATGTACGTATTTTATAATTAAACTACCCGCACCCTTGTATAAAAACTTTATTTCATTGTTTACATTTGCGAAAATTCAATTGAAAATGTCAATAATCAAATGTACAAATAATAACGAAAGCCTTCAACAAAACAATTACTGTTACCATGAGAACTTTGTTTATAGTTTTTATCCTATTACCGCGTGACGTTTTTTTTTTTAAATTAACTACCCCGTTAAATTAAATAGCCTGAAATTGCCTGTGGAATTTCGCAAGTATAGGATTCTTTTTAATAAAAAAACGAATTATTCAAAAAGTTGTAATTGACATACTATATAACAAAGTATGTTAGTTTAGAGATATAGATGTAACAATATATTCCAGGGGCGAGCCAGTGCGTGCGCAAGAAGAAGGAGATCTCGAAGGCGCGCGCGGCGCTGCAGCAGCACCTGCAGGAGCAGCACTGCATGGAGACGCTCTGCGACTTCGTCTCCCCGCTCACGCCTAGCCTGCTCTGCAAGAAAATCAAGTCAGTTTATATATTTTTTTATATTAATATGGCAATGGCAAACGAGTATACGGTCACCAAAAACAGCTAAATTGGCGAAGCAACCGCTGCCCATAGACATCCCCAATTGCAGGTCGTTAGTTATTTATCAACTAGCCTTTGCCCGCCTCTTATTCAGGGCGGAATTAAAAAAAAACTAGCAAGTAGCTTATGTTATTTCTTAGACTATGTACATTAGAATGATCTGATAAAACAAAATTAAATATTAACAATTTAATTTTTAATATTTTAACAAATTAATTTTAAGCGCCAATAGCCTAATGGTTTGGGGTACGGACTACCGATCTTGAGGTCGAGGGTTCGAATCCCGCCATTCGACTATTGTCGTGATCCATATCCTAGCACAAGCCTATAGAGCTTAGTTGGAATGGTTAAAGGAAATATTAGTAAAATTAACAAAAATCTACTAATATTTAAAAAAAAAATTACATGGATGTATTGTGTAACGCAGGCCGGAGCGGTGCCGCGTGATGGACAGCAAGATGCGGCCGCTGCTGCTGGAGTTCGAGAACGTGGACCCGACGGGCGCAGACATCCGCATCATCCTGAAGATCGGTGACGACCTGCGCCAGGATATGTTCACTCTGCAGATGTTGCGCATCATGGACCGCCTCTGGAAGAACGCTGGATACGACTTCAGGTACCACTTGGAACAACCAACGTTCAGTACTTGTCTATATTGTTGAATTCAATTGAAATTGGTTATGTCATGTCGTGTCATTTATTGTCTATGGTTTAATTTCATTTTATGTTTAAATTGATGATATAAGCGTGTCTGTTTTTTAATAATTCTGCGATTACAGCCTTATGAAATTTAGAATTTTTATTAAATTTCTGATTTTAATTGAATTCCACTATAGATTAATTATTCGTAAGAGTTGGTACTAAATGGATCATCGTCGAAAATCCTTTAATTTTTTTAACAAATGTTCTTTAGATGAACAAAGTAAGTTCTTAAATGTACAATGACGTCATTTATTTACACTTGTACATTTACATTGCAAATTAATTTATAAAGTGTTACTGTATACGCAGACTGAACCCTTACAACTGTATATCTATGGAGTACGCGGTGGGCATGATCGAGGTGGTGGAAGATGCGGAGACTGTCGCCAACATACAGAAGCAGAGCGCACTCTTCAATGCCGCTTCCACTATATACAAGGCCAATTTATTCCGTAAGTATACTATGTAAATAGATAACTATCAACATTTATTTGTCTAACTAAGGTAAAAAAAAAATATTTCATCATAATTATGATTGTGTTAGTCTATAGAGTATTATGTAAACAATGACACAGTAGAATTGATAGAAACAATAATCTTTCGTTTCAAACTATTTATTTTTAAACTTTAAAATCTTTAAAAAGTTAAATTATTAATTTCGAGCAAACATAAAGGCGTGTAAAATCAAATTAACCTTGTTTCATTTGTATAAAGCTCAATTTTGTTTGCTCTGCTGTACAACAAGCACACTACTCGATTTTTAATTGTGCAACTAAACAGAATTGGTTGCGACACAATCGACAATCGCTCGACAGTTGTGCGATTGTTTAGTCAAAGATGCACATCTTAAGAATTAGTACGCTGTAGGAATTAGTATTAACTGAGTATAATTTATTTCAGAATGGCTCCGTAAACAGAACCCTAGTGAGAGTGGGTTTAATAAGGCGGTTGAGGAGTTTACTATGAGCTGTGCGGGGTACTGCGTCGCTACATACGTGCTGGGCATCGCTGACAGGCATCCTGACAACATCATGGTCAAGAAGTGCGGACAGGTCTGACAGGGTTACTGACGCACTCACGGCTCACACTTAGTGTACATTTAGTAACAGAAATATACGCTAAATACCTCATACTGAACAATTAGTGACTAACGACCAAATTCTGAAACGAATCTTAAATATTTCGCTTCGTAACCACCGCTTATTATCAGATAGATCAAAATTTGAAAGGAATATAGAGTTTAAGCGTAGCCTTATCAGTTAAGACGCTGTTACATATTTAAATGGCGTTTAAGTATTCGGCCGCAAATGCGACAAACAGTTAATTCCAATCTATTTTTAATAATTTCGCAAAGCAGTTCCTATTATTTATAATTACTTTTCCTTTTTTGTGCTTTATCTTTAAAAAATGTAAAAACCGTTAAATTTACTTCTTATTGCTAATATCTTTTAGAGTACACTAATGATGTCTATAAACTATTCGAGAATATTCTAGAAATCATTATTTCAGCTGTTCCATATCGATTTCGGGCACTTCTTGGGCCATTTCAAGCAGAAGTACGGCTTCAAGCGCGAGCGCGTGCCCTTCGTGCTCACACACGACTTCATACACGTCATCAACAAGGGACAGCGCGCCTCCGGAGTCAATGAGGCATTGGACTTTAAAATATTCAAAGAACATTGTGAAACGGTAAATATATGAAAAAAGCAATTTGTTTGAATTCTGGCTATGCACATGTTTGAAAATGCCACACAAAAAATCTTACTAATGTTAAAAATGCGAGCTTAAATGTATGGATGTTGGAAAGTCTCTGCAGAACGACTAAATGTAAAATCTTGATGTAGAATATAGTCTACATCGGTTACTTACTAAAGTTTTTTTTTTTAATTCCGCGCAAATAAAGTCACGGGTGAAAGCTATTATACAAAATAAAGTATCTCTGTTCTTACAAATACATAAAAGTTCTATGATATCATAATTTTGTTTTTATAACCTCTTTGACAATCTTATGTATATTTTTTCTTCCTTAGGCATTTAAAATCTTGAGGAAACATGGCCACCTGATCCTGTCCCTGTTCTCCATGATGATCTCCACAGGCCTGCCCGAGCTGCGGTCAGAGAAAGATTTGCAGTACCTCAGGGAGACATTGGTAAGAAATACAGTTACACTTATTTCATATTGAAAACAAAGAGATTCAAATATATGGAGTATAGCATAGTTGACACTTCACTTGAAACATTTTAAAATAATCATCAATAGATAATCAATTTAATAATATTTAAATGGTTGTATTTTATTTTATAACACTGTCTAGTTTATTATATTAGACACAAGGTGGTAAACTTGACAACTGATAGTACCTTTCAGAGAAAGTACCGGTAAAAAAAATTTGTTCACTTTGCCTCATTTATTTATTTCTAAAAGCATTTGGTGGGAACCTATACTAAACTAACAATGTAACATTTCAGGTGATGGATTTATCAGAAGAGAAAGCATTGGAGCATTTTAGACTGAAGTTCATAGAGGCGGTGAAGAACTCGTGGAAGGCGTCCGTCAACTGGGCCATTCACAACATTGACAAGAACAACTGACAGTGACCCGTCAGCAGGCGGCTGAAGCGGCAGCCGTCGAAGCATACGCCACAGACGCTGTAAAGCGGAACTCCGCCAGGAACTGATTCCGGGACTACGGGATCCAGAACCCGGTTCCGGAACTGCGGGATCCAGAACTTGGTTCCGGAACTGCGGGATCCAGAACTCGGTTCCGGAACTGCGGGATCCAGAACTTGGTTCCGGAACTGCGGGATCCAGAACTCGGTTCCGGAACTGTGGGATCCGGGACTGCGGGATCCAGAACCCGGTTCTGGAACTGTGGGATCCGGGACTGCGGGATTCTGAACTCGGTTCTGGAACTGTGTTCGGAATATGCAAGTGTAATTGTCAGTTCCAAACCTCGCCGGTTGTGTGACAGTGAACTTTGTAGTTTATTGCTAAGTGATTAGGTCGCTTTTTGCGGACGCGTTTCTGTATCGGATACACAGTTTTTAGTCAGGTTTTGAATGTGATAGTGTTAATATTTAAAGTTGTATTGATCGTGGAACATTCTGTGGAAATAAAAGGTAAGTTAGTTGGTAAATAATTAACTGAAACTGGTTTGATACAAAAGCTTAAAGTCATAGGTATTCAGTAAGACAAACTCATGGTGTGTTAATCTTGTTTAAGAAAATACAACATTGAGTCAATATATAAATGTATCATGTATAAAATGTCAATATTTTCACATTTTAGTTCCTAATTGCATTTATATTGTACAATGCGATCGTAAGATGTTTGTATTGTTCTGAAATTATCGTGAAGTATTGACATAAAAAAAAACATTTACTTTACAATGTTAATACTATGACTGTATGAAATAGTCTCTTGGTTAAAATTTTAAATACAATAAAAATCACCGCTGAACTCACATATACTTGTGAAGGTACTGAATAATTTCTTCAGGTTTCCTTGCTTGTAAGTGGATTCATAGTTAATTAATACTCCAAAATTAAAAAAAAACAAAAAAAACTATGACATTACAGTATAAGGTGACAAAATGGCAATAAAATTCGCCAAAATAACGCACCATTGTCCATACCATGGTTTTTAATTTGTTTGTTGAAATGTAAAATGACATATATAGGAGAAATGTATTTAAAAACTGGTGTATCTGATACAAAAACATACAGTAACTAGTCTAGTGTGTATCATTATTTAAAACTGACATTAATAAATGAGGTTTTATATACATTATACCTATATATAAAATCGAAAGTTAAAGTTAGTACAATTGTACTAATATTTGCTTATACTCAGTTCATTCCTAAGTTTAACTTCATACCGCTCATCTAAGTTTAACTTCATACCGCTCATCTAAGTTTAACTTCATACCGCTCATCTAAGTTTAACTTCATACCGCTCATCTAAGTTTAACTTCATACCGCTCATCTAAGTTTAACTTCATACCGCTCATCTAAGTTTAACTTCATACCGCTCATCTAAGTTTAACTTCATACCGCTCATCTAAGTTTAACTTCATACCGCTCATCTAAGTTTAACTTCATACCGCTCATCTAAGTTTAACTTCATACCGCTCATCTAAGTTTAACTTCATACCGCTCATCTAAGTTTAACTTCATACCGCTCATCTAAGTTTAACTTCATACCGCTCATCTAAGTTTAACTTCATACCGCTCATCTAAGTTTAACTTCATACCGCTCATCTAAGTTTAACTTCATACCGCTCATCTAAGTTTAACTTCATACCGCTCATCTAAGTTTAACTTCATACCGCTCATCTAAGTTTAACTTCATACCGCTCATCTAAGTTTAACTTCATACCGCTCATCTAAGTTTAACTTCATACCGCTCATCTAAGTTTAACTTCATACCGCTCATCTAAGTTTAACTTCATACCGCTCATCTAAGTTTAACTTCATACCGCTCATCTAAGTTTAACTTCATACCGCTCATCTAAGTTTAACTTCATACCGCATTTATTTGTAAGGCTGTTAATAAATACCTAGTTTGAAATCTTATATAAGTAAGGTATAAAACCTTATTCAATTAATAGTCTTGTGAGATTTGGTATTGTAATAATTATTAGTTAATATTTAAGAAGGAATGTGGAGGTTTCATTGTGCAAATGTCGGCCATTGGCTGTGATATAGTGCGGATAAGCGCATACTTATTGACGATTTTATAATAATCGTATGAATTGACGTAGATTAGAGCTAAATTTAACCTTAACTTAATTGTTTAATAGATGATTTCTCTGTAATTATTTTTACCAATGGGCCGATCCAACGGGAAATTGTTTAACCCATTTTAATTGCCACATTTGGGACTAATAGTTTCTTAGTGGTCCCTTAGTGGCGATTTCTAACAGAGTTTCAACTCAATGTGACAGAAAGTGTCAAACCTTAACATTTTCATTTTATTCAAATATAGTAATGTCAAAAATTACCAATGTAAATGTGGTCTAAAAATATTTAAAACAGTAAATATAACATTTTTATACTTGTATGTAAATTTTGAGAGTTCGAGACATAAAAGGGCTTTTCAATTTTTATTTTAAACCTTAAAAGCTTGATTTTTTAAATCAAATTACAAAATGTATAAGTGTAGTAAAAAAATCAAAACAATGTTTTTGATATGCCCCTTTTTGGTTTCTAACTTGATGATTATCAGTCAACAGTAATATGTAAACAGCCTAATATTAAAATAAAATCGATTGTAGCCCTATGCAATTTATAACCCCAGTATCAAATTTGAAACTTCAGCTATTTAATTGTTAAGAACATATTCTTTTAAGGAAAAAAAAAGTTTGAGGCCGCATTTGCCTGAAACTCCAATATTGAAAGGCTTGTTATAAGGGATATAGCTCTCATTGTCAAGTTTAATTGTAAGTAGCGATTATTGCACATTAGCATTATATTACCGATAGCAGTTGAAGTATCATAGTTTAAGCAGTATTAACGCCTTAATAGGATCAAATGTTATTAGTGACGTATTTAATTTTTTGTTACTTCTGCCTACCTCATGGTGTGTGAACAAAGTTATTCAGTTTGTGGGTAAGCTAGGAAATTGGTATAGTTTTCATATATCTTGGAGGCTCAACTCTATCAGCATTAAACGCGGTATAAAGTTAAACTTAGGAATAAACTGAGTATAAGCGAAATTTGTACTAATATTTGCTTATACTCAGTTTATTTCTAGATTTTACTTTATACCGCGTTTATTTAAGGGTGTATATGATTCGCTGCTCTGAACACTTTAGGGGAATGTGTATTGTGTCGTGGTCAAGTCAAGAGCTTGACAAAATATGTAAATATATTTTGTCAAGCTCTTGAGCAACCAGTTCGGGGGGGGGGTCATGACCCCCATAACCCCCCCTGGATCTGGGTGAGTGTGCCTTGAGCAGCCAAGATATTTGAAATGTGTTATAGTGAAGAAGCATTTAGATTTAATCGTAGGAATGTCGCTCAGTGATCAATGTCTACCAGGTATATTGTCATTAACTTTAAGATATGTGATATGTCTATTACTTGCTGCTTATTTAAAAAATTATGGATTTAAACAAAAGCCTATAATATGGTCGTCTATGTTAGCTACCCTTTAGGCACAGTCTGGTCGAAATCGGCCCAGACGTTTTGGATTAGCCGGAACAAACGCGGCTTGCGGACAGACAGACAGACAAAAAAAATTTAAATGCGATTTTCGTTATCAGCAAAGCAAATACATCTTCCCGAAATCTGGAAATTTTTTTTTGATATTACAGACACTCTAATTATATTATATGTATAGATTTTTAGTAAGTAAAAAATTTTACTAATCAAGTATAGTTACACACTGTTCCCGTATCCAAAAATAAACTTTATAAATAACATGTTTTAAATTTGCTTATAAAATAAAGATGCAATATAGATATCTTAGCAGAACTGGCCATTGAACTTTTAATAAAAAGATGGTTTTACAAGTGATAAAAAAACAACGCAAAAGTACAGCAAAGAGATAAAAAATTAATGAAATTTCTTTATGAAGGTTGCAATATAAAACAAGACTTAACAATTTATTCAAATATTTGATATAATTTTTGAGATCTTTGACTCTAATATATTACGATTTTATTTCTCGGGAAATTATTCAAAACGGTTTACTTGCCATTCTCAATAAAACCACAGAAGTATTAAAACTAATTTACACCTTTCACAAGAGTAAAGAAATCTTTTCTAAATGTGGAGTTACCTATGGAGGGCATTCAACCATTTTTTTACACTAATTATTTTACTGGTCATAAGAACATATCTTGTGGAGTCTTAATGCATTATAGTTATGGTGACCATTTACATTTGATTTAAAGAGACTTTTCCCATAATAAAGAACTATATAACATGGGTCCGAATTTTACATCTCTATGTGGTGTGCTTTTTTACCCTAATTTCTATTTGTTACATACGATTATATAGCTCTTATTAAATGTATAATTATAAATAAATAATACATTTATAAATTATTTTGTATGAAATCCTTCAAATTTAAGAATGTTGGTCACTTTATTGGAGCAGGAACCGGTTACAGCAGGTATGTTTTTTATCTCGTAAAGATTAAAAGCTTTGCTCACGTGTACGCGAACTGAGACGAAATATCCACATACTTATAATCTTGATATTTATTATGTATCAATGATATTGTAGGCTTTTATAACCTACTAGCTGTTGCTCGCGACTTCACCCGCGTGAAATTAAAAAATATAGCCTATGTTACTCACTGATAAATTACCTTTCTAACGGTGAAAGAATTTTTAAAATCGGCCCAGTAGTTTTTGAGTTATTTCAATACATACAAAAATACAAATCTTTCCTCTTTATAATATTAGTATAGATAAAAAATGTTCTCTCTTGTCAAAGGGATGGCTAAATGTTTTTGTTGAAAACGCCACATTAAGTGCTGTTTTTGGCCATTTGTTCAAGAGATCAATTTAAACTGTATAACACTATTTTACCATCTTCGGGAATCGAGAAAAATGGACACTTATTGTCGGAGGTCTAAGCGTCATTCTAGTTAGCTATCAGCCCATTACTGAAACGACATTTAAATATGTAACAGCGTCTTAAGTATCACGCTTAAGCTACAATTTCCATAAAAATTTAGACAACTGTAGACTGTAAGGTGCTTAAGATTCGTTTCAGTATTCGGCCCGTATTTAATTTTCAATAAAAAGTAGGTATGGTGTGTTTTTCAATATTCATAATGAAAAAACAGTGTCACTTTTTGTTAAAGTAAATAGCAGAGTAATAGACGTAACACAAATTATGTCTAATGTATATAATATAATTATATTATGTGTATTGTAGTTTTTGTACTGATTCGTATAATTTATGAAATTGCTAGCTAATTATGTAGTCATAAAACGATTAGGTAAATGCGTTAGGTTACACATAATGTCTTCTCAATTATATGCTGTAATATTGTGAAATGTTTCGTAAATAATTAACTAAACAATTAAATTAATATATACATAGATATATAATCTATAGATGGGGTGTTTTGTATAAGTTTGATGTTTAATCAATTTTGTATTGTAAATGCCAACACTGAGGGAATTAACCCAAAAGGTTTCGAGGCGTTTTTTGCCTAATTTTTTCACTGGATTAGATATCTATAGGTGGTGTATCTATGTGTAAAATTTAGTGTTATTAGACTAATGAAATACGCAGTTTCTTCTTACACTTTTAAAGTTTTTAATATCCATTAAAAATAACAATTTTAACAACATTTAAAGTAATATATTCTAGAAAAAATTACAATTCATACTGAAATTATATCACACAAAAAGGTTTTATTTTTGACAGAATTAAACTGAAATTCTTAGATTTTTTTCCCAGGAAAGGACGTTTTTAATTTTTTTTTTAATCTTTTGTATTAATTTTGACCAATAATGAACCGAAGAAAATAGTTTTTAAGAGCTATTGGTCATTGCTAAAGTTCTAACTGAAAGACATTTATGAATAAAATAATTTATTTTAGGGTTTTGTAAGATTACAAATATTTTATTTGTATTATAAATTATTTTGTCATGTACTGTAGTCGATGACAGTCAAAATTTTTGTTTAAATTGATTAAAAATTTTCTTTGCTCAAATGTATATTGTATATAGGATATTTGAATATATAATTTGCAACGTGAATTTAGTTGTTTAAAACTTCTTTGTGTAATATATTAATTTAATGCTTACAATAAGTATGGAAAACTATAAAAAATGACTAGATTATGTTGAAGATGTAGGATTGCCCAGACTCTTGCTAGGAAAATATTTAGATCAAGTGTTTGAGCGATGGACAACTACGATAATATTATATTCAAATGTTTTTGCTCTTAAGTTAATAAAAAACAGATCTATAAACTTGCTTCTTCAAACTTTTTATCAATGTCCTTAAGTTGTCAGGAGTGCTCTCAAAGTTTTACTAAGAGCATGCACACATCTGAAACTAAACTATCGAAACTGTTTAGTCTCGCTTTAATTCCTATGAGCTTATATGGAGGTGCGCACACTACTCGATTTTTTGTTGTGCAAACAGTTGAATTGGCTGCGAAACAATCGACAATCGCACAACAGTTGTGCGATAGTTTAATCATAGGTGTGCGCCTAAATAACACGAATATCAAAGATTTCAGACGGTGTGTCAACGCTGCCGCTGCTTGAAATAATAATTATTAATAAAGCTATCCAATACACTGCCAAATATAATGTGTCAGACTGATTGCATTATTATTATTTATAGTAACATTGTTTCATTTTATGTGCCTATATTTAGTTATTGTATAAACTTATATTCTGACAGTTTTAATACGATTGTCTATGATTTCAAAATGGCCGCCATCTGATTTGGTAAAAGTTTTGACAGCATCGAATTTATAAGACATACATTACGACAATAATTGTCACGATATTATAAATACAAAAACCTCCAAATTATGATGAATAAATTATTTTTTTCTTTTATGTCATGCTTAAATATAACAACGCACATTTCCATGTAAAATTTACTCCGGTTGTGTAAAAATAATGTAATAATTGTTGCTTTATTAAGGTCACCAGATTGCTGCAATATAAAAAGCAATACGATTTAAAATAACAATATTTTAAAGTAGAATTTATGTATTCTAACTGAATTTGCATTATTCCACACTTCCGAAAGTAAACAATAACTTCCGAATAGTGTTAAAAAATTATATTTTATATATTACGAATTGTCTTATCTCATATTTACTTATACAGTTAGACCTTACCAATAGTTGATAATTATTCCCTGAATTACAAATTTGGAAATATCTGAACCAGTGTTTCTCTAACAATTAAAAAAATCAGTTATTAGTATCTAAATTATTATATATTTCTGATAAAGTAAAGTTTTGTAGACACTGGTTCAGTCTGTTTCAGACTTACTCTTTGATATTTTTATAAAGGTAGGAACACACCACTGTAATATTTTATAGAATATATCGGCTTTATACATTAAGTTTAGAATACTGAGACGCCTCAACATAGAGAATTAATGTTTTTTGTACCAAAATGTACGCAAGCAGCATGCTTTAACGCTGTTTTACATAGTGTGTTCCTACCTTTATAAGTTGATTGTAATGAATATTGAAGACATAAATCGTAAAAGGGCTCAGTATAACCTAATATGCTTCCTAAAGTAGTGCTAAATTATTCATTACCGTAATATAGTTTTATACAATAATAAGTTACACCGATCTTTGTTTGTGCAATGTAAATATAATTCTTATTTATGTTAAAGTCGATAGTCGAGTGCTTGTAGAAGATATCACCATTGTTTTTAATAAGCAAGTATTTTGTAGCGGTTTTAATTTACACTATCTGCATATAAGACTTTTTGATAGAAATTGTAGTTGTCTCGGTAGGGAAAACACCAAATATTTCGAGTGAAAGCTTAGGAGATATTGTGAATTAGATATTAAGGGTTTATTTAACTGTCGCCATATTAAAAGGCATATTATTAAGTTCACGTCATCTCAAGTCTACGATACAATAGTTCCTTTATCATGTGTCATTTAATCATACGAATAACGAAAGTAATAAAGGATATTTCATTTTATTGTATAAATAATTTACTGAATAATTATTTGCTATCTCCAATATGATTTTTGAATAAACGTTTACGTACAGGTATATTTTGTTTCATTATAAATCTACTAGCTTTCGCCCGCGACTCCGTCTGCGTGATATTAAAAAAAACAAAAGAGAGTAGCCTATGTGTTTTTCTAGACTATCCTCTACATCTATACCAAATTTCATCGAAATCCGTTCAGCCGTTTAGGCTACAAACTCTAACAAACATCCATCCGTCCATCTAAACTTTCACATTTATAATTTAGTATGATAGAATAAAGTGGCTACTGAGTAAGCTGTTCTGATGAACCATGTTTCCTACCAAAAGGAATTTAAAAATAATTACAGATACGTAACTCACCATATACCCGTTTTATACACGCTTATCTTAACAATCTTTCATCTAAATCATCCCCCAAATCTCTTATCCTCCTAATCTATCCTCCGTCATCCCAGTTGTTGATCATGCCACCTTTCAAAGGATCCATCCATCTCTTTCTAGACATACTTCTACTTGTACCTCCACACTCATTAGGAAAGGGACGAGAAATAAGTTAAATAATTAAGTTACCTAGAATAGATATCAACTAAATGTCTCAACTTCTCACGATTCAATTGACATTGTACAAGCCAATTTAAATGTAATAACGAAAACATCTCAACTAATATCAAGTATAACCTAATTATCAAAAAATAAACAAGAGTCGCTTGAGAAACAGAACAAATAGAAATTGTAATTAAAACAAAGAGATGGTTTGAGAAATGTTGAACGACGCAAAGAATACAGCCAGTTGGTGAACGATCGCTGTACAGCGCATACCGTTCGAGGCTCCCGCGCTTTTTCAACACTTCCCGCCAAATTAAATAAAACAACAAAATAGACTAAAGTGTAGTTATTTTAAACGATCTAGTGTTAACATGATTGTGATAAATTAAATCGGATTTTTTAAATTGTTTTGTTAAAATTAAATTAAATTAATATTCAAAATGACTGCCGGATCGGAAGAACATGAACCTCTGATTTCTTCTTCTGTGGATAATCAACGGGTTACCTATAATAATTCGCCCCAGGTGAGTTATTTATATTATTATTTAAGTAACATTTTAACATATATTAGCTTTTACTGCTACATTTTTTTCAATCAATCACTAGTTTTGTTATCTAATTTGTTTGAATTGCATGAATTTTCAATGCATTCTCATAGTTTATGTTAATTTTGAGACTCCCAGTTTATTCAAGAGGAGTATATTTCTATGTAATATTTTAAACAGGTTTCCATAGATGTGAACAGATAATTGTTAACTTGATTTCATACAAATTAGAATTGCAAATTATGTATATTGCTCGACTCGATCTATAATATTTTATTATCCTCGATAATTTTCAAGCATCATTTCAAGGATGTTTTAATAAGTTATTTTTATTTCCAATCGTGGTTGTCGAATAAAGCCATTTGTCATATATTAATCGTGCAATAAAATAATTAACTATTCTGTAGAATTAATTTTGTAATCAACTTAGAAGGTTTTACACAACATTTACTATGAAATATTACATAATTAAGTATGAATGTTAAAAAAAAGAAAGTCCTATTAGTTATTTTTTAAATCAAGCTTATGAAAAGATATAGGTTAAAAATTGTTACTTTTCATACATTAAGTATTTACTAGCGTCTGCCCTGTCTTCGCTCCGGCAATTAATCTATGCGAAAGATAAACGTAACAGACATTGTCGATATTTTAATATCAACTAGCTTCACATCTCTATATCTATACTAATGTTATAAAGAGGAAAGATTTTTATTTTTGTATGTAATGAAATGAATCAAAAACTATTGGGCCGATTTCAAAAAATCTTTCACCATTAAAAAGCTACGTTATCAGTGAGTAACATAGGCTATATTTTTTATTGTTTTTTAAATTTACGCGAACGAAGTCGCAAGACAGCTAGTTTAAAATCAACAAACCAACTTTAATCATTATTTTATAACGGTAAAGATAAATGGCAATTAACGTACTTAGATTTGTATACGTGTACGTTTGTTTTAAGCAGAAAATAAAAGCTTTTAATTTTAAATACATTTCTGTATTTGGTGAACTTGGTTTAAAGGACGTTTGTAAAAAGTAGATATTACTATACATTTAACTGGTCGTTGTTATTTCACAACATGTAAAAGTAACTAACAAGCTTATTTGTAACCACAAGGTTGAGACCGGAACAACGTCGCAACGAAATAATAATTATTATAAAACAAGTTTAAACCGATGGAAAATTTTCCGTTTATTCTATTTTAGTTGGCTGCTATACATGGCTTATTATAATTAAAACTAGGTTTCGTCCGCGATTCCGTTCGCGTGGAATTAAAAGAAACGAAAGTGAGCCTATGTGTTTTTCCAGACTATCCTTTACATATATACCAAATGTCATCGAAATCCATTCAGCCGTTTAGGCTACAAACTCTAACAAACATCCATCCATCCAACCATACATCTAAACTTTCACATTTATTATATTAGTATGAAGTATGATTGAGTAAATAATTAGTTACTATTGTGTACAATAATTGAGAAACGAGCGATAAGTGTAAATTTAGTATGATTAACCTACACTAAAAGTGTCCCTTAGTGTCTAATTCCCGTTTCTAACCTTGTATAAGAATTAAATGTAGAATACATTGTAGGGAAACGGCTTACAACGTCCCACGTTGTTACGGAATGTTGAATATTTGCATGAAGATAAGATGTTCTCGTATGATCTTTCTGGTTAGATGTTACTTGTGTGTACTACAGTAATCGTTAAGATTCGAACTTTATTTCATTTACACGGTGTTCTAAACCAACACTACCAAACCCGAACACACACACTTGAGTTTATCACTAAATACCGTTAAAAATACACCAATGTCACGATTTTTTCAACATTTAAAAATTAGCTACAAAATGTTCAAAAATAAAAAATTGCTACTGATGATTTATTTACATGGAAAACTTGTGTCATAATAATTTGATCATCTTCAAAATAGGTCGAGAACATTTCTCGGTTAAAATTGATTCAAATAGTACTGGTTTAGATATTTTAATACAATCATTTCCAGTCAGTGGCCCGACCGTGAATAGGACCGAACTCACGGAACGAGTTTTTTTTATTACCGAAGCTCTAATTCTCAGAAATAAGTTCGCTTTAAAGTATTAGTGGGTGAATAAGTAATATTGAATGAAACCATCTATTTAATACTGAACTGAAGAGCCTAATGGTTTGGGGTACGGACTACCGATCGTGAGGTCGAGGGTTCGAATCCCGCCATTCGACTATTGTCGTGAACCATATCCTAGCACAAGCCGAGAGCTTAGTTGGAATGGTTAAAGGAAATATTAGTAAATTAACAAAAATCAACTAATATTTTTTATAATAAAAAAAAATATATATTTTAATTAGAGGTTAACTCATAATGTGTATACAAAACTAAATTAAAAATGTCGTTAATAAATCATAATACCTAATGACATATCGTTTTTAAATTAAAAAATACCAATCAGTGTTACTTTTTAAATATGTAGTTACTAGCTTTCGCCCACGACTCCGTTCGCGTAGAATTAAAAAACAAAAGTGAGTAGCCTATGTGTTCTTCCAGACTATCCTCTACATCTTTACCAAATTTTATCGAAATCCGTTCAGCAGTTTAGGCTACAAACTCTAACAAACATCCATCCATCTAAACTTTCGCATTTATAATATTAGTATGAAGTATGATTATAAAAATGCATGTTTTCATCTATTGTAAGTTTTGTTTCCATTATATTTATTCGTTTGACTACAATAATTACATAACAGTCGATCCAAGGTATACATTTAGCAAGTCAAACGGAGATGGTTCACATTATATGGACCAGTTTCATCATTGCCCATTCATCGTAATAGTGAATTTCCTGTTGCCTAATATAGGTACCGATTGTGACGTCTTTAGATTTAGAGTACACGTAAATTCTTTTTCTTTTTACACTTATCTTATAAACTAACGGTTGCTAGACTCCTTCCTCGTGGAAATTAAAAACATCTAGTAATATAACCTATGTTTGGGATCACGTAAGTTTATAATCATACTAATATTATAAATGCGAAAGTTTAGATGGATGGATCGATGTTTGTTAGAGTTTGTAGCCTAAACTGCTGAACGGATTTCGATGAAATTTGGTGTAAATGTAGAGGATAGTCTGGGAGAACACATAGGCTATTCATTTTTTTTTTAATTCCACGCGGACGGAGTCCCGGGCGAAAGCTAGTGGCAAAATAATTTTGAAAATCGAGCAAGTAAATTTTAATTGAATTTTCCCCTTTATAATATTGCTATAGATTCCACTATAATTCAATTTTATTCTGAATTAGTTTATCTTTATTCTTTGAGATGCCATAATGAAAATAACTTGCCACAGATTCTATTTAATCGAAATAATAAATTCTATTTTTTATTCTGAATTAGTTTATCTTTATTCTTTGAGATGCCATAATGAAAATAACTTGCCACAGATTCTATTTAATCGAAAGAATAAATTCTATTTTTAGATTTAGGACACGACCCTTTTCTGGCGTATAAAGAACATTCTACCAAAATCAAAAGGTGTCCAGTAGATAAGAAACGTGTGTCATATTTAATTAACTTTATTTTTCACTAGCTGTTCGCGTGCGGATTCATCCGCGTGAAATTATAAAAACTTTATTTTATTGTTTACATTTGTCAAATTATCAATAGCAAATGTCAAAATGACATGACAAGACAAACCTTAGCAATCTTTCTTTCTTGATGTTGGCAGCAACTTATGGTCTCTTTCCCACATTAGTGTTTTTACCAAAATATTTACCCCCTAAGTTTAATGGCGTGAAAATATATAGCCTAAAGCATGACGTAAGTGTAGGGCTTTTTATTAAAAAAAGAATTATTCAAAAATATGCTATAATAGCTGACATCTTAGGCAACAAAGAAGTGTGTGTTTACACTTTATTTAAATAGTATAGAGTATAAATATAGATATAGAAATAGATATAGATATAGATATAGATATAGATATAGATATAGATATAGATATAGATATAGATATAGGTAGAAGTATAGATATATCGTTAACATCGACCTACACAGTGACTTACACCGGATCTAATGGAAATTTTTTTCGTTTATGGTTCACGAAGATATATAAAATGTTGATACGGTTGCTAAGCCATATTGCGGTTTTTATGCAAATCTAGCAAAACAAATATCATAAAAATATACCAGTTTATGTTCCGTATAAAACCGGATGAATAAAATATCAAGATTAACACAAGCATAGTTTTTTCAATAATCTATTCAATTAATACTGTTTTAAGATTAAGAAAAAAATGTATAAAAGACTAACCAGTTTTAAGGTTCCACATATTGAAACAAGCAACTGCTCAAATAGATTTTAAAATGATTTTTTTATTGTTTTCTACGTATATTAATATACTATCTCATTATCGATCAATGATAAAAACATGAAATCTGTTTACGGAACCCTCCCTAATTCCTCGACTCATAACTAAAGTTATTGAATTAGTATGCAATTTTAAATAATGGAATATTAAAATATGTAAATAGGCAATGCTAAACGTAAAAATATCGTGGGAAATATTCCCCGACACAATATGAACGCCCCACGAAACTAAATACTGATATTTTAAAATTTTCTGCGGTTGCACACTCAATTGTCACATTAGGTTTTACAGTTAACTTCGATAACCTAATCGATCTTGTATTTTTGCTGATTAAATATTTTTAACACATTCCATTTAAAATAAACTGATCTAAGGATCTCAATAAATCGACAAATTCATTATCGGTTTGTCCAATTTTGAACTTCCCGTAGAAATAATTCTATCTGTGATTAAGGTCCGGTTAATTGGGTCGCTAGACTAAATTCAGACAATATGGCTTTTAAATTTATAACATTGTAATACTGTTAAGGTTAAATAGAACCAGGTCGTAAATAGTTTTACAATAGACATTAAAGTATTTGGACGGCTTCCGAAACCCGCCGCAGTACAGATTATATCTATTAGGTCCACGGTCCGACGGAGTTTCGTCGGCTGGTGATATGCGATACGTGCGGTACGCCGGTCACTACCCACTACCGATCATTAATACCCCGGCTATTACCTAATACCGGCAGATACTAACCTAATATCGGTTCGGCGACCTCGAAATACTCGTGCGGTTTTGTATCGAAATTATGTCAAGTCCTGAAAACTAAGTCTTAGAAAGTCTTTTAACCTGGACTAATTAATGCTCGCGACTTTGACCGTATAATAATAATAGAATAATCTGGTAATAAAATATGTAGCTGTCTAATGGTAAACCATACTAATCATACTAATATTATAAATGCGAA
Source organism: Papilio protenor (assembly GCA_029286645.1). Lineage (NCBI taxonomy): Eukaryota > Metazoa > Arthropoda > Insecta > Lepidoptera > Papilionidae > Papilio > Papilio protenor. The sequence goes on from JAGSMZ010000022.1 coordinate 1,776,400, forward strand.
AGTTTAGACGGATGGATGTTTGTTAGAGTTTGTAGCCTAAACGAATGAACGGATTTCCTTGAAATTTGGTATAGATGTAGAGGATAGTCTGGAAGAACACATAGGCTACTCACTTGTTTTTTTTTAATTCCACGCGGACGGAGTCGCGGGCGAAAGCTAGTGAATTTATAAATCGGTCCAAAAGTGTTTAACTTCATTCGTTACAAATATACAAATCTTATTATTGTAATATTAGTAACGTAGCAACTACGAGTTACTGGAAATAATGTACATGTAAGAAATAAAAATGCTTTTAGCGTAACGTAGAAACATTTAAGGACACGATCTTACCAATATTTAAATCGTACAGGAAAATAACTAATTAATTGGGAACCTGATAACCAATATTTGTAAAATAACCTAAAAATATTTTTATCAAAACCAAATATAATGAAGCTAATTTAAAAATGCCCAAATAAACTTTTGCACTGACAGACACGTATCTTTTCCCGTGAAGCCTAAGTAAAGGATCCGGTTTCAGTTAATGTGATTTTACCGGTATTCTTTGACCCCCGGGGGGTGATAGGTCAACATAAATACTACACCTATTAAATTGTTTAAACTATCGTGAGACATTATCTTAAGCGAAAATTAAAGACGGCTCAACTCACGTTTTATCCTCCGGTGACGGCACCGACTAGTTTCGGAACCTGGGGAAGATGACCCCCGATGGGTCGCTTATACTACATCTGCTCACTTATTAGCAGTCAGATTTTACTAAATGGTCGCTGCCCACTGTCTGTCCCTGTGTATGCTTAGATCTCTAAAACTACGCAACGGATTTGAATGCAGTTTTTTAATAAACAGAGTTATTTAAAAGGTTTACATGCATATTAAGAAATAATGATAATTTAGAGGTACCTAATATCGTAAACAAACACACTTTCGTATCAGCATTGGGCCCGTGCGAAGCAGGAGCGGATGGCTAGTTTATTATAGTAATGGACTAGTGTATTAAAATAGTGTAGAATTAGAGCAGAATAAGAAAAAAAAAACTATACAACTTTTTGAAATCTAGATTTTATTGTGAGTTTCTATGCGAAATACAAAACCATATAGCCATCATCTTTGTTCTTCTTGAAAGAGAAAAAGATAGCTATATGAATGAATGGTTTGACACTAAAAATCAAGGTTGCATCACACAAAAAATAAATATTCAATATTTCTTATTACATTAAAATATAATGTATTTTGGAGAGGTAAGTTATGAAAAAAAATAGGACTTCCATGACAATAAAGAAATCAGCAATTTTAGATGCACGCTTTTATCAAAGATTTTTATTGTTCTCGAATGATAAACTGCATTTGTGTCTAAAGTAATAATACATGCATAAAAAACTTTTAAAACATTTTTGGATAACCACTTATCTCTCACGACCACTCTCTTATATAAATTCAGTCAACTAAGTTCTATCCAAAAATAGCGTTAAGCGCTGATTTCCACTGCCGACTGCAACAAATTTTATTGTAGTTCCTTTTATTCTCCTTGAAAAAACCGAAATAGTATTTCCTATGTACAGATATTTCGATAAATATAGTTTCTAACAATGAATAAGATTAACATTTTTGTAATTAAAAAAACTCAATTACGAGGGTACCTATACAGGATTCCAATCAAAATCTTGAATAACTAGCTGTTCCCGTGCGGCTTCATCCGCATGAAATTATGAAAATTTTATTTTATTGTTTACATTTGTCAAATTATCAATAGCAAATGTCAAAATGACATGACACGACAAACCTTGGCATTCTTGCTTCCTTGATGTTGGCAGCAACTTATGGTCTCTTTCCCACATTAGGGTTTTTATCTAAAATATTTACCCCCTAAGTTTAATGGCGTGAAAATACAGCATAAAGCGTGACGTAAGTGTAGGCAACAAAGAAGTGTGTGTTTACGCTTTATTATAATAGTATAGATAGTAGATAGAAAAACTAAAATTAACACTAAAATATAACCTGTAAAATATGTTTGTCGCATAACTGTATCTCTCACAATTTTAACGAAATAACGAAAATCATTAAATATCAACGTGGCCAATACGTTTAAAAGCACACTGTCTGTCTGTAATTGTTTACTAAATGTAAATTTTAAATTGAAACGAAGAATGATACCTTTATCATTAAAACAATTAAACCTTGAGGTAGAAAGCGTAGTAACTATTTAATATTAACTATAATAATGCTGGTTTTATGTAAATTTGTGGAGGTCAAGTCTGAAGTTAGGTGTAAAAAAGTTTGTAGATAAGTGGACATAATAAATTATACAAAATATTCATAAACAACCTTTTTTTATGAATTTATCGTAAAATATTTTTCTGAAATATTTTATCTCCTCTCACTTCTTGAAGCCATTAAATTGGTCTCATTGTTTCTTCTTTAATACACTTTAACAAATTAAAAAAACGTAGCGACTTTTTAGCTTACATAAATCACTAGGAAACTGTATTCATAAATACTAATGAATGAATCAAAAACTGCCTTTAAAATATTCATAAAATCTAAAAATAGGCAATCTTTTTTGAAAAATGCAAACGACCTGGTTTAATTTTGTCATGCTATAAATGTAATTAGAGTTTTTTTTTTGTTTTAATCATTCGAGGAAATATGAATTCATTACTTTGTTTGAAGTTGTGAGAAAAATAGTAGAATGTTACTTTTTAAAAACATAACTATGTCACGATTGATCGAAATTTTCTTCGAAATTACATCTTACTAATCTTACTTCTTACTAAAATTATAAATGCGAAAGTTTAGATGGATGGATGTTTGTTAGAGTTTGTAGCCTAAACAGCTGAACCGATTTCGATGAAATTTGGTATAGATGTAGAGAATGGTCTGGAAGATCGCATAGGCTACTCACTTTTGTTTTTTAATAACGTAGTCGTTTTTTAATAACATAGTAATGTAGTCGCGGGTGAAAGCTAGTTGATAATAATAGTATGTTCTGGTACTTCAAGATGTTTTGAACTGGATATTTACGTTAAGAACTTCGTCAATCATTACGTAACAAATTGTTCATAGGATGGTAACACACCGAGTGGTTCACCGAGAACGAGCGGCGGAGAGGTTACACTGGCAATACCTCAGGCTCGCAACTACGGCGCCATCGGCGGCACGGAAAAGGTTACCTACACCTGGGCAGATGTCAACGCCTTTGCCACAGAGTCCAGGTCTAGAGATAAAAAGTTCTGGAACTTCTGGAAGCCATCCTCTGATAGAATGTTCCAGCAACGAAAACAATTATTAAGAAGCGGTAAGTTCTTTCTCCGTAAGTAGTAATTACAATTCAGAGCGGGCCTTTGACTAAACTATCGCACAACTGTTATGCGATTGTTGATTGTCTATTGTTTCGCGGCCAATTCAACTGTTTAGTTACTATACAGTAATGCGATAGTTTAGTTTTAGGTATGCGCACGCTCTAAATGTATCTCAAAACAATCTTAGCAAGATGTTTTTAATAAGTGGCGACCGCAATGCGGTTCATTTGCGGTTGTAAACTCATGTATGTAACATGAAACTGCACTAAAAAATACTGTCTTCGTCTATAGATGAATGCTGAATTGAAAAATGAAATTGATCACTTACGTCATCAAAATAAAGAACTTGTTTTTTTCTATCATCTAGTAAATGGCGCGGCTTACCCTGGAGAGTTGCTGGCTATCATGGGGTCATCAGGCGCTGGTAAGACGACGCTTCTCAACACGCTGACATTCAGGACGCCCAGCGGCGTTGTATCCAGCGGTACTAGAGCCCTCAACGGTCAGCCTGCGACACCCGAGGCATTGACCGCTCTGTCAGCATACGTACAACAGCAGGATCTGTTTATTGGAACACTGACAGTGCGAGAGCATCTCATCTTCCAGGTAATAATATAATAGGTTTTCATTGTCGTTACTCAAACAATGACCAGAGTATAGTCATCTCTTTTATTCTCCCTGAAAATCTTGAGATAGCAATGTTTTTGTATGTGTTTGTGTGTACCCACAGTAAATGATGTATGTAAAACATTAATTTGTTGATTTATGTCTCGGTTGTCACGTGTCAGGCTTTAAAACTCTGGCGGTCTCAAATCCAGTCCTTTCACTTGTACTTATAATATGTTCCGTAATGAGTTTAATTGGCTCATTCAAATTCTTGTTAATGAAGTCTGAAAGGATTTTAAAGTCCGGAAGATGTAGTGTGAATTGATTTCAACATTAGTTAAGAGTAAGGTCAGCTAATTTTTTAACCGCGATTATTAGTTTCCGAGATTAGAACAGATAAGCGGCCAACCACAATTAAATATTTCGTATAGAATCATGTGCACGAGGATTTGCATTAGAATTAGAATAATAGTTATAAAATCTATTCTAAAACTCATATCAAATGTAGTCAAGTCCTGCCAACGGCCAACCGGTCAGAGGACCTTGACTTTAAGACATATTTAGGAATCTGGCTGGTCTATGTTCAAAGCATCGTAACTAATCAAGTTTTTCATTCGATTAGATAACAATCTTACTTATGTCCAATTTTGTATTCGTATAATATGATATCGTAATATTCAGAACGAATTAATTTAATATACAAAAAGAAAAGAAGCAGTTCAAAGAGGTTTTGATATTTTATTGTTTTCTTTATACTATTTGTACTAAAACAAATACATTATACATTTCGTGTAGGTGTGAAAAAGGGTAAAACTTCAACACATAATATATGCTTATCTAAACACCGTAAAATATTACCTACGGCCAACGAACCAATGAAATCAGTCGACTTGGTCTTAAATGACGTGGTTTTCCATTAAGTTTCTTCTAAATTCCAATTCAATTTGCATTTAAAGCACTAAACCATGCGGACAGCTGGCATTCCTCAACATTACGCTTCTCCCGGTATTTCCTGCTCTGCACAGCCGCTTTGCGGATTGGTCTGTCTAAAAACTAAAAATGAGTAATACTATGTACTTGTTTTATGTCGTACTAGCTGTTTGCGTGCGGATTCATCTGCGTGAAATTATAAAAACTTTATTTTATTGTTTTCTTTATACTATTTTTACTAAAACAAATACATTATACGTTTCGTGTAGGTGTGAAAAAGGTAAAACTTCAACACATAATATATGCTTATCTAAACACCGTAAAATATTACCTACGGCCAACGAACCAATGAAATCAGTCGACTTGGTCTTAAATGACGTGGTTTTCCATTAAGTTTCTATTGAATCTCTATTAAATTTGCATTTAAAGCACTAAACCATGTGGATAGCTGGTATTCCTCAACGTTACGGTTCTCCCGGAATTTCCTGCTCCGCACAGCCGCCTTGTGTATTAGTCTGTCTAAAAACTAAAAATGAGTAGTATGTACTTGTTTTATGTCGTACTAGCTGTTTGCGTGCGGATTCATCCGCGTGAAATTATAAAAACTTTATTTTATTGTTTACATTTGTCAAATTATCAATAGCAAATGTCAAAATGACATGACATGACACGACAAACCTTAGCAATCTTTCTTTCTTGATGTTAGCAGCAACTTATAGTCTCTTTTCCACATTAGGGTTTTTATCCAAAATATTTACCACTTATGTTTAATGGCGTGAAAATATATAGTCTAAAGCCTGATGTAAGTTTTGGGGGTTTTATTAAAAAAAGCATTATTCAAAAATATGCTGTAAATGCTGACATCTTAGGCAAAAAAGAAGTGTGTGTTTACGCTTTATTATAATAGTTATAATTATAATAGTATAGATAGATTTTTCCCTTTTCGCATAAAAGTAGAAATAATACATTATCCCATGCTGTAATTTATACCGTTAAAAGTTCAAGTGAGGGTATTTTACAAGACAGGTTTGTTCAAACCGCGATAAGAACCATCCAAATTGGGTCCGGATTCAACTTTTTATTGGATTTGTTTTATGCACGATCCCGGCTATTCCGGTTTTTTAACAACGGATAGTTCGTTATTTTTGATGGGCACAAGTTTCACAAGTATGGAGTGTTATAATTAAAGTATTTTTACTGAGATTATTAAAAACATGATTAGTTGATAATCTTTTGTAAGATTTCAAAGCTAACTTCAAGATTACTAAAAGAGTTAGTGAACTCTTGTGGCAGTAGCCAAAGTATAAAAGATATTTGTCAACTTTTTTCAGATAAATTTTGAGTTATACGTTTTTGTAGTTGTAAATTGTAAACTTACATTTTAATTATAAATGAAATTGATTATGTGACCAAAACTAGGCTCCTCAGTTTACAAGCGATATGAAATAACATCTTATTACCATTTGGATTAGTATTTCACACAAGACAGTGTATCAAATAACAATAAATGTATATCTTCCAACAGATATATTCAGTTACCAACAAGTGACTAACATAACCTAAAAAAGATTACCAAATTTAAAGTGTATGATTGTGTGAATGAATGTGAAATTGAATTGAAGAATGAATGATTAAATATTGAACAAAGAATGAATCTTACTATACTATAATACTATACTATACTATCTTCTTTCTTCTTTTACTACATAAATGCGAAAGTTTAGATGGATGGATGGATGTTTGTTAGCGTTTGTAGCCTAAACGGCTGAACGGATTTTGATGAAATTCGGTATAGATGTAGAGAATTGTCTGGAAGAACACACACCCTTATGTTTTTTTTAATTCCACGCGGACGGAGTCGCGTGGAATTATAACTTTTAATATAAACATTTTTAAGATATAAACATTTCCATAAACGGAATACCTCAAAAAAACTTTTTTAATTTTGTGAGATTTATAAAAATCAGTTAATTTATTTTAATGATAACTTATCAGATGCTTCATGGTTATAGATGATTTAGTATATAAAAGATAATTTTAATATTTTCAACCTTTTCATAGTGTAAAAAACGTGTTTCTAGGCGTATTAAAATTAAGTGAGAACCGTGTACCTATTATTTACGTCGACGACAAATTGCATACGTAAATATATACTGAGAAATAATTAAACAATTATTTGCAACAAACACGCAAGCACTATTACATTTTTAGTATATTTGTTTCAAGTCCTGCCAATTTGGAGTTCGCACCTTTGACTAAACTATCGCACAACTGTTTAGTCTCGCTTTATATTTATACAGCTGACTGTACATGTACCTGTTTTGTCATAGAAAATGAAGGATGAAGTAGAAACAAAATAAAATTTGTGTACGCTATTTTTTTTTATAAAGTTAACTTCGATTGATTGCATGATATAATACCAGTTATGATAAAATCAATTTAGGCCAAGTATTTAAATGTTTACATGTATAGTAACATTTTGGGTACCAAATGCATTTTTGAGACATTCGAAAAAAAACGAAAGTGGTTTTTACTGCGACTTTCAATTATTTTATCGAAACTTATGTAATGTGAATTTTCGAAAACAAAATTTGCATTTAAATAACATTTTTTTACCAACATACGTATAATATGCATTCTCGTATCAATAAAGAATATAGTAATTTGTCATATGCCATAACTCGAGAACCATAAGTTACACTTAAAGAATCTAGTTTTAGTAACAAGCTAATCTATACTAATATTATAAAGAGGAAATATTTGTATTTTTGTATGTATTGAAAAACGCAAACAGCACTGGGCCAATTTCAAAAAATCTTTTACCATTAGAAAGATGATTTATCTGTGTGTAACATAGGCTATGTTTTTTTTTATTTCACGCGGGCGAAATCGCGAGCAACAGCTAGTTGTAGTATAAATTTAATATGTGGACTTAAAATGTATTACAACATACCTATTTGTAACAGGCTTTGGTGCGTATGGACCGGCACATTCCTTACGCGCAGAGGATGAGAAGGGTTCAAGAGGTGATTCAAGAGGTTAGTCACGTCTAATGTGTATTTTTGCCAACTTTAGTATTCCGGTGCTTTCGTCTAACCTTTCTAACTGGTATTTAGAGTGTACTTTTGTTATGGAGTCCTTAAAGCAGATTTTATTTCCAGTTGGCGTTGTCAAAATGCCAGAACACTGTGATAGGCATCCCTGGTCGGCTGAAGGGTATATCTGGTGGGGAAATGAAACGGCTCTCCTTCGCTAGTGAGGTTCTCACAGACCCACCGCTCATGTTCTGCGACGAGCCCACATCGGGACTGGATTCCTTTATGGCTCAAAATGTTATTCAGGTTTGTACTTAATCATACAGATAATGCGCTAAATTCCTTACTTACGAGAAGTCAATACAAAATTAAGAAGTTCGAATTATATTTTTTTAAAATGCGATGTCTTTATTTGATTATCGGTTAAAAATGAAATGACTTGTCGAATTACCATAAAACTCGAAATGTCGTCATAACGTCGAATTTCGTAATAGAATTAATTATTATGTAATGATGTAAAAGTATTTAAATAAAAAAACTATACCTATACATTTTTTTAAAACAAACATTCCTAGTTTTTTACATTATATTTTTACTATAGGTATTGAGTGGTCTAGCAAAGAAAGGAAAGACAGTTGTATGTACGATACATCAGCCGTCTTCCGAGCTGTACGCCATGTTTGACAAGCTGCTGATCATGGCTGACGGCAGAGTTGCCTTCCTCGGCTCACCGGACCAGGCTACCGAGTTCTTCAAAGAGTAAGTGCACAAAGAGTAAATAATGTAGATGAAAATGATGAAAGAATTAGGTAGAATTAGGTCAATAATTAATGAAGTATGTTCATTGCCTTATTTTCTGTAGCCTAGGGGCAGCGTGTCCAGCAAATTACAACCCAGCAGATCACTACATTCAACTCCTGGCTGGAATACCAGGCCGAGAGGAGACCACGAAACACACCATTGACACCGTCTGCACGTCTTTTGCCAAATCAGAGATCGGATGCAAAATTGCATATGAAGCCGAAAATGCCATGTTTCATGAGGTAAAAATTAACAAACATTTGTTTAGCAAACTTCCGTGTACGTAACATTGATAGAATGGGTAGGTGTGACTGAATAATAGGTTGATTAATTGAATTTGAACAAGAAGATTATAAAACTACGATTCCGGTAATTTTAAGGAACGCCTTGACCGACTGTCATACAAGGTCAAATATCTTTTAATTAGCACTTCATTTAAAGAAATGAACCTACAAAGAAGAGACTGTCAGGCGCCACTAGAATGTAAAAGAACAAGAGTTATGTAAAAGATCGACGGGAGGATCCTCTTCCTATGCGTCTCCTTCACCGTCAAATCCACGTTCGCTTTCCATCCTATTTTATGAGAGAAAGGGACTAAAGTCAAAGTTAAAAAGACTAAAGTTGGGCCTCCGGCACCACACTCATCAGACTGTACGCGGAATTGCTTCCACTTCACGCCTGTCTTCTGTGTGGTTATGGTATTACTGTGGACGAGCCAACCCTACAGTGCGAAGATAAACCGGGCTCTACCACTGCAATGCACTGTTTGTTTAGCGCAAGATCTCGGGCGGCTGGGCGGACGCGCCGTGGTCTAGCGTGGCGGCGCTGCGCGCGCGGCGCTCCCCGTACAAGGCGAGCTGGTGCGCGCAGTTCCGCGCCGTGCTGTGGCGCTCCTGGCTCTCCGTCACCAAGGAGCCGATGCTCATCAAAGTCCGCTTCCTACAGACTATCGTAAGTGTTCAGACACAAGAGCACTCAATTTCTTACAAACTGAGGACGATTGTGGGCAATACTAACATTAGTTAATTCTACTTTAGAGTCTTCATTCTTCTTTCAGATGATAGGTGCAGGGTGTTTTTATCTAGTGGAAATATGCATTTAATACGTTATTTTTCAGATGGTATCAATTCTCATCGGAGTGATATACTTCGGGCAGCACTTGGACCAGGATGGTGTCATGAACATCAACGGAGCCATCTTCATGTTCCTCACCAACATGACCTTCCAGAACATCTTCGCTGTCATTAACGTAAGCTATGACGTCACATTACACGCCAGTTGTTTTTGATCTTATCTACGCTGCAGTTTATTGTTAAGTAAATATTTATTCGTGTTTTATACATCCTAAATGCATTTTAAAAGACAAATTAAAACGTGTTTTGATTCCTGATTTGAATTTAAAATAAAATGACGCTGAATTGCAAAAGACCTCTGCCATACTTTAAAATAGAAATTTAAATTATCAAATCGACCTTGCGAGAGCATCTAGTTAATATTATTTATGCGAAAGTTTAGATGGATGGATGGATGTTAGAGTTTGTAGCCTAAACGGCTGAACGGAACTCAATAAAATTTAGCATAGACGTAGAAGTCTAGAAGAACACAAAGGCTCACTGTTGTTTTTTTTAATTCCACGCGGACGGAGTCGAAGGCGAAAGCTAGTTAATATTAACAATAAATAACATTGACGTCACAGGTGTTCTGTTCGGAGCTGCCTATCTTCATCAGGGAGCATCACTCGGGCATGTACCGAGCGGATGTGTACTTCCTCTCGAAGACGCTGGCGGAGGCGCCCGTGTTCGCCACCATACCGCTCGTCTTCACCACCATCGCCTACTACATGATCGGCCTCAACCCAGCCCCGGAGAGGTTCTTCATCGCTTCAGGGTTGGCAGCTTTGATCACCAATGTCGCCACGTCTTTCGGTAAGTTCCTTATACTTATACCGTTAGAGCACGCACACCTTTGACTAAACTATCGCACAACTGTTTAGTTTTCACCCACTATACAGATTCACCGGGCTTGAGGTGGCTGAGCGCAGATGGCGCTTAGCCTAAACCTCGTTTATGAGTAACTAAGCTCGAGGACTCCCTCAGGAGCCTCGGCAAGAGCCGTTACTTCGTTATTATTACCGGATTGGGGTCTCACTTTAATTGCTATGTACTTATATACCTAGAGGTGCGCATACTACTCGATTTTTAGTTGTGCAACGAAACAGTTGAGAACTAAAACAATTGACAGTCGCACAACATTTGTGCTACAGTTTAGTTAAAGGTGCGCCCGCTCTTAAGCAGCACTATATTTAGGGCCGGCACAACCGGGTTTCTATCTTCAAAGCAATCAATCATTTGCCATTTACGCTAAGATTTGTATATTTTTTTGGCACATTTGATATTTCTATAGCTGTAATTAGAGTTATGATGCACTCTCAATTTTAACGAAGTTACAAGTAATCAATAGTCTTCAACAACTGCTGATTAAAAAGCGACTGAACAACATTCCATTCATAGTTTCACTGTGGACATCTTATCTAATGTCGCATTAATGAATGGTCAAACTGTTATTTTAAACGGTCACATTTAAAATAAATTACTCCTTAAAAAACTGTACAAATAACTATTACCATTAAAAAGAAATTTCTTAAGGTTACGCAATTTATAAAAAAATAACCTATTTTAAATGAAGACTCATTTTACATTAATGGATGATTGATATATTTTTTGACCGACTTCGCAAAAGAAGGAGGTACTCAATTCGTCCGTATGTTTTTTTTTATTTTTTTTATGTGTGTTACGGCATAACTCCGCCCCTGGTAGACCGATTTTTAAAATTCTTTTTTTATCATACTAATATTATAAATGCGAAAGTTTAGATGGATGGATGGATAAATGGATGTTTGTTAGAGTTTGTAGCCTATACGGCTGAACGGATTTCGATAAAATTTGGCATAGATGTAGAGGATAGTTTGGAAGAACACATAGGCTACTTGCATTTGTTTTTCTTTAATTCCGCGCGGACGGAGTCGCGGACGAAAGCTAGTTAAGTTATAAAACATAGAGGTTATGTCATGCCTAATCTTTAACTAAAATATTGTTTTAAAATTAAAAACTACGCAAAACTGACAAAAGCTTTAAGTTAAATTTTGTAAGATAGTTCATAGGAAGCTTCTCAAGGCCTCGCGTATCTCGTATCTGAAGTTAAGAAGTATGTCGTTATTTTGTAACCAGAAAGTTACGCAACAAGCTGTAGGTCGAGTTAGAGGCCCTTCTCGGAAGCGAAGGCTAGGTCAATTAAGTAATTATACTTAAATATTATGATTTTTTTGTATAATAAATATAAATTTTACGTTAAAACTATGTGGCAACAAATTTAAATGCGAATTGTATTCAAAATTATTTCAAATTCAGGCGAATTCAAATCAAAAATTCATACACATCTTTATAACCTAAATAAAAAAAATGCCAAGGTGTGTGACTGAAATATGAAATAGTTATAACTAGAAAAAATGTAAAGTATAAAATAGCAAATCGAGTTTCCCTCTATCTGTTAAGCCTCATAATCTGATTTGCTCATTTCCTTCCTTTTCCATTTGTGCTGTGTTTTGTGTCACACTGACCATGCAGTACTGTAGTACACAGTAGAAGATTAATTGTTGCTATAACCGTTAACTGTTAATATAAAAGCTATAAGGCAATGAAACATAAATGAATTTATCTGCATAAGTTGGTTCATTATCAAAAAAAATCCTATGGTGATTTTCTCTTATGTTTCAGCGTATACTATGTGGTAAAATACTAATGTACCATACCCTCGTGTTCTAGGTTACCTGATCTCGTGCGCGAGCAGCAGTGTCAGCATGGCGGCGTCAGTGGGGCCGCCCATCATCATACCTTTCATGCTTTTCGGTGGATTCTTCCTCAATTCAGGGTAAAATCTACTTTTTTATATCAAAAGGTGCCAAACTTGCGTAGCCTACCCTTAATGGGTGGAGGAGACTCACATAGAGAGGATATTTCCCTTTCCTATGCGTCACCTCCACCGTCAAATCCACTTTCCCTTCCCATCCTTTCCTTTTAACTAAATTAGGCAACCGACACGCACGCACTTTATATTAAAACACTTAGGTAACGTGTAGCATTTAAAAATGAAGATATATGACGAGGCCCTGGAATACCTTCCACCACTTTTACTAAAAAAAAAAAAAAAAAAACGATGCAGGGAGTGATTCAAGCAGTAATAACGACAGCTTCAAGCGGCCTTACTTAGGGATCACCGTTGACATTTGCCAATTAACCGCAGATTGCAGGTGCTACAAAAAATGTTGTCGGTCTTTTGCCTTTCTTGTTAATAAAAAAGACTAGTATAATCTCATTCATTTTGTGCTTGCAGTTCGGTCCCGCCGTACCTGGGCTGGATCTCGTACCTGTCGTGGTTCCGCTACGGCAACGAGGCGCTGCTGGTCAACCAGTGGTCCGGCATCGAGGCCATCGACTGCACGCGCGAGAACTTCACCTGCCCCGCCTCCGGACAGGTCGTGCTGCAGACGCTCAGCTTCTCGGAGGTAAAACTACTAGTTTTATTTACAAGAATATAAGACCGATCCGATAACTACTTTAATTCCTTTAGGATCTACAAAAATGATACGTCTAGAACTGTACTATAGTTCGTTGTTCCAAATTGTTTTGTTATTGCATTAGGATTTGCATACATAAAGGAGACGCAATTAAAAGGTTTCTTATTTAGTGAAATTTGTAAGGATCTAGAATATATGTTTTTATAGACTATTTTTAAAAGAAAAGAGAAGAATATTTATAAAAGAAGAAGAGGAAAGGTACTTAGCGACGCCTATACTATTTGACTATTATCTCGAATTTGCCTTCTAAATATAACATAAGTAACTTCTTCTTCTTCTTAATATCAATTTAGGTGCAAATGAACAGATACTCAAAGTTTTTCGTCGTAGATTACAATTTTACTGGTTTCCTAGCTAGTCTATCGTGGACACCAGGAGGTCCATCTGGATTACTTAAACTATACTAACGTATAGACGTAAGAATGTAGACATGAAATAATTTGTGATATTAGCTGTAAGCTTTTATTGTAATTTTATCGTTTTTAAATTTGTAATAAAGAAATAAAGATTGCGCCCTAAAGTCCTTGACCCAAACATGTTAATTGTTGTAGAGCCTTCCATAAAAAACTATACTAACGTGTTTCATGTATGCTTTGCAGAAGGACTTCACAATGGACGTGGTGAACATGGTGCTGTTGTTCATCGGCTTCAGACTGCTGGCGTACATCGCGCTGCTGCTCCGCACGCGCCGCGGGAAGTAACCTGTACAATTGTAACCGTACAGTTCCACTGCTGTAACACTTGAAAAAACATCTATTCCTTATATTCTCCATGAAATCAATTGAAGTAAATAAGTTTTGTATAGGTGTTTTAATGAAAACTGACAGAATTCTACTGATAATATAATATATTATATTATTATGTTATTGTTACAAATTTTAATCATCAACTCACTATACATTCCTACTGAGGAGCTCGGAGTTTGCTCTAAATTACTGCCTAGGCATAGTCAATTACATCTCTTTGAATTTCTTCGCAAGTGTTCCTTCAATGTCCAACCAAGGCGCAACTTTAGTCCCTTTTCCTTCACACCCTTTTATACGAAAAAGATGGGAAGGGAACGTGGATTTGACGGTGCAGGAGACGCATAGGAAGGGGAAATATGCTCTTTGTGTGCGTCTTCTCTTCCGTCGATAAAAGTACGCATCCGCTATTGCGAATGTCTATTGCCACCTTATAATAAAAAAAATCAACGTACTCATTATAATTTCATTTCAGTACATTTTTTGGAATAAATATGATTGTGTCTATTATCAATTTGTAATATAATAAATTTTCTCCTAACGTATGTTCTAATATAAATGTGCCTTAAAATTATACTAAACAAATATATTCATGTTTTTTCGTTTATTGCTTTTAAACGATAAATATAAGAACAAATATTATACTACACTGAACGTAAAAATGAATCTTCAATTTTAAAGAAATGAATATAAATTATTGTAATTTTCTTATATCTTTTAAACAAACTTTTAACACTTATGTGTAAAAACATTTGCAATTCCAGCAGAAACACTTAGTCTAGTTTACACTATTTCAGTCTAGCGATCGAATGTACAACTGGAACGGTGTTAACGGACACTAAAATGCACTTTATGAGTTCTAGTGCGGGTTTGCATTTTACCAGTTGTAGGCCAGCGCTGAAATCTGTCACTGGACTGGAATAATGTAACCTAGGTGTTATATCTTCAATTGTTTTTTGTACTTTTCTGTTAATATTATTATATAAGAAAGCATTATTTTATTATTTTTAATATGGAATATGAAATCTTGTGCATGTATTTCTTGTTGCAATATGTACAACAGTGGTTGAATTCAAAAACCCACATTTTCATGTATGAAACAATTTTTAGGTAATATAAATATAGAATTATATTACTAAAAATGTTGTGTACCTGAGAAAAGGCTGGTTTCCTTTTGGGTTGCGAGGGTCCGCAGGCAGTCGCTTCGTGTCAAAACCACTGCCTTAGCCAAAACTTTTATATTGCTTAGAGATTATTTTATATTTTTTGCCTTGAAAAAATTTTGCTTGCTTTTGCATACTCTTCTTTGTTATTTAAATAAATTGTGTTTTTGATTTTAAAAACCATAAGGAATTTGTTGTCAATTCTCGTTTTCAATTAAATTTTATAATTTTCTACAATGGTTTAGTTTAAAATTATAATTTATGCGTTATTATTTTTAAATAGAAGAATATTAAATTGTTATTGAATTGATAAATAGTTTTTTTTACTTGTCAATAAACAGAGATGTTTATAAAAATGTATAAGACAATTTTTACTGTAATATCCTTTTATAGTAATATACTATACCAATTTCCTTTGTCGTTTTATTTCGTAATAATCTTATCTACTCACTAATATATTTATTAATGAACGAATTCAGATAAAATTTAAAATAGAGGCATGTATAACCGGTAGAGGTAGACCTAGAAAGAGATGGATGGATTGAGTGAAAGGTGATATCAAGAAGGGAGTGATGACTGAGATGACGGATGATAGAGTTATTTGGAGGACAAAAACCTGGTGCCCGACCCTAGGGGAGTAGGATAAGGTAGGGGAGATGATGATGATGTACAACTCTGAAATAACGTACAGTTAATCAGATTATCTAAATTCCGCGTAGACAAAGTCGATTGCTACGTAAATAGTATCGTATAATTGCAGAAAGATGACAGGAAAGTTCGTGATTTTTTGAAAAATACACCAATTAGCTAAACTTTGAATGGTTTGTTGAGAACCCAGGGGTTTTATAATATCAACGAGGAAATAAATAAGGTAACTTTTAATGAATCCGGAAAATAGCAAGATAAGCATAGAAAGCAAAAAAGACACCAAATTTCGTCACGCAATTTTGAGCTAAACTATTTAACTACTCCGTAGTCTTTGACTCCAAAAATAAAACAAAAAAATGGGACCCACCTGCAAGCACTACCTCTCGGATAAAAAAAGAATTTTCAAAATCGGTCTACCAGGGGCGGAGTTATGCCGTAACACACATAAAAAATATATATATATATATATATATATATACATACAGACGAATTGAGTACCTCCTTCTTTTGGGAAGTCGGTCAAAAACAGATTTACCTATTTCTTAAAAAAATAACGGTATATTCGATGTGAGTATTTATAAACGTATGCTTAGTTAAAAAATTTAATAAGATACGTTTATGTAAAATGCTGCTAACTGATAATCGTAGGAACAACAAACTATTCTCACTTTTAAAGACTAATAAAATATCTCTAAAATACGTCTTTGGAATATAAAATTAACCAAATTTAAATATAACTAAACATAAATTATAACTAAATAGTAAACTAACTAACTTTAGTTATAATTTATAACATAATTTATTTATTTATAAATATGATAATTAGATAAAAAAAACAGCGACTTACGTCATTATCTAAAGATCTAACGGCCGAGTTCTAAAACGAATTTCATACACTTCTTACGTGCTGCTTACATTCTGTCAGGCGTCAAAGTTTTAATGAAATTATGAGTCCTAATTATAGTAATTTAGAGTTGTCGTTTCAATATTTGGTCACCTTTTGGTACCCTATAACATTTTAACTTCATCTGCAATTGGTTAAAGGATATCAGATATCGTTGTTCATAGTTAACTTTTAAGATGTGTCAAACAGCTTGTTTGTACCGGCAGTTTCCAAAAGAGAGGCCTTATTTTAAATTATAAAATTGTTCATGATTTCACGTAGACGTTGACATTTTGGGACTTTCATAGTTCATGTTTGTCTAACATAATTTTCACGAAATGGACACCCTTTTTCCCCCCGACTGTAATAACGGTAGAACGAAATACGTTGACCAAAATTAGGGTTTCATTATCCTAATACTCCGAGACACGTGATATTCTACACGGATAGGTCACCAAACACTAATGAGATTACGCTAGGGATTTTGAGGGGTCGATTCTAAAATATTTGATAGTGTCTTAGTACAATTGATACGTGATTTATGTTCATGCATTAAATTACCCGGGTTATGAGTAAATCTTACTTCTATACTAATATTATAAAGCGTAAACAAACACTACTTTGTGGCGTAAGATGTCAGCAATGACAGCATATTTCTGAATAATTCTTTCTTTAATAAAAAGCCCTACACTTACGTCATGCTTTAGGCTATGTATTTCCACGCCATTAAACTTAGGGGTAAATATTTTGTATAAAAACCCTAATGTGGGAAAGGGACCATAAGCTACAAGCTGCCAACATCACGGAAGTAAGATTGCCACGGATTGTCATCATGTCATGTCATTTTGACATTTGCAATTGACAATTTGACACATGTAAACAATAAAATGATTTTATGCTGATGAAATCGCACGGGAACAGCTAGTATAATAATAAAGCGTAAACAAACACTACTTTGTGGCGTAAGATGTCAGCAATGACAGCATATTTCTGAATAATTCTTTCTTTAATAAAAAGCCCTACACTTACGTCATGCTTTAGGCTATGTATTTCCACGCCATTAAACTTAGGGGTAAATATTTTGTATAAAAACCCTAATGTGGGAAAGGGACCATAAGCTACAAGCTGCCAACATCACGGAAGTAAGATTGCCACGGATTGTCATCATGTCATGTCATTTTGACATTTGCAATTGACAATTTGACACATGTAAACAATAAAATGATTTTATGCTGATGAAATCGCACGGGAACAGCTAGTATAATAATAAAGCGTAAACAAACACTACTTTGTGGCGTAAGATGTCAGCAATGACAGCATATTTCTGAATAATTCTTTCTTTAATAAAAAGCCCTACACTTACGTCATGCTTTAGGCTATGTATTTCCACGCCATTAAACTTAGGGGTAAATATTTTGTATAAAAACCCTAATGTGGGAAAGGGACCATAAGCTACAAGCTGCCAACATCACGGAAGTAAGATTGCCACGGATTGTCATCATGTCATGTCATTTTGACATTTGCAATTGACAATTTGACACATGTAAACAATAAAATGATTTTATGCTGATGAAATCGCACGGGAACAGCTAGTATAATAATATAATATGTTCTAAGACAAAAAATAATGTTATGTTAATCGATAGATTACAATCATTTCCTTTTAATTCGCTGTCGTGTTTAAAAGCTTTTACAAGACGAGGAAATCCATCGCTTATAATACAGATGAGTTCAAGGTGTTCTAAAAAAATAATCTACGATTCAGAATGCAAATGCATTTAGATAACCGTTTACGGTAATCTATTGCACCAAATGGATGCATTGTAAAATATATCACAAGGATAAATGTCGCTAATTTCCGTATACTTGACCTTTATTAGTATACATATCTATACTAATATAATAAAGCGTAAACACACACTTCTTTGTTGCCTAAGATGTCAGGAATTACAGCATATTTTTGAATAATTCTTTTTTTAATAAAAAGCCCTACACTTACGTCATGCTTTAGGCTATGTATTTCCACGCCATTAAACTTAGGGGGTAAATATTTTGTATAAAAACCCTAATGTGGGAAAGAGACCATAAGTTGCTGCCAACATCACGGAAGTAAGATTGCCACGGATTGTCATCATGTCATGTCATTTTGACATTTGCAATTGACAATTTGACACATGTAAACAATAAAATGATTTTATGCTGATGAAATCGCACGGGAACAGCTAGTATAATAATAAAGCGTAAACAAACACTACTTTGTGGCGTAAGATGTCAGCAATGACAGCATATTTATGAATAATTCTTTCTTTAATAAAAAGCCCTACACTTACGTCATGCTTTAGGCTATGTATTTCCACGCCATTAAAATTAGGGGTAAATATTTTGTATAAAAACCCTAATGTGGGAAAGGGACCATAAGCTACAAGCTGCCAACATCACGGAAGTAAGATTGCCACGGATTGTCATCATGTCATGTCATTTTGATATTTGCAATTGATAATTTAACAAATATAAACAAAATAATAAAATGTTCATAATTTTATGCGTATGAAGCCGCACGGGAACAGCTAGTTAACTATATTTACAGAACTTAATGGTCACCTATTGGTTGAAATTTGACCAAAATCCACAATGAAAGATTTTTAACACACATTAACGTTTCAACAAGTTACAAAGTTTTCGGTACAAGTTTACACGCCCTGAAAATTTTAATGTTTATTTCCACGTGAATGAACTGGGAAATAGCTAGTGAAATATAGAACGAAATACTCATCAAGAGTATTCTATTTTTAAAACAAAACTGGCTTAATAAAATGGTTTTATTAATCCGGTTATCTAAAAAGGTACTAAATGAATGTTTTCTTTTAAATCTTATGACGTACCTCTGAAAAATTAAGCAGTCTCAAGATTTAATGACGAGATTAAGTATGCGTGAATGAAAATAAAACATGACTAGTTATCATATTACAAAAATAGAACTTGTTCCAATAACTTACGCCATTTATAATCCATCGATTTAATCTAAAGCCTACACGTGGATATATTCAAAAAAATCTTTGTCTCTGAACAGTACTTTAACTTTTTAAACAATCAAATGTTTGGGCTTATAATCATCATCTTTCTCCCTTATCTTAAACCTTCTTTGAGGAAAGCCTGAAACTGCGAACGGATGAACGTGAAACACAAATATTTGGAAGAAACAGAGCACAAGCTTTTTTTTATAAAAAAAAATAATTGTGTAATATTACCGTTTATTATATTAAACTAGCTTTCGCTCGCGACTCCGTCCGCGTGGATATAAAAAAAACATACGTAAGTATTCTATGTGTTCTTCCAGACTATAATCTACATCTGTGCTAAATTTCATCCAGATCCATTCAGCCGTTTACGCTATAAACTCTAACAAACATCCATCCATCTAAACTTTCGCATTTATAATATTAGTATGATTTCCAGTTTCCACATCGTTAAGGAGAGATTTTTCCAAAGATCCGTCTAGTTCCGAGTAATGTGTGGGAACCCACGATTAGTTCGCATAGCAATTGTACTCGTATATTATTGCATTAACCTTGTATTCTAATGCAAATAAAATGAATTGTTTAACATCAACACTAAATAGGGCATACATGTTTAATGTTACCTCAAACAAACACTTTCTTAAGACAATTATGTATTTACGTATAAACTATTAAATTATTATAATCATGTGCAAGTATTGTTAACTTTATTCTGCTAATAGCTTTCGCACGCGACTTTGTTCGCGTAGAATTTAAAAAAAACAAAATAGAGTAACTGATGTGTTCTTCCAGACTATCCTCTACATCTATACCAAATTTCAAATTTTGTTTATTCAAAAAAAAAGAAAATGAATTCATTCGGCGTGTGCTGCGGTATGTACCGAAGCGCCGGTTTTCAATGAATCCTATTTAGGCACCATTATTGCAATTAATTGGTTAAGAAGTGGGTAAAAACTTTTTTCAGTATTGGACCCTGTTTCTTTGTGTCTGTCATTACAAAAATATGCTTAGACATCATATAATTAACAAATATTATATATTAATTACTTAACAATTAAGACAGGCAATTTTTGTAACCGCAAATATCATAAAAAATTATGTTTTGCGGTTAAGAATATTTTTTTATTAAAAATATATGTATTATTAGTTTATTTCATAATTAAGATAATAATCTAAACTTTGGTACATTAACATAAAAGTCTTATCTAAAGCAAATATACATAAAAAACGTATTAAGCATATTTTAATGAAAAAGTTATTGATATTGTTTTGATTGAATCATTTATTCATATTTATTTATTGATTTATTAATTATACGAGTGAAAATCATATTTCACCAATATGAACCTTTTTTTTTTTTAAATATCAGGCTCTACAAGATTTTATTTTATAGTCTAATCAAACATCTGGATTGATGAAGTGAAGGGTGTTGTGATTAATAACTTAGGAAATCTTTTTAAAATTTAGTTTAAAACAGTTTGTAAGAGAGCAGGGGTGTCGTAAGCCGAATCAGCCAAAGAAAAACAACACAGGTGCAACAACAGTCGTTTATTGGTTTCACATAACCAATGACTTCGGTCTACGCGCGGACCCCAGGTTGGGAACCACACGCAGTTACAAAAAATGTTAGATTTTACAATATCGGATAGCCGTCACAGTACAGCAAGCGGCTATCTGCTGAATTAGGCCGTCACTACCGCAAGCAACCTAATCCGGCTACACTACAGTGCAAGTTCTGAGTAAAATTAGTCACAAGACAGCAAGCTAATATACTCAGAATCGCGTCGTAGGAACTAACTTGAGAAGACAATATTTGTTATCCTCTGGTTTCTTCTCTTCTTCTCTCCTTCTTCTCTTTTGGTTTCTTCTCCTTCTCCTCTCTTGTTATCTTCTCATTCTCCTCTAATTTGCGTAATGAACATAAAAATGACTTAGCCTAAGGCGCATTCAATACAACATCGTGTTCCAAAATACAGGTGGCGCCATCTATTATTTGTACGTTAAACTACTGGTCTCCAGAGAATGTTTGTTACAATCTCCCCCTCAGTTTCTGAAGTCGTCCCGACGATGAAAGTGGAAGATTCATCCTTCTGTTGACGTAGTCGTCTTCATCCTCCCCCTGGATTGGAACAGCTTCTGGGTTGATCGCCAGAGTTGTAGTGGAGCACTTTGACTGGCTACTCGTTGTTTATGAAAATGTTATTATGGATAACCGTCACAATCCAGCAAGCGGTTATCTACTGAAATTAGGTCGTCACTGTCCCGCAAGCAACCTGACTTCCATGTCACTACACAAAAATGTCAATTGTGGATAACCGTCACAATCCAGCAAGCGGTTATCTACTGAAATTAGGTCGTCACTATCCCGCAAGCAACCTAAATGCTGTGTCACTATACAATTATGGATAACCGTCACAATCCAGCAAGCGGTTATCTACTGAAATTAGGTCGTCACTGTCCCGCAAGCAACCTAACTTCAACGTCAATACTAGTGCCATTGTCCTGATCTTCTGTTGTTTCTCGGCTGATTCGTCCTGCTGATTCGCCCTGCCCCACGTTGGGCGCCAGATTGTAACAGAGCAGGGGTAACCGTCACAATCCAGCAAGCGGTTACCTGCTGAATTAGCAAGTAATCGGGTCTGCGCGCGGACCCCAGGTTGGGAACCACACGCAGTTACAAAAAATGTTAGATTTTACAATACCGGATAGCCGTCACAACAGCAAGCGGCTATCTGCTGAATTAGGCCGTCACTACCGCAAGCAACCTAATCCGGCTACACTACAGTGCAAGTTCTGAGTAAAATTAGTCACAAGACAGCAAGCTAATATACTCAGAATCGCGTCGTAGGAACTAACTTGAGAAGACAATATTTGTTATCCTCTGATTTGCGTAATGTACATAAAAATCACTTAAGCTAAGGCACATTCAATACAACATCGTGTTCCAAAATACAGGTGGCGCCATCTATTATTTGTACGTTAAACTACTGGTCTCCAGTGAATGTTTGTTACAAGTTTTGTTAAAATGAAAAATGACAATCATCGACATCTATACTAATCATACTAATATTATAAATGCGAAAGTTTAGATGGATTGATGGATGGATGGACGTTTGTTAGAGTTTGTAGCCTAAACGGCTGAACGGATTTCGATGAAATTTGGTATAGACGTAGAGAATAGTCTGGAAGAACACATAGGCTACTCACTTTTGTTTTTTTTAATTCCACGCGGACGGAGTCGCGGGCGAAAGCTACATTATATATAAAGAGGAAAGATTTGTATTTTTGTATGTAATTGATTCACGCAAAAACTACTGGGCCGTTTTTAAAAAATCTTTTACCATTAGAAAGGTAATTTATCTGTAACATAGGCTATATTTTTCTAATTTCACGCGGGCGAAGTCGCGAGCAACCGCTAATTATAATTAAAACCAGCTCACTGCAAACAGCTTAATTTATCATTACAATTCAGAAAAAAACATTTTCTTTTACAAAACACGATTAAAAACTAGAAACTAGTCTATCGACTAGTTGACATTAGAAATTTTTTACCATAAGCAAATTGTAAATTTAAACATGACACATTTCAGTGTTGGTTTAATACTGGGAAGCACGTTTAAACTGTCTTATCTGTTCAAAAATTCTTTACGCAACCGCTAAATAAGGATGGAAATACAAGAACGACCCAGTCTCACTATTCTGAGGCGGGACGTAATAGTTAAACGTAATCCCGGAACAGACATTTATACAAGAATTTAAAACTTATAACATGATATATAAACAAGAGCAGTATTTTCTACCAAAGCTATGAAAGAACGCGAAGTTTTTAACAATAATGCATTATATAGTGCTGGATAAATTCCCAAAGAAAAAAAGTTTTACTCGTATATGGACTACTGACGTACCGAACGAGAAGTCATTTGATTTGTGATAAATGGTAAGTGACACGTCCATCTCGGACATACGTTTAATCCAAATTGAACCAGAAGAATCAAGATTTTACCAATAGTAAAATACCGAACACTAAAATGGAAATAAAAGTGGACAACTTGGTTAGCTCTATTCCTAAAAAATATATTCATGACCTTGTAATTTTGAAATTCGTCTGCATATAAATACGATTCAGCAATATATCTAAGATTATTTCATTTGCTAATGTCTTTAAGACTAGTCAAAAGTATGCAAAAATCATGGCATTTCATATTAACCAGTAATATTATACAAGAAGATGGGTTTTACGCCGTCTTATGGCTTTGGTATGTTATAAAATAAACTAAATATATGTTAACATAAAACAAAAATTATGTTAGTAGTACATTTTTCATAACAGAAACATTTACTAAACTCTCTTCGTTGAAATGTCGAGACGCAAATGTATCGTTACCTTTAATTTCAATCTTCATTTTCAAAGGGATCTTTATCGGTCGTCTCTTTCTAAAACAATCGCCATCCTTGTCTGTCCCACGTTCATTCATTTGCCGGCGTAGGCCTTAGCGATAGTGAACATAGACTGGGGACAAGCTGCGCTGCGCTCGCGGTAAAATGTTGCGTGCTGATATTCAATGACAATTTTTGAACGAACGTTATTTTTTTAATTATTTTTTTAAAACCAAATTTTGACAAAAATGAGCGATTCTGCCAAAAGTGATCAGGATGTGGAGAAAAAAGATCCGAGTATACCTTCGTCCCTCAATATCTCAAATGCTAATTCATTCACAGAAGATCAACCAGTAAGTAAATGTGTTTTTTTTTATATTTTTAACTGTAAATTAATTTGAATTGACTCACACTTAAAGTTGCGTAATATTGTGTAATTTAAAAGTTAGTTACTTTTAATCTTGTCGGTTTATAATTAGCCCATTAAAATAAATTTCACATTACATATTGATAAATTCGTTTCTAACGTAAAAAACCTTTTAGTGGTTAATTTGTTACCTTGTAAATTGTCACTTTAATAAATTATTTTTAACAAAATGCGTCAAAATATTAATATAGCTTTAGAAGTATGTTCGATGAAGTTTTCAAGAAAGTTAGCTTAAATAATTTATTTAATATTTAATTTTGGATAATCACTTTAATAATTATTTCAATATTTTGAAGTCATAAAATTATATTCATTGGAATATCAAGAATTTTAATAATCATCTTTTATTTAATAATGTAATTTATTTAATAATTAATTTTAATCACGCGATTTAGTAAATGATGTCTACTTTTGCGATATTAATTTAATCAATTCTAATAGGTACGTTGACTTTTTATTTTAAATATGTATTCAACTATTATTAATAAATCTTTGATATCGATTTTTTAAAAGAACAAATAACTCGACACGTTAATCGAAACAAGAAAGCGTTGGTTGTTGAGTCATAAATAGCAAAATCAATAGAATAAGTAAAGGCACCTTATATAA
The DNA here is from genome assembly GCA_029286645.1 of Papilio protenor. NCBI lineage: Eukaryota > Metazoa > Arthropoda > Insecta > Lepidoptera > Papilionidae > Papilio > Papilio protenor. The sequence continues at coordinate 1,801,568 of JAGSMZ010000022.1, forward strand.
AAAAGTTTTATTTTAATATTATAATTTTTCGAGTTAATATTTTCATAAAAGCTTGGCAACACTTTAACTGATATACACGTATTGCCAATTAATTAACTACAAATGCGTTTAATTCCTTCCTTTTTGACCGACTTCTCAAAAGAAGGAGGTACTGAATTCGTCTGTATGTTTTTTTTTGTATTTAGCTTGTTCTAAAATGTTTTACATTTACCAAACTCATGACAAGACAGTGTCTGCCAGTTAGACGGACTTTAGTGTATCGAGATCTCAGCGCAGTAGCTTGTTCGTGAAAGGAATATTGGCTCACTAATTTAACTAAAACGGGAACTAGAAAAAGAGGCTCTAAGAAAATCTTAAATATTTATAATAAACTTTTGTCCGAGACTCCGTCCGTGCGGAATCTATCTCTATACTAATATTATAAAGAGGAAAGATTTGTATTTTTGTATGTATTGGAATAACTCAAAAACTACTGGGCCGATTTAAAAAATTCTTTCACCATTAGAAAGCTATGTTATCAGTGTTTAATATAAGCTATATTTTTTATTATTTTGTTAAATTTCACGCGAGCGAAGTCACGAGCAACAGCCAGTTAAAAATAAACTATGTTCCATATCTGTGCTATTCGATCCGTTCTAGATACTCGTATACCTATTAACGAACATCCATCCAATAAACTTTCGCATATATAATATTAGTAAGATTATATATTTTATCAAGGTTGATGCTAAGAATATCAATATTTAGCATGATAATGTGTTTTTTTCCATTGCCTAAATTATAATTACCTTTTAATAAATATTCATAATCCATAATGGTTTCCATTCCTTAGTCGATCGTTATATAGTCGATCGTCGTAATCGATCCTTCCTTAAGTCATTGGCTTATCTTTTTTTTTCTTTTTTTTTCTTTCATAAAATGGTATATTCGTGTATAACCTGATGGTTAGAGAATAGATTAGTGTCTGAACACCTTCGGGTGTTAGGATATATTATGCTGTTTTTATGGAAAATTTCATATAAGTTCAAAAAAACATCAATTCGCTTACCCATCTAATTACTGTTACAATTATTAAGCCTTCGGAAGTAACATAAACTATTTTTTCAATTCAAGGCTAAAATTCGTGGGCTAATTTAAATATTAGTAAAGAATTGGGTTATATTTCTTTGTAAAACTTGTTCCATAGTGATATGGAATCTTTAGATTTTAATATCGATGAAAATTTTGTGGCTTTTATATTAGTTTCGAGTTAGTATCGCATTCCTGAGTATCGTTGTAAACCGCACGCGAATATTATACGAGTACCTACATTATACGACAACCCGTATCAAGTGTCAAGTCTCAGTTTATTTTTAATTTTCTTAATTATACCTCAATGTTAAGTACTATAAAATAAATATGAATTTCTAAATATAGTGTAAGTATAATGAATATAGCCAAAGAAAATGTGATATTGTAACGATATAAAATGTTATTAGTGTGAGAATTTTAATATTGTTTCCCACAATTTTATACAAGCTCTATTGTCAAATAGCTGTTTGTGTAATATTTAAGCACCCATTTCATGAACGCCTTTACAAAGTTAAAAAAAATGTAAATTTGTCCAGAGAAATAGATTTTGGAAAATGTCCAAAACCGGTTTTGTTTTTAACCTTTGGAGTAAAACAGGGGTGACCAACTCGATTAGAACATTAATTCCAATTGCATTATGTCTGCATACACCGGTAGAGGTAGACCTAGAAAGAGATGGATGGATTGCGTGAAAGGTGACATGATCAAGAAGGGAGTGATGACTGAGATGACGGATGATAGAGTGCTTTGGAGGACGAAAACCCGGTGCGCCGACCCTACGGGAGTAGGATAAGGCAGGGGAGATGATTATGACTGCATATATCTTCACCTGCGTCACCGATTTTGGAGTAAGGATTATGTTAGTTGGGTTTAATTAAGTATAGTATAATATTACAAATAAGAATTAAGTACAATGAATTACATTTATTTCCTACCCATTTCGGTTAAATATTCTTTAACAATCACAATGGAATTATTTCGGTAAGTCCACTTTGCTTGCTCCACGATTGATGATATGATATTTGATTCCAAGTTGGAAGCGAATTTAATTCCTTGACTTACAATATTTTTTTCTATACATGTTGCCTTATCGAGTAACTCGACCGACAGGTTGGTCACCCCTGATTTAGTTATCTTCCACTCTTGTTAAGTGGCAGCATAAATTTATTTCTCTAGTGATATCGTAATGTTGGCGACGGTTTCATAGACACACTGTTATAACGTCGTCAAATCTACACTACATATACATAAATGGTCAATTACATTTACTTCTTACTCTTACTAATATTATAAATGCGAAAGTTTGTTTTTAAGAGTTTGTAGCCTAAACTGCTGAACGGATCTCGACGAAATTTGGCATAGATGTAGAGAATAGTCTGGAACACATAGGCTACTTTTGATCCCGGAATTAGTTGCGGTTCCCGTGGGATATAATTTCGCTTTTTCATGTTTACGCGATAATATTGCAACGGTTCAATATGTCATAATGAAAATTGGCACAGATATAAAACAAAGTCTGTATTAACTTTTGGGATACGGTTCATCCTCGACAAATTTCAGGTTGCCGATGGATGCGTATTTTTTCATTTTTTATTGTTATGTTTTTATACTAGATGGACGAAGTCGCGGGGAACAGCTAGTAATTAAAATTGTGACACCGAATGATTCGTTGTTGCCGTGACTGTTTTACATTATTAAACGACATCTATAATCTACACGCGACATATATCGAAACAGAATTAAATAAAAATTAAATCATTACAAATTTAAATATTATAGAATAAATTATTTGGTGTTAGCTGGCTAACATGTTTTTATTAAAAACATATGTTTTTCTATAAAATCTTAACTGAATTGAATAAGATTCTGATAATCGTATTTAGGTTTTAATTTTTAAAAATCGTAGAAAAATCCTGCAAAACAACATTTCAGCCTTGAGTCATCTCCAAAAAAAGCAGTCTCGTGAGATGCAATTTCACCAGCCCTAGGCATTCTTAAATTGGGGAACAAATATATCTGCACATAGCTGCTCTGTATTCTTCTGATTTTGATCTGGGATATTTGACATATCAATTCGCAGACATCAAAAAATTGCTTAATAAATATTTATAAACCGTGACTTTTTTCTTTAAAAAAACAAAACGCTTTAGCATAATATTGTGATATTCGATTAATCTATATACATTTTAGATTGTAAGCATAGCATATAACCGCAAAAAAATATTAAAAAATATTTTTTTAATCACAGGAATTGAGAGTCCTATTACGTGTATATTTTAATTCTAATTTATGTTGCTATCTTAACGTTAATTAGCCTAATCTATCTTAATAAGTCGAAACATTTACAACTATACTGCAATATCAGGTTTTTTTGCATTTAATACAACAGGATACATTTTAATTTACAATAGTAATACTTTAAATCAATTTTCTTTCAATATCTGTTTGATTAAGTTATTTTAAATTCAAAATAATGTTTAGTTTTTACAAATTTCCTTTGTCTGTTGCCTTTTTAAGGAAGCTTTTTTAGTCTGCAATAATTATGAATTTTAATGTTCTTGTTTTGTTTTTATTATTTATTATACTAGTTTAAATAAAAATTCAATGAACAAAATAGCTTGGTTGTTTTGGACTTTTATGTTTTGTTTACGACTACTAAAGGAAATTAAAATTAATGTAAGGTTATCCTTTAAGGTAGTATTTTCTTTATTTATTTCAACAAAATACAGTAATGATTTTAAACTTGATTGTGGTCTATCCAAATTGATTATAGGATCTTGTGTAGTGATTTAAAATAATCTACATAACCTTTACTGTTCAATATAAACGTAAAACTTTTCCCTTTATCATTTACTAGCTTTTGCTCGCGACTGTCCTCGCGGAATTAATTTTATTAAAGAAATAATAGTAAGAAACTTAAACAGGCCTTATTTAAATTATATTTTCATTTATTTAAATCGTAATCTTTCGTACAGCAAACAAGTAAAGAATACGCGTTTACTGTTTTTTCGGAACTTAATTTAGTTATATAACCAAAAAAAACCGGTTCCGTTTCCGTATCACTGAAGTTTCGCGAATATCTTTAAACGGTTTTAAATGGTCTTAAGTGTCTGTAATAAAATATATTAACAAGAATATTATACGCTCCTTATAAACAAGTCTTATTTAACGTGCAAGGTCTTATCCTTTTTGTAAACTTTCTCTGCCGACCCTTACTTTCATTTCATGATATTCAGTAGCAAGGTGGACAGTTTAAAACATACGGCAAGTCTCCAACTTCCATAGTCTATGGTCCGCGTTCGTCTTATTTGAATATTCGTGCCAAAGTAGTGGATCAAGTAGCCGGCGTCAGTGTTTTCCAATATAATGTGAGCATAAATAGAGTGAATAAAATACACTAAGAGCGGGCGCACACAACAAAACACTATCGCACAAATGTTGTGCGATTGTCGATTGTTTCGCAGCTCAATCAACATTTTAGTTGCATAACTAAAAATCGAGTACTGTACCTCCGCGCGACGACTAAACAGTTGTGCGATAATTTAGTCAAAGTTGTGCGCGTTCTTATACTAAATCAGGTGGAGTGATAAAACGCTAGTTGAATATGTCCAATGTTTCCAACTATAGTTATGTGTGGGTAAGCTTAAATTTAAATAGTTAATGAGTGTATCTGACGTTTTTATGTATAGATTTTCATATCGATAACGGAAGTAATGCGACAACTTGGAGATGCATTTAGACATAGCTGATTCGTTTTTTAGATTATATTATTTAATCAGATTTAATCTGCTTTATTAACATTTAATTTAGTTGAGTGTTTTATAATCTTGAAAGTGTATTTTCCTCTAACTCTCACAAGGCGATTTCTTATTAATCGATTTAATTAGCTATTATTACCCGATTGATAGAAATTTTCCATGGTACTGAGACTTCACATTTTCGAGTAGTGTTGCTAAGAAACCTAATTTTTACGTTATAACAAAATTAAATAAGCATGTTTATCCTCAAGATTCAAAATTAATGCATTACAAAAATATACTTTTTAAGCGTTACTATTGGCGGAAAATATTACAACTTGATTTTCTTGTCTTGTTCTTTAGGAGCCAGTGGAGACTGTAGAGATCGGGAGCAGGTTCACACCTCCGAAAAGTGGAAGGTCACCCTTCCAGGAGGTGGAAGAGTTGCTGGGGTCCACGCAGCCGCAGCGGCCCTGCACACTCGTGTGGCGGGACCTTTCCGTACATGTCAAATTAAAAGACGGCAAATTGAAAAGACTTGTTAATAATGGTAAGCCATGAATACTTTAACGACTTTTTGTCTATAATATTTATGCAAATGTGTTCTAAGTGCCTGTTTCCACTTAGCGATTATTCGTGCGTCTCTGCACGCATAGTCTTCCTTTTGTATCGGATTTGCGGCCGTACCAGTGGAATTAGTACGGCCTTTTGGCGTTTGCCTAAAGAATTAATACATTCTAATAAAAGTTTAGAAATCTAGAAATTATTAATACCTTTTGCATTTGGACAAAACATGAAGTTGATACTTTGGTAATTTACATAATAATTTCGTAATACAAGGATTGAAATTTAAAATCTACATGCTCTATTTTTTGTTGACTTACTAATGTTAATTAAAATAAGAATTACTTAATACTAACTTAAGTATGTATTTAAAAGTAACTTATATTAATGAATTCATTACCTACCTAATCCATCGACGTCTGCTTTTTATCAACTTTATTATGACGCTTTACAAATAAAAAATCAACAAAAAAACACTAATTAAGGCCACCGTTCCCGTTATTTTAACCGTGAAATAAGTGGGACCAGTCATTACCAAACATAAATTGTTAGTTTCAAATCTAGAATAAAATGAAATGTATAAAATGTGATCGTCGAAAGAAGAACAAAACTAAAAGTTGCTAAAACCTTCATAACTATTCTATTTAAGGTTTAAGATTGTGGCGGTATGACAATAAGGTTCATTTTGCATCGACCGTGCCTCTTGAAAATCGTCTTTAGTGTTGCTCATTTTGTTCTTCGGGGTTACCAATGTGGTGTTATGTAGTGATGGTGCGTGTCATCTATGTTATTTGTAACTGTGGAGTGTTCTAGCAATATGTAGAAGGTTCCCTACAAGATAAACATCATATTTTTAACACTCCTTCAACGTAGTTAAATATAATTATAAGTAGGTCCTATGATTTCTCTCTGTGTGTCGTTTCCTCATTCCAAGTGAGAGAATATTACCGTCAAGAGTATGACTTATTCAATTCATTTGTTTTTCAATTTATAGCAGAAATTTTTACGTTTACAAGCGATGTAATAAATTTAAAATGGCGGCTAAATTACGAAGTTTTTTTATAAATTATCTACGACAAAATGTCTTTGTGTCGGCCATTAGCATGGGATAGCTATTTGTAAGTGTCAAATTGTTAATACTTTAATCAAATGCTAGTATCTGTAAGGCCATATATGTACTACTTACTAAACCATTGGCGGATGGATGTTTGTTGCCAGGTAACTTCAAACGGCTCCATGAATCCATATACAATTAGGAACATACCTTACTTGATCTCTGTAATCGTCTAGAAAAGCGCATAGGCTCTTTATCTCGTAAAAAAGTACGTTTCCAGTGGTATGAGCATTTTTATTTATTATTATTTTCTGATATTTCACGTGCAGTCGCGGATCACTGCTAGTATAATTTATTATTACCTCCGAAACGGTATTATATGCTGTTGAACTTATCGCATGTTTTTTTTCTATTGGTTTCTGACATTCACTTGTAGAATTCTATACGCAAGGCAGCGTCTTACGAATCGAAGTTTGCTTTTATTGGGGTATTGTTGTGGTCTTTACGTTATATGTGAATGACCTTGAATCCTTATCTATAGTGTTAAGAGAGTACCGCGCTGTAGAATTGGCGCAACACTAGATTATTGGTATAAACGTCACATCTCTAACTGACAGCTGTCAATGTCATTAGAAGGATTGATATACGCGCATTCCTGGCGGGACCGCTAGTTCAGTGTTTTAATTAATATTGCTAGTTACAATTATATTAATTGTTTAAAAATAGACGTAAATAGATCAATCCTAATTTCTTAATAGTTTGTCAATTCAGTTATATTAAAATAAAATAAAACACAAACCGAATAGCGTGTAAGCGTCCTATAAAACGGTGTCAGATAATTCTAAATTAATTAATACTATTTCTATTTACTTCGATTATTAATGATATGAAATTGGACATAAAATAAGCATGCATTCAAGTTATTCGAGCACACACGTGATGTTTTTTTAGTTTGTGAACTTTAGAAATAATATTTGAATTCTATTAATAAATTAATTGGATAATAAAAAGAAAAATAAAAGTACATGGCTACCAAAACAACATACAGCTGGATAGTGTAAAAATATATGGTTGTTAACGATTCCCACGTTTCAAAAAGTGCGAAACTCGAAACCATGGTATTGTGTTACTTTATGTAGCTACTGGATTCAATATTGATTGACAGAAGCACCGCTTGCTACCGTTAGATATGTCAATGTCATACGCTTATCTGATTCTCGTATTTTTAACATTAATGCCACACTCAGAGACATTAAAAGGGAGTTCCTTGGTAGAGAATTAGTACGAGAAATTTGCACTAAGGAATTGAGTAAGTGCGGTGGTTAATTCAAGCAAAAAAGTCATAATGAAAATGAAAAAGTTGTCTGTTTAAAAAGGTTAAATGGATGTATGTATGTTTGTTTGAATTTGTAGCCTAAACCTGAACGGATCTCGATGAAATTTGGCATAGATATAGAGGATAGTCTGGGAGAACACATAGTCGACTTCCTATTGTTTTTTTTTTAATTCCACGCGGACGGGTTCGTCGACATATGACAAAAGTTATTTTTGCATAAAATCGTTTATATAATATAGAAGGTTTTAGACTATCATCACGCTACAACCTTTAGGAGCCGACCAGTAAGTAAAACAACGAAGTTAGGATAACTGGACCGTAATACACTAATTTTTAAATAAGGCATGACCTTTTTGTCATTAAATAAAGAATGTCCTTACAAATTGCAGACGCTTGAGCTTCTGTACAGGTGTGTTGTCTTTATATAGAAGTTTTAAAGGAAAGTAAAGCCGGATTAGAAATATACTGTTACAGACTATTATAATAAGATTAAAATTATTTCAGGCGATTAGCGGGCGCGGTACATTACGTTTATTGTTTACTTTATACAGAGAACTACCGAATTTAAAATGTTCTACGAGTATATTTATATACTAAAAGCAAGAAAGTTTGATTACCTTTAGTTATTAATAGCAATAACACGATAAAGTGAATGTAGCCTGTTGACCTCTAAATAAAACATTATCTTTAAATATTATATAATTAAGTTAAAAACATTGAACCCTTTTTAAAGCTAACAAAAGTTATTAAAAGCGATATTGCTTGTACGATCAAAATACAAGTGAGCAACGAATCATTAAGATTAATTTTATTACAAAAAGGTGCAGATATAAACCGTTTATTACTTACAAAAAAATCATCTTTTAACTTAGTAATTGAAAGAATTTAATACAATATAAAATGTTTACCCAAAATTGAAAGTAAACATTCCAGTTTGAGATGAAGTTTCTTTTTACACGCTTTTATTTTTTTAAAGTTTAACGTGAAGCATTCGAGCGATATTTGGCTAAAGTTTTGGCGCTAATCGTTACATTTCTTTTACTTTCATTGTACACGACGTGCACTGGACGAGGTGGATTGTTCATTTAAATTGTGGGCATATAAATTCCACGTATGGGAATGCAGCTTAATTAACAAAACAAGATCCAGACATTCACTTTTTAAAGATGCTTGTGATGATAAAGACTGGAAGTCAAAACAAGTCTTATATTATTTAGAAAAAAAAATCAGCAACTGAAAGTCCTAATCCAGTAACTAAAAGAATCACTTACACTGTAAACACACCTGTTTAAGAACATTATCTCAGCTTTCTTAAGCGATACTGTCTCCTCTCACTTTAAGGATGACAATATGTTGTGTCCACTGATGTGTATAAATAGATAGGTGATTGTTCTGAAACAGCGGAAATCGAATAGGCACAAAATACCACGTTTTATAGCCTGTCCATTTAGAGGTCAGTGGTATTACATATTGGTAGCGTAAGAAAATGTTTTCATATATTGGATTCTGATTATTTTGTTTGTCACCAGTGAGCGGTATCGCGAAACCCGGCACGCTGGTTGCTCTTATGGGACCAAGGTAAGTTCTTATACTATAAATAAAACATTTCATGACACTAAAAATTACATACACGATTAAAGACGATAAGTACAGTTATCAAAACACACAAACACTTTCTATTTTAAAAAAACTGTCTAAATAAAACATGCATTTAATGTTAATTGCAGTGTGATTAGTTCGCAAAAGGCAACTTGATGGGTCCGTTTTGACAAGGGCAAACAAGTTACGCCCAGCGGGAATATTTTTATCGTTTAAAATCCGCGTATCCTCCGACCGGTTCATATTTTTTTGTATTAACTTTGACAGATCCCGGTTTTTTGCACCGACTTCTGTTACTTACTAATGAATTCATCGTACTTAAGTATCGGACGTTAACTTTACCTAAAAAAAACACAGGCGGATTGAGTACCTCCTTCTTTTGAAGTCGGTAAAAAAAGGCGGCAAACTAATCGTTGAACTTACGATCTTAGAAGCAATGTAATGAGTATCCTATTTATTGTATAGTTTCCTAGTAGAACGTAATCCTTTTTATAATGAAAACTCTACAGTTATTTATTGACTTCAAATGCTTTAATTGTCTCTCAAATATTAACAACTAGCTGTTCGCGTGCAGATTCATCCGCGTGTAATTATAAAAACTTTATTTTATTGTTTACATTTGTCAAATCATCAATTGTAAATGTCAAAATGACATAACATGACAAACCTTAGTAATCTTTCTTTCTTGATGTTGGCAGCAACTTATGGTCTCTTTCCCACATTAGGGTTTTTATCCAAAATATTTACCCCCTAAGTTTAATGGCGTGAAAATATATAGCCTAAAGCATGACGTAAGTGTAGGGCTTTTTATTAAAATATGTCTTTTTTATTTTAGACATTTTATCAATAATTATAATACTAGTTTTTGCCCGCGACTACGTCCGAAAGGAATAAAAAAAACAAAAGTAAGTGGCCCACGTGTTCTTCCAGACTATCCTCTTTGCTATGTTTCATCGAGATCCGTTCAGCAGTTTAGGCTACAAAGTCTAACAAACATCCATTCATCCATCCATCTAAACTTTCGCATTTATAATATTAGTAAGATTGTGGTAATAATAAATTATATTGAGGTAATAAACTTGTCCGTTAGTGGATATATAGTTGTCAATATCATCTACTTTGCTTCGAATGTAGGGCCTTCAAGTTAATTAATATGAAAATATATTTATTAACATTAATATTCGAAAAGAACAATCTTTCATAGCTTGTATTTAAAAAAACGTGCTGTTTGTTTTTTACGATTTATATTCAAAAAATTAATAAAACTATGAAATAGCAAATTTTAATTACTCAACTCTCAAATTGCTTTTTTATTTTAGACATTTTATCAATAATTATAATACTAGTTTTTGCCCGCGACTACGTCCGAAAGGAATAAAAAAAACAAAAGTAAGTGGCCTACGTGTTCTTCCAGACTATCCTCTACGTCTGTGCTATGTTTCATCGAGATCCGTTCAGCAGTTTAGGCTACAAAGTCTAACAAACATCCATTCATCCATCCATCTAAAACTTCGCATTTATAATATTAGTAAGATTGTGGTAATAATAAATTATATTGAGGTAATAAACTTGTCTGTTAGTGGATATATAGTTGTCAATATCATCTACTTTGCTTCGAATGTAGGGCCTTCAAGTTAATTAATATGAAAATATTTTTATTAACATTATTATTCGAAAAGAACAATCTTTCATAGCTTGTATTTAAAAAAAACAAAAGTAAGTGGCCCACGTGTTCTTCCAGACTATCCTCTTTGCTATGTTTCATCGAGATCCGTTCAGCAGTTTAGGCTACAAAGTCTAACAAACATCCATTCATCCATCCATCTAAACTTTCGCATTTATAATATTAGTAAGATTGTGGTAATAATAAATTATATTGAGGTAATAAACTTGTCTGTTAGTGGATATATAGTTGTCAATATCATCTACTTTGCTTCGAATGTAGGGCCTTCAAGTTAATTAATATGAAAATATATTTATTAACATTAATATTCGAAAAGAACAATCTTTCATAGCTTGTATTTAAAAAACGTGCCGTTTGTTTTTTACGATTTATATTCAAAAAATTAATAAAACTATGAAATAGCAAATTTTAATTACTCAACTCTCAAATTGCTTTTTTATTTTTAAAGGGTTTATTTGACCTTGTGTTTTCTAAATAAAAATACTAAATACAACTTTTAAATGTCAAATGTTAAATGCATTCAAAAAGTTTTGACATTTCGTTTAAATTTTGTTTTTCGTCCTTAGAAACATTTAAGAATTATGGGTGTATATGCACACACTAATTTTGGGATAGGTTATAAATATAAAAACCTTAATTACCCCAAATAGTTTATTTTTCTCTTTTTTTATTGGGACTTTGGTTTCTTAGAACACATCAGTCTCATAATACCTTATACAAAATACCTAAACCATATAAATACAAAAAAAACATACAAAAAAGAGAATGAAAAATAATAAAAAACCATAAGAGTACATATTTACAAATTACTATAAGGCCTTCCATGACGCGGACTTCGTCCGCGAGGTCAGCCAAAGCAGATAAAAATCCACCCCAAATACTTATAACCGATTAGTTTAAATTATACTGCAATAATTATATTTTGTATTTGAGTTTTAAAAAACGTTGTTACCATGTAACGGCAAAATGGGTATACATTCCAATAGACTTTATTATTCGCAGATCATTTGTAGTATTAATAATAAATATATTTTTAACAAAACAATAGTTTAATTAATAATTACACAATAAACAGAAGAGCAATTCTTTTGAACGACTGCTAACAGCTTGTAATTAAAACATTAAAGAACTAAGATAAAAAATGACATTTGATCTTCCTTGGACATTATATCATAAAGAGAATCAATGTGCTCTTATGTAAGATGTAAAATTATTAAAAAAACATGTTCAAAAACTACTTATTTACAAGTGGGTAGTAATAAGCATAAAAGATCGGAAATATTTATAAGAAGGCCACTGTTACACTCACTAATCGAGATAGAATTATTAAGAAATTTTGGCATAGATACCTAATATAGGCCAAAAGACGACAAAAAAGGCTTCCGATGGCTTCTGCTAGAGGCGTATATCCACCCTGTTGTCATACCAATTACAATATAAAATGAAATTTGGAAAACCAACTCTCCAGAGTTTCAAACTAATACGAAACACTCCCAACACACATTTACCACACTGACCACAAAGTTAGGGCATAACGAAAGTCCTAGTAGAAGTGATTTTGAATATTTTGATGAATTGAAATTCTTTTACAGCGGTGCTGGGAAGACGACACTGATGTCTGCGTTAGCGTACAGAAACCCAAGTGAGTTTATTCATATAATAACTATCTGTTTATCATCGATGCCTAAATCAATAAAATTGTGATTTAAACTCTGCTAAGATGAAAAAGTCGAAAGACAAGCTGTTTCTAGGGAGGATCCGCTTGCCGACTAGTTGAATATTAGAGTAGAAAATTAGTGGACAATTATTTTTTATGTTTATGGTGACTAATTAGTTTTTTTTACTTTTAAATTTTGTTTAACTGTTTGGTTTGTTTTAGTTTATCATTATGATTGTCGCATAGATTCTCCCTTAATATTAGATAGCATGTATTTGTAAATTTAAAACATTACTTTAATTTAAGAACAAGGCAACAAAAATGTCAGGATGTTTTTGTTTGTTGATGTTCATGTTTAAAAACGATATAAAAAAATTCAAAAGTGTATTTTTAAAATACGCTAGGCACGCTTTATCTGGATTGAATAATACCCCTAGTCCCTAGTAGTATATAAAATGCACTTCTTTGTTTTACTTTATTTTCTTAAGCATATACCACGTATAACAGACAAAACAAACGTAATTTTATTTAAATTTATAAATTAATATTCTATACCGAATATTTATATTCAAAATATCAAGATTAAAATCACGATATTAATTAATACCATACCAAAATTCTATAAAATTGAAGGACACACAAAGGGCACGCTGTTAAATGTAGGTATTATGTAAATTATGGCTATTTTTTTAAATTATTTGTTCACACGCGTATGTAGCCATAGTTTTTCAGAACTATTGAACATTATTTTAATCTGTATAAGTTATCTAAGTTGATGATAAAACGTATTATATAATTACTTAAATAATTTTGTCTAAAGATAGACTAAAGTCTACTTAATAATTCTATATGTTACATGTAATTTATTTATTTTATATCATAAGGTGGCAAACGAGCTAGCGGCCACCTGACTTCGCCGAGAATGCGAATCGATCGCTGCCTATATAAACCGCAATTGCAGATGCGTTGCCCACCCTTAATCAACGTAGATGGAGACACACATAAAGAGGATATTTCCCCTCCCTATGCGTCTCCTCCACTTTTCCTTCCCTTCTTTTTCTTATAAGAAAATGGTGGGAAGGGAAAGGTACTAAAATTAGGCACCACACTCATCAGACGAAACGCGGAATTGCTTCCACTACACGCCTGTCTTCTGTGTGGTCGTGGTATTACACCGGGCGAACTGGCCCATTCGTGCGAAGATGTTAAAGCGGGCTCTACCACTGTTTTTACGTGATTCACGCTCCAGTGACACTGCGAATACGTAAAAATACATTGCCCGCATGCTGAGTGTTAGAATTATTTTTTTCGGATAGTTGTCTGTTAGTTAATTGTTCTAAAATGTTCTGTACAGCGACCTATGAAAAAAGGCGTCAAAAATGACAGTGATTACTTATGCAATTAACATTGCTGGGAACCGATTAATTCAATTAGAACATAATCGATTTCCTAGTTATTTTTATTACTTATTTACTCAGACTATTAAGTCACAAAGTTAATTTATGCAATCATTCAATCTTTCAAGCCATAGCTTACAAAGCTAAAGGAAATTAAAAACAAATGCTAGCACACATATGTAGCCTCAGTGGTTGAGAAAATAAGGAGTAAAAGGTTAGAACGGTATGGGCATGTTATGTTATTATGTTATGAATCGCATGTTACAAGAAGGACGTTAGTTATGAATGTGGAGGTACACCGGTAGAGGTAGACCTAGAAAGAGATGGATGGACTGCGTGAAAGCAGATATGATCAAGAAGGGAGTAATGACTGATATGTGGAGGACGAAAAACCCGGTGCGCCGACCCTACGGGAGTAGGATAAGGTAGGGGAGATGATGACATATGTAGTTTTCAGTCAACATACATGCTCGTATAATAGATTATAACTAGCTGTAACTACGTAAAAATGAACTCAAATAGGTATATCGTTTATTAGCATATTTTAACAATACATTTACAGAATACATTGCAATACAAGTTTCATTTATATGAAAAGTGTTGAACGGAAATGGATGTAACTTTTCAAGCACAGTTATATTCGTCTTTTTTCTTTTAAGTTACTTCACGCATATAAATCTGTAGGCAATTACGTAGAGATAAAATAGGACAACTTGTATTGATTCAAAAATGTGGCACTATAAATTCAATGCTATGATCTCGAGTTTCGGCTCATTTTGGTCAACCGTTTCAGTTAATACTGCGTCCGCTCGTGCTCGTTTTATTTACAATTCTAATTATAATAATATGTATATTATAGCGCTATTCAAAAGTTTATACTAATATATTTTGTGCGACTTCAAAGGAGTCACGTATAAGCCTAAAGCCTATATTAATGGAGTAATACTAATAAATGTTATGAAATTACAATAGCCTAGTCTAGTTAGTATGGAATTTCTTTCTTGGTATCAAGACTTTTGAACACATTAGGACTTTAACTTTGAACTCAACTATTACTCTTAACTGTAGGGGTATTTTACAAATGAAAAATTCTGTTTTAATCGATCGATACACGAATTAAATTTTTTGGAAATCAAACGATTTGAAATGCAGATAATATTTTTTTTTTAAATAAACGTTATTTGTAATCGGTCCCAAATTTTAAAGGCGTGTTTTTGTGTTACGATCTATTTGGCCTCCTACGTGTATAAAAAACCTATGCTGGCTTATTAGTAATTTTTATTCAGTTGTTTTTTAATGGAAGATTTCGAAAAACATTTAGATAAGCCATTTGTTTGTGTGGCAGAACCAAAATTTTCGGAAAACATTTCGTTTTATTATTTTTTAAAATCGTATACAAGATGCTCTTCTTTTCATAAACCGTAAATCTATTTTCAAAATCAAATACCTACTGGGTAAAAGATTATTTTTTTTGAGAAATTTCACATGTTTGGAAAGTTATTTTAAAATGTGATGCTTTGATTGCCGCTACTGTCAGTATTTTTAATATTTAACTAATAATAATGTTGCATAACAAATTATGCGGCTATTGCTTTATTTCTTTTATCGAATTTAATTAGGCATTGTTCTTGTTTGCAGTTGGGACGTTGATAGACGGCGACATCGCAATGAATGGGTTACCAGTAGGCGACTTCATGCACCGAGAGAGCGGCTACATGCACCAGGACGAACTCTTTGTGGACAACCTCACTGTTATCGAACATCTCTCAATAATGGTACGGCTACATCATACTAATCATACTAATATTATAAATGCGAAAGTTTAGATGGATGGATGGATGGATGGATGTTTGTTAGAGTTTGTAGCCTTAACGGCTGAACGGATTTCGATGAGATTTGGCACAGATGTAGCGTATAGTCTGGAAGAACACATAGGCTACTCACTTTCGTTTTTTTTTAATTCCGCGCGGACGGAATCGCGGGCGAAAGCTAGTACTAAATAATAAACGACTACGGGACCTTTTTCATTAGAAGATTCATTAACTGCAGCCTTGTTGTATAACGGTCTGTCCTCAGCAGTCTTTCTGCCTACCGCTTAAAGTCCATCAAGTAGCAAACGTACCTTTTCTTGAATATACCAAAAAGGGGCAGGTTCCCAATGAATGGATTTCGATCGGCGAAGCATTTCTCTAGATGTAAAATGTGTGAGAATGTGAGGACAGAAATTTGTTTTTCAATGCACGCGTAGAAACCTACTCTTAGATAATTATTAGATGCGATGGATTTATTGATAATAAATCAATATTCTATATAAACTTGTGTTCAATAAATGTTTTAATATACAGTGAGGTATTTATTAAAATTTGTTAACAGGTTTTTTATGACACTTAAAATTATTTATGACACTAAGTTATGACACGCGCCTTATGGGTTCCTAAATTAATAAAGAGCCGCTGACTTTATTTATTGAAATATTGTCTATTTAAATAAATCGCGTTAGCGGCGGCGGCGGACATATTTAAATCTAAGATGACTAGCTGCTCCCATGCGGCTTCATCCGCATGGAAATATAACAACTTTATTTTATTGTTTACTTGTGTCAAATTATCAATAGCAAATGTCAAAATGACATGACAAGACAAACCTTGGCAATCTTGCTTCCTTGATGTTGGAAGCAACTTATGGTCTCTTTCCCACATTAGGGTTTTTATCCAAAATATTTACCCCCTAAGTTTAATGGCGTGAAAATATATAGCCTAAAGCATGACGTAAGTGTAGGGCTTTTTATTAAAAAAAGAATTATTCAAAAATATGCTGTAATTTCTGACATCTTAGGCAACAAAGAAGTGTGTGTTTACGCTTTATTATAGAAGTATAGATAACATTTAAAAGATCTTTCCAATGATACGGGTGATACAGGATGTTAAACTGGTAGATAAATAAGAATTGGAAGCCATTAATTACACTCTTATTCGATTTTTTCCTATATCCGAAACATTAATACGTAATTTTATCTCTATTCCCATAGACCAAACGTTCCCAAACTTTTTTGCCATAGACCCTTACGAAGTTTTACTGATTTCGGTGCACCCTCATTAATAGAGTCTATAAGACATTTTGTTAATCTTTAAATTTAGTACATTTAGGCATTTTCGCCTTCACGAGCCTTCAGTCTTCGAAACCAGATAAACATTTTCATGGACATTTATTTGTGGAAACCAAATTTTGTTAGCGGTGGTCCCCATTATCGGGTCCTCTGTAGACCTCAGCGGTCCACCTAGACCACACATATAAATTCTATTTTGTATTAAGTGATTTGATAGTGGAAAGATTCCATAAATAATTCGTAAACAAGTTTTCATACAAATATATTCCCATCCGTTATCATATGACCTACTACAATTTTAGTTGTATGAATACCCAATATGATTTACATAGATAAAACGTTGCATTATAAATATTAAGTTAATACATCTTCAAAAAAGAAAAAACAATATACTCACATATATTACAAACTCAAAAATATGTTACAAAACTCAAAAGTATAATTTATGCAAATCGAGCTATTTAATTTAAATTAATTCTAAAATCGATGAGAAATAAAATACAAAATTGATGACACCCAGTTAGCGCGGTTATTATTATTTACAAAAAACCATTAACTTTTATTATTGTATCCAAAAACGTCTACCTGCGATATCTTGGCACGTGTCAACGAGTTTTTTAAACTCCCAAGGTCGGAATTAGAGATCATTAAGTCAATATTTGATACAAAAAAATCGTTTAACATACTATGAATTTTCATGCTCACTGGTATACGCCTTTTAGAAATACATATATTAAACAGAAAATAAATGGAAAAGATTGGGGAAAAATATGAATTACAGGTCTATTTCTACAGGAAACGAACTTATATTCAACGAGCTGTCAACCACAAACTTTGTTAGTGCAAATTTGGACCACGCGTTACGCCATTTTGACAGCGCGGAATTTTAAAAAGTAGCCTATAATATGCCCCTCTATGTCAGCTACCCTCCAGTGAAAGTTCCGTCGAAATCGGCCCTGCCGTTTCAGAGCTTTCCCGGCACAAACGCGGCTTGCGGACAGACAGGCAAAATTTATTTAAATGCGATTTTCGTTATCAGCAACGCAAATACATCATCTCGAAATCTGGAATTTTTCATTTGACATTACAAACAGACACTGCAATTTTATTATATGTATAGATACGTTAATAAGATATATTTATTATACCCATAAAATATATTTAATTTAGTTTTTGTATCAATATAATGTACATTTGTTCAGGCCCGTCTCCGTATGGATCGGCGGACATCATCTTTAGCACGCAGAAGACGAGTTAATCAACTTCTAAGACAATTGGGACTTTATGGCTCAAGATATACTCGCATCGGAGGCTTGGAGGGACGAAATACTTTGTCAGGAGGGGAAAGAAAAAGACTGGCATTCGCTACAGAGGTAAGAAAAAATCACTATCTTGTGTATCAAAATGTAAACTACTAAATGTTGCTCACGACTTGGCCCACGTAAAATTAAAAAATGTAGCCCATGTTACTTAGCGATAAAGTAGCTTTTAAATGGTGAAAGAATTTTTGAAATAAGCCCTATAGTTTTTGAGTTATTTCAATACATACAAAAATCAAATCTTTCCTCTTTATAGTAGTATAGATGTGCCTAATCGGACTTTTATGATTGATTTTACCGTTAACAACCAACAATGTAACCCATTCATTCAACATTTCAACGCTTTTGCAGTTATTAACCGACCCCGGACTATTATTTTGTGATGAACCGACCACTGGCTTGGACTCATCATCGGCACAGAAGCTAATGTCCTTGCTGCGAGCGAGTGCGGTTCAAGGCAAGACAGTTATCTGCACCATACATCAGCCATCATCAGAGTTAATGGCACTATTTGACAAGCTGGTACTCCTCGCTGAAGGGAGGATAGCATTCGCTGGAAACGCTTCGGGAGCACTCAGTTTTTTTGAAAGGTAAACATTAAAATCATAAATGCTTACAAAGTATTGATTCATTCTATTGCCAAGAACAAGGATTTTTGTTTAAGATACGAACTTACAGTGGGATTCCACTGTTGTTTACTCATCTTACTTTGGAAAACACAGTGCTAACTACTATTATATTACAATGAAAATCTACGTTAAAGAACACCTCTATCTATTAAATAGCATTAAAAAAAGCAATAACAATTGTAATTTTTAATAAAAAAAGACGAATCAAATACAAATTATTTCATTATGTAAAATACTGTGACTCTTTTCGTGATAATATATGGTCAAAACCAGGATGTTTTTAAATGCATGTTTCGGTAGTGGAAACCGATTCGAAACATAAAAGTGTCTAGACTACGCGCTTTGTTATTGATCTTTGATCGAGTAAAACCGTTAATAAATAGGTTAAACGGTGACCGTAATAGGACTTTCCGGCTGATCGGCATATCACAACTTCAAACGTATTTCAAGACATTTTACAGTTACCTTAAAATCATGACACTGTTATTCATGTCACTGTAAGATTATAAACATAGTAAATTCTCAAATTCACTATCGATATTCCATAATAATGGAAAGATTCGAGAGTTACTAAGGAATACAAATCATTGTTTACTGCAGTTTAATTAGTACTGGATGTTTTTATATATTTTTTAGATTCGGATATACAAAAGAACACAATGGATATCTCGTATCTTTAGTTGCTAGGAAGGATGTAATTAAATCTTTTTTTATATGTTTTTAAACATCTTTTAATCCGATGTAAAATGTATTATCTAGTCTCAAGCTTTAAGTTACATGTATTTAATTAACAATTTGTTTCAATATATTTATTTCCAGGAGTTTTTCTTGTTGTTGTTTATTATAAAACAAAAAATAATACTTTTATAAATCCATAATTCACCTTGATATCAATTTGTTTATCAACATAAATGTCAACAACTTTGGTATACGATATATTTAATTTGTATATTTTTGGAGTATTAAATATATCTCCAATGATTCAAAATAATGTCAAATGTCATATTGTAAACAAAAAAAAACTCGAAACGGAACCATTCTACTTTAATATTTACTATATATTTTTAGACTCGGACCTTTTTAGGCACAGAACATCCTACCAAAGATTCACCACAATCTATCTAGTGGTTTATGAATGCATAGAAAACGTTCAAAAATCGTTTTTTTTAATTGGTATTTTTAAACAATTAGGTATATAATCGTAACAACGTTAACCTAATTCCATTGATTCCCGCCAAATGGCGATTTATCCTTCATACTTCTAGTTGACATTGACAGATGTCATAGGAACGGACGTGTATGGCAATAATAGTGTTGTGCCGCTACGCCGTCGCGGTACCGATTTCTTCTTAACAGTATTTATATAGAAGACTAGCTGTTGCTCGCGACTTCGCCCGCGTGAAATTTAAAAATGTAACGTAGCTTTCTAATGGTGAAAGAATTTTTGAAATCGGTCCAGTATTTTTCGAGTTATTTCAAAACATACAAAAATACAAATCTTTCGATAAAAATAATGGAGAAATGACTGTTTTATATTACTTATCTATATTAATTTTATAAAGATACTAGCTGTTCCCTTGCGGCTTCATCCGCGTGGAATTATAAAAAAAATATTTCATTGTTTACCTACATTTGTCAAATTATCAATTGCAAATGTCAAAATGACATGACATGATGACAAACCATGGCAATCTTGCTTCCTTGATGTTGGCAGCAACATATGGTCTCTTTCCCACATTAGGGTTTTTATCCAAAATATTTACCCCCTAAGTTTAATGGCGTGAAAATATATAGCCTAAAGCGTGACGTAAGTGTAGGGCTTTTTATTAAAAAAAGAATTATTCAAAAATATGCTGTAATTGCTGACATCTTAGGCAACAAAGAAGTGTGTGTTTACGCTTTATTACAATAGTATAGATAGATAGATATATTAACTCCACTAGTTGTTAAACCCGACAATTTTGGCTGACATTTTTTGAGCAAAATTATGTAAAACTCACCGTTATTTATAATGATGATTTCAAAGATATTTAATAACAGCAATTCTCGATAAATAATGTTACATCATGCATTTACATGTCGTTAAGCGAACAATTTACGATTCAATTTAAATATTTGCTTTACACGTTACATTAATTTACATTTCTTATCTATTACATTGTACGGTAAGGGATTTATGTGCGAACAATATTAAATTAATAATGCTTAAATAGCGAGGTATTGGATTGATATGTAACATAATATTTGCATATGTCATGTAACTTGCAACACAAGAGTCAATGTAAATACAAGCATGTCACATATTGAGAGAATATTGCAGTATGTTATATGCAATATTCTGTCAACCATAACCGTCTGTTTCTATTGCCAAATCTATACTAATATAATAAAGCGTAAACACACACTTCTTTGTTGCCTAAGATGTCAGCAATCACAGCATATTTTCGAATAACTCTTTTTTTAATAAAAAGCCCTACACTTACGTCACGCTATAGGCTATATATTTTCACGCTGTTAAACTTAGGGGTAAATATTTTGGATAAAAGCCCTAATGTGGGAAAGAGACCATAAGTTATTGCCAACATCAAGGAAGCAAAGTTGCCATGGTTTGACATCATGTCATATCATTTTGACATTTGCAATTAATAATTTGACAAATGTGAACAATAAAATGTCATTTTTATAAATTTATGCGGATGAAGTCACATGGGAACAGCTAGTCTCTTATAAAAACAATCACTCGAAGTCTCTTTAAAAACCAGATATGACAATATTATTTTAAAAAGTCATAATCACTAGCAATAAATGTTTCACGAAAAATGCAAATGATTAAAATTACTCGATATAGGTAATCCTACTTCTTACCTGAAATCTAACTAGTCTTATAAACGCGACAGTTTAGATGGATGTATGTTTGTTACTACTTTTCTCCTGACCAACTCAACGGATCTGGCTGAAATTAGGCATAGATGTAGAAAACATTATGGAAAATAATATCTGATCGAGTTTTTTGATTCCACGCGGACGGAGTCACGGGCGACAACTAGTGAAAAGATAAATCAAATCTTCGCAATATTTTTGTTTAGTTTTAATCATGTTTTGTTCCAGCCTCGGCTACCATTGTCCATTGACGTACAACCCTACAGACTTCTTCATTAAAGTATTAGCTTTGACTCCGGGCTCCGAGGGTGCGTCACGACACGCCATCAAGAGTGTATGCGATAGGTTCGCAGTCAGTGATGCTGCTAAGGAATTAGATATGGAAATACATCTTGAATTCCATCTCATGGACCATGAGGATGAGGTAAGAGTTACGCAGGATATCATTAACAACTCTCATTTAAAAAATCATACCTTACCGGGACATTTACATTTCTTGTACCAAAAGCATTTGTACAATTTGTGACAAGTATTACCCGGTAATTTTTTCAGTGTTTACTATGTTTTCTGTATTGGCGTAATAGACATCAAATAACATAATTAAAAACGTTTGTCTCAATCTGTAGTTTATATTTTGATGTCTTTTGTACAGGAATCAAGACGAGCAAAAGAAGACAGTTTTAAACCACCTTTCTTCTTTACGAAGACGATTTGGCTGGTGTACCGATATCTTCTAGTTATATTAAGAGATCCTAGAGTACAATTACTACGAATATTACAAAAACTAGTAAGTTACTTGATCATATGCATTTTTAATAAATACCAGAAGGGGTCAATATTTGGTACCCCATTAACAAAGATTTGAAGACAAAAGAACCCTTCCGAGTCTTTTTTTAGATTCTCCAACAATGTTGAATGATTTAAAACCTTTTCCGAAACAGATATTTTCATCTATACTAATATTATAAAGAGGAAAGATTTGTATTTTTGCATGTATTGAAATAACTCAAATCCTACTGGGCCGATTTCAAAAATTCTTCCACCATTAAAAAGCTACGTTATCGCTAAATATCATAGGCTATATTTTTTAATTTCACGTGGAAGTCACGAGCAACAGCTAGTAAATCATAAGATAAGAGAGATCTTCGTGTCTTAAGAGTTACAATCAGGTTTAATTTCAGGCTATAGCATTAACAGCGGGGCTATGCTTTATCGGCACCGCGCATCTGACGCAGGCGGGCATCCAGGACGTGCAAGGAGCTCTCTTTATCATTATCGCTGAGAACACCTTCAGTCCGATGTACTCAGTACTGCATATGTTCCCTGAAGAGTTCCCAATGCTGACTAGGGAGCTTAAAGCTGGCTTGTATTCCACGCCGATGTACTATTTGGCGAGGATGATTGCCTTGGTAAGATACAAATCCATATCTCAGGTCCTTTTATTTTTATAACCCATAGTATATGTATTTCTAACAAGGTTATTAGTTATTTGTCGTTATACTTGACAGAAATACTAATTGTTTCCACCTATGATGCGCCTGATTATAAAAATTAGCAATATTTCAAAAAAGATTATTTTCTTGTTTTATATGTTTTAACATTTTAGAGATTTTAATAATCATTGAATGTTACAGTTCCCTGGGCTGGTGATAGAACCGACCTTGTTCACCCTGGTGGTGTATTATATAGCGGGTCTCCGAGCTACCGCCTTTGCCTTCAGCTTTACTGTCTTCATATCGATTATTGTTCTCAACGTCGCGATTGCGTGCGGTAAGTACCTAACTTCTATTGCAATTCAAGCTTTTCTATATCTATACTAATATTGTAAAGAGGAAAGATTTGGATCTTTGGATTTTTATATGTATTTAAATAACTCAAAAACTACTGGGCCGATTTCAAAAATTCTTTCTCACATGTACAAAATCGCGAGCAACAGCTAGTATTTTTTTATAAATCAAAGGCAATTATTGTGTCCGTCAATTATTTTTTTTTGTATTTCACCGAAGAGATTTTTTTTATATAATATTGTGTATTTTGTTTTACAGGTTCATTTTTCTCGTGCGCGTTCGGCTCAATGCCGATCGCTATCGCCTACCTTGTACCTTTTGACTACACCTTGATGTTAACGTCAGGACTGTTTGTCAAATTAAGGTAATTTTTACATAGTCATTTAGAAATTTCTTTATAAAATTATTTTTTAGTGATGCATACAGTTAAATCATCAAAACGTTGTTTTTTTCAGTTCAATACCAAAATACGTATCATGGATTCGACATTTATCCTGGGTGATGTACTCAAACGAAGCCATGAGCATCTTACAATGGGACGGGATACAAAATATAAGTAAGATATGACTAATATTAATTTTGTGGATTTTCTGGATTCTGATTTTAGTGACTTTCTGGGTAGGCCCGGCCTTAAATATACGTTTTGATACTAGCACCATATTGTGTAACATTGCTAATTCTAAGAATGGAATTCCTTTTTCTAAAAGCCTTTTTGTTTCATATTCTTTACAAATACGCGAGATAACAATAATTTTAGTTGTAAAACGATTTTACGGAGATTTAAAGATTCAGTTAGATACTTTGGTTAGATTACTGTTTCCTGTAATAGGTCAAACAAAAACATTTTCTCACCTTTAAACTATAAATTCCAGCTTGCATCGCGCCCGGAAACATGACGGACGGCCCCTGTCTAAGCACCGGTGACGAGGTTCTAGAGCAATATGACTTCCGCACTAATCAATTCTGGACTGACGTCATCGCCCTTCTCATCCTCTGCCTCGTGTTCCATCTTCTCGCATTAATAGCACTACGGTTTCGTACAAGGAGAAAATAAACAAATCTTTAGATAATTATCTACCGATCATAGGAAAAGAGCTACTTTTATGTATGTAACTGCATAAAACATGCAACTCTTTTTGTGGAAACTTTTTAAAGAAAGTGTTTTATTTTTATGGGTATTAAAATATTTAAATGTTATGTAACGCGTGTCGAATTATGTCAAAGAGTTGTTTTTTAATTTACTGCATGTCGTTGAAACTAAATTATGATTAAAAATTGATTAATTAAAATACTAATGAAACCTTTTTGTTTTATTTTTAATACCAAAATTATTACTATAGTTTGTCTAATTAATTTATATTAGTTTGACAATTCATATCAATTCATGTGACAATTTAGTAGGGATGGGTTGTTTAAAATCAAGCATGAATCTTTTCGATTTTCGATTTTTATTATGGAAGTTGGAATTGATAGATACATAGTTATAACTTATTAATGTTTAAAAAGGACAATGTTTTCTCAAATTAATAATGACCTGCAGAATCAGTACAAATAATGAGAGTAAATATATTGTTACAAAATAATAGAAACGGAAGTAGTAGTGGGGGGGTAGTTTCATAAAAGTCTTTGCAAGGAGTGGGGCTCCCTTAGTCGTTTAGTCGCTCAGTCGCTAACAAGCTCTCTAGCCGTCAGTACCTCAGTTCCTTCAGTAGCTCAGTAGCTCAGTAGCTCAGTACATTTCTAGTCGTCACCACGGAACGTTCGATATCTTTTACGTTGTTGCTTTAGTGTATTTATTTTATAGTAATTCACCAGTATTGCTCATATTACCGCTTGACTATCATATTTTTTAAAAAGTCATTCGTATCGAAATTTATAACATCAGAAGTGGGATAGGATTCACGTGATTCTAGCCTTAACGCTCACTCTGTATTTTGTAGAATTTACGATAAAAAGTGCAAAGTGAAAAGTGAAAAATATCGTTCGTTACCGTGATCGCGATAATTGTAGTTGCGACAAGTATAGACAAGTTTTCAGGCAGAGTTGTAAAAGTGTGTTGTGACACGTTGCCGTCAGAAACATGCTGGAACATGCAGGTGTTGAGGCGAACGTTATCTTTGCCCAGCCATTGGAGACGGGATTGGTCATTAATACTTCGGTAAGATCCAACCAGCATTTTTATATGTCGAATTGTTATGCAAAGTTGCATTGATATTGAAGTTTGGTTAACAATTGGTAAGCCTTTACTTAATGTTTTAGTTGAGTTTTCTCGATTTATATAAAAGCCAAGCAAATGTAAAATTTGCATCGCGTGCATCGCGCGTGCACGAGCAGCGCGCCTACGACGCGCGTGTGCACGGGCTGCGCGCCTACGACGTGCGTGTGCACGAGCAGCGCGCCTACGACGCGCGTGTGCACGGGCTGCGCGCCTACGACGCGCGTGTGCACGGGCTGCGCGCCTACGACGCGCGTGTGCACGGGCTGCGCGCCTACGACGCGGGTGTGCACGGGCTGCGCGCCTACGACGCGCGTGTGCACGGGCTGCGCGCCTACGATGCGCGTATGAGAGAGAGAGAGAGAGAGCAGCGCGCCTGACTTTAGTCAGTGCGTCTATAACGCGCGTGTGCGTGAACAGCGCGCCTATCTTTAATCAGCGCGCCTTAGGACGCGATTGTGCGCAAATAGCGCGACTGTCTTCAAACAGCGCGCCTTAGGACGCGATTGTGCGCAAATAGCGCGACTGTCTTCAAACAGCGCGCCTGTCTTTAATCAGCGCGCCTTAGGACGCGATTGTGCGCAAATAGCGCAACTGTCTTCAAACAGCGCGCCTTAGGACGCCGTTGTGCGCTAAACGCGCACCTGTCTCCAAACAGCGCGCCTTAGTACGCGACTGTGCGCGAATGTCTTCAAACAGCGCGTCTGAGTTCGAGCAGCGCGCCAGCGTGATGCCTCTCAACGAGTAGGGCGACGATACTAATGTGTCACACGGTTGAGGTAGTTTACTTCCTATTTGTAAAGGTTGAGGTGGGCATTTCTATGCTTTACTTCCCGTTTTCAAGGTCGAGGTGGGCACTTTGTTGCTTTACTTCCCATGGTTAAGGTAGAGGAGGGCACTTCAATGCTTTACTTCCCGTTAATTATAGAGCAGTATGGTAGATGCGGATTCGGCTTTGGCTGGATTTTGCGTCACTACTGTTTAGTTGTGTTATGTTGCTAATGTTCATTATCTGTATCGGTGAATACTTACGACAACAACGAGCTACTGTGTTAGACGTTTTATATCCGGGCTAACATAATCAGAATGTCGTTGTGATTGAAGTTTTATGTGTGTACATCAGGTTTTCTGCTGGAAGAGTGAACAGCGCGCCTTCATCGCGCCTGTGCGCGTGAACAGCGTGCGTTGGCTGCAAGCGGCGCGCTCGCGGCGCGTCTACCTACGAGCAGCTCTCTGCAACCGTCAGCGAGCCACGTGCAAGAGCGAACAGCGCGCCTTCATCGCGCCTGTGCGCGTGAACAGCGTGCGTTGGCTGCAAGCAGCGCGCTCGCGGCGCGTCTACCTACGAGCAGCTCTCTGCAACCGTCAGCGAGCCACGTGACAGAGCAGCGCCTATCAACGAGCTGCTCGCTTGCGCAACTCCTGATTGCGAGCCGGAATCAAGAGCCTACATGCTACTGCTGGAGACGGATTCCGAAGTTTCGAAGACGTTGCAAGAAAGAGACCGAGGACGGTCTCGTGTCAGGAAAGGCCGTGTTACAAATAATAGAAACGGAAGTAGTAGTGGGGGGTAGTTTCATAAAAGTGTTTGCAAGGAGTGAGGCTCCCTTAGTCGTTTAGTCGCTGAATCGCTTAGTCGCTCAGTCGCTAACAAGCTCCCTAGCCGTCAGTACCTCAGTTCCTTCAGGAGCTCAGTAGCTCAGTACATTTCTCGTCGTCACCACGGAACGTTCGATATCTTTTACGTTGTTGCTTTAGTGTATTTGTTTTAAAGTAATTCACCAGTATTGCTCATATTACCGCTCGACTATCATATTTTTTAAAAAGTCATTCTTATCGAAATCTATAACAATATATTTATTACTACTACAGCCGTACGTAATGGAATTGGATTTCGCTATTTCTGTCATCGCTGAATTCTCTACACCATAATCAATATTAGAATTGTCCTCTAAATTAGTTAATAAGAAAATAATAATTTTAGTTGAGTTCTATAATTATTTAAACCGAATATCGATAGTTCATAATTGTTCGCTATGCGTGTTTGTTTCGTCACTACGATACCTGTCTATTAAGTACGACATTTGCCTTCATACTAATTGAATTTGATACTTCATATACGTCATTTATCAAACTAATCTATCTTATTTAGACATACTATACTAAAATTAAATCATAAAAGCTGAACGTCAAATATTACGTTAATAAACCACTTCGTTTTATTACGCACCCTTGAAATTATCACACAACTGTTTAGTCTTGCTTTGATTCCTATGAGCTCATATGGAGGTGTGCACACTACTCGATTTTTAGTTGTGCAACTTGACAATTGAATCGGCTACAAAAGAATCGATAATCGCACAACAGTTGTGCGATAGTTTAGTCAAAGGTGTGCACCCGCTCTCCATAATCTACAAAAATAAATCCATTATCCAATACTTGTTTGCTTACTTAATGAAAACCAAAATCCGCGTTAGTATTTAAGGCCGCCACGGCATGAAAATCTGAATATCAAAGACCAAAGAGCTCCAACAGTTTTTTCTCACTACAGAACACGCACACACGCATCACTTAGTAAACATGGCGACCGGAACTGGATTTTAATATTTCAGTAACTTTTGAATTAATGAGATGATCAATGCGACCTCAATAAGGACTTATCTTATTTTATTTTTAATTACGTGAACCCGTTCTGATATACATACTTATACCAGAAAATGTGTATATCTACATTATAACATAAAAATTGTTAAATTTTAGCTACCGTAGCGACATCTAGTTTAACATAAAATAGTTAAATACAACATTTAAACGTCAGTTGATAAACCGGAGGTCTAAGTAGTTCATTGGTTTACGCACAGATGGCGCTACTTCTGTTTACATGGTTACCTGGGCGACCGGCTTGTGCTTGCGGCACAAGCGTAGTTCAAATTCATCCGCCATATTCGTCGTGTCAGACGGAGTGCAGTGTACGGCTGTGTCATGTTTTAACGTAAACTGCACATAACTTATGACAACGAATCATTTTTGGTGCTTGTTTCGTGTAAAGAACGTTGAAAATATGCGATCCGATGGAGTTTCGAATGGACACTCGTGTCGCTTGTTGAATAATAAACGTGCAACGAACTGTGCATTCGTGTGTTTATGATAACAGCATTAACAGCCCCTTGAAGTGGGAGTCACCAGATGCGGGGACGCCTCTCCGTATTGTTTTTATCCCATGCCGTCACTTGTGTATTATGTACCTTAGTGGTATTATGCAAGATAATATAACCGTGACCTTCGTATTCGTGACCGTGCTTATGATGCTTTTTGAGGTTAAAATGCAGCTAGGATTTTGAGTGACTGCGCCGAGCCATAAGGTTAGTAAGATTTTCCTTTATCTGTGTTGATAACTTAAGTTTATCTTGCCCTACATTTGTCCACTAAATGGTAAGATAACTTACTGAATTTCTTTACCAAATTACTTAGTAAAAGTTGTACAAGTTTTTATTTTTATTTTATGTAATACGAATCATGTTGTTTGTACTATGTAATGTACATTGACGTTTGTTAATTACTTCTGAGTTAAAAAGCGTATTCAAATATTGAATTTGAAAGTATGGCGGTTGGTCTGTCCGGCTGACCGACGTTAACGTGGTGCGGGCAAGCGCGGCGAGAATGCAACCTCACCGCGGGAAGTAAAAAGGGAATAAAACAAGCTTGTAAAGGACGCGCCATTGCTTATCCAAATAATTTCGGTACTCCGTATACCCGAGAGTTCAGACGACCGTTCATTAACTGGAATAACGTCGAGCCATCGAAGAAAACAAGTTCGCGCCAAAATTTTTACGCTAAGATTCCTTTTGCAGGTTCCACATACTTATTATTATGATTTATTATTACCTTTACTTGATAAACCTGTGAACCTGAGAAGTAAGAGGGGAAACATTTAGTGTTATTTAACCCTTTATATAGAAATGTTTGATATTAATGACTTGGTGTTACCTCATGGAATATTTGGTGTTATCTAAACATAATTATTTTAATATTACCAGGTTCGGACTATTACGCATACGTACTGTTTAGCGTTCTATGGTAGAGCCAACAACCATTTGCCGGATGGATAGATTCGATCATAAAACAGAAGACAGACATGAATTAGAAGATGATCACAACTAATTGGATACTGAACACTGCTTTACATAATTTCTTAAAGAAAATGGTATTGTTCTTATTTGAAAAAAATAATCGACAACCTATAACTAGACTTCGATTTTTAATTAAGTTTTTTTTTAATTTATTTAATAAATGTCCTAATTCATGTTTATGCTCACAGTAAACAGCAAAAAAAATTTGTTATGATATAAAAATTACGAAATAGAGTTTGTTGTATGCACGATTGAACTTCCATAGAGATTGTAGTTTTTGTCCCTCGAGTCGGACAATCGATGATATCGATTTGTTTATCGAATAATTTATTCGTTTTTATGTAAAGCGATAGTCTGCAATATCTAGATATTTTATAGAGCATCGTTGCGTAAGTCTGTTGTTTTGATTACTATTGAGAAATACGATCTCTATAAATATGAGGTAATCAGACATACGACTCGTATTAGCTGTTTGTATTTAATGTAAAGAAAAATTAAAAAAATAGTAATGCCTTCAAGAGCAGATCTACTTATGACATAAATAAATGTCCATTTATATTTAGTTACCTATTTACCTAATCGTACTAATATAATAAATGCGAAAGTTTAGATGGCATTCGATTATTTAGATTAGAGTTTGTAGCCTAAACGGCACAACGGATTCTGATGAAATTTGGTATAGATGTAGAGGATAGTCTGGAAGAACACATAGGCTATTCACATTTGTTTTTTTTTTATTCTACGCGGATGGAGTCGCGGGCGTAAGCTAGTGAATGTATAATTTCGTTCATTTGTTATTCGTATCAGTTGTTTAATTAAAACGTTGGTTTTAGTGTAAATATTGGTCCTTGTTCCAGTTGCTCGCTGTATTTATCGAGCGCGTCTCGGGTTGCCGCGTGTTTGCCTTTCGATGGACTACGATTTTTATGATTACACGACAACTTTATGCAACGATTACTTACAATGAATGATACAAAATTATTGTGTACCTAGCTTTCGCCCGCGACTCCGTCCGTGTGGAATTGGAAAAAAAAAGAAAACTAAGTAGCCTATGTGTTCTTCTAGACTATGTTTTACAACTATGCCAAATTTCATCGAGATCCGTTCAGCCGTTTAGGCTACAAACTCTAACAAACATCCATCCATCCATCCAAACTTTCGCATTTATATTATAAATCCATTAAGGTCAATGAAATTAAAATAACTATTGTAAAGTTCATGTAAACAAAAAGCTAATATTGGAAATGTTTGAATGGAGTTAAAAATACATTTGTAGTGCATCAAAAGTCAGTAAATTTGTTTATTTTATGCCTTGGATTCGTGATCAAAGTTTATTAACCTTTTATTTGATTGTAGAGTGGAGTTCTCGATGTTTGTGATGTCTGTTATTTTTATCACGATATGCAGATATCGTAAACTGGCAACAATGCTAAATAAGGAAGTAACTTATCGATTATCAATATCGATATTGCGGGAATATTAATCAATAACGTTTTCTCGAAATATTGCTCAATTTTTTTATTTAATAAAAAAATATATATCAATCTTTCCAGATTTACGATTGTTATTAATATGAAAACTAAGATTTTTTTCTTAAGATTTTATTGCAAAAATACCTAGAATTCATTGCAACTTAAAGTAATTGACGGATTTGTGTTCATTATAAAACAATAGCACGTTATGACGTCATAAATCCAGGGATTCAAAGGTATTTACATAAGTATCAATATTACTAGTAGACGTTATTTTAAGCTGATTTACACTAAAATATAATGAGGATATGGTTAAGAAAGGAGTGGATTGAGTATAACGGCTGACAGAGATGTGTGGAAGAGCAGCACATACTGTGCCGACCCTATAAGGGATAAGGGCAAGTTGATGTTGACGACACTAAAATATAATCCGATATTTCTAGAATATCCGTCGGGCGAGTGTTTTGAACAATGTTTGATAAGGTTGAATTAACTAAAGCGGGGTTTTATCAGGTAAATATATACCACTTCAGATTGCAGTGGGCGTACTGGTGACGTCATCGACAAAGCGCGGTTGCCGTTTGCGGAATAAACAAGAGTATTCTTAGCTACTGTTCCCGGTATATTCAACTATTGTATTTCAACTGATTCATTAATATATCTTTTCAACTCTATCTCTATTATAAATGAGCATGTTTGGAATAATGATTGTTACCGTATAACTCCACAACAAGTGAGGATCAGCTTCAAATTAGATAAATTGAAAGTCTGGAATAGCATATAGTCTGATTTTTAATTCAACCCGAATGAAGTCGCGGCTATATATAGTACTAGCTGTCCCCGTGCGACTTTATCCGTATGGAATTATGGAAATTTTATTTTATTGTTTTCATTTGTCAAATTATCAATTCCAAATGTCAAAATGATGAGATGATTACAACCTTGCTTCCTTGATGTTGGCAGCAATTTATGGTCTCTTTCCCACATTAGGGTTTTTATCCAAAATGTTTACCCTCTAAGTTTAATGGCATTAAAATATGTAGCCTAAAGCGTGACGCAAGTGTAGGGCTTTTTATTAAAAAACGGGTTATTCAAAAATATACTGTAATTGCTGACATCTTTGGCAACAAAGAAGTGTGTGTTTACTCTTTATTATAATAGTATAGATTAGTATTTTATTTTACACAAAGGTGAATGTTGCTGCTTGTATTACGTTTTCGTATAAATATATTATTTTCAAACATATAATTATATTATGTTTCAAGAGAAACGTGTTTACTGCGAGAAATAGAGTTTGTACTGTTATCGTTTTAACGGTAAAAAAGTAAAAAAAAGCATGTTAGGTTCACTTTTCTATTACGACCGTTAAAGTCCCGCTGTCGGACAGTAACTGGATGCAGTTTTTTGCGATGAAATTCAAATGTGGTTTACACTAGTTTTGTGCTTGTTTGAGCGCGAAGAATTTGTCGAAAAAACTCTGGTGATTCGTAATATAGTAATTTTAAGTCAGACGTGTTTGATGTGTTTTTTTAAAGTTAAGTAATTATTGTGCCGGAATGCGATTAAGCTGCAAGCCTATCTTGATGAACGACTCTGTTTTGTTTCGTACAATTGAAATGGGGTTTCTAAGATTTTTAAACTAAAATTGTTAGAATTTTGTTATATATATCGGCTTGAGCTAGCACGATATCAGAATTACTACTACTCGAGATCACATGTGGGCGGCCATGGGTAAAGTCGGATTCAAGGAATACATTCACAATACTACAGTCAGGATATCATCGATCTACCAAGTTCCTATCGTTCAAACAATGTTCTCGCAACGATCCCTATTTTCAGAATGATCTAAGTTCGAAAGTCGCTTGGCAGCGCTTGTGTTCTAATTATGACTTAAATTCAAATTGATTTCTTCTTCTGATTGCGACACGGCCATCCTGCGAACACCGTCCTCGGGTGATGTTACTCACGTTCCGCTCGGCCACTCCTGGCCCTAACTACGCTTATTAACAACAACATACTCGTAAAGTCTAGAAATTTAATTCATACTCGCCAACACTAACACGCCTGAGACATGTACCACCGTCGTTCAAATTTTAGTACTTTCAGCGTTATACTCTCAACTCACACAAACTCCACCGAGTAAAAACCTCTAACGCCTCGGCTCTCCCGCCGAATCTCTCACCGCGGCCCTCCGGCCAAATCTCTCCACGTCCGGCTCCGACGTGCCAACTACACACAACGGTCCTCCAGACCCCTGCCTGTCATCACCCTATGACACGACAGTTACACAAACCGGTCCTCCTGACCCCGACCTCCGCCAGAGTTAACCGCGCACCGCACATCCAAGGACTACGGCTACGTTAAAACTTCTGGTACGGTCGACCACAATACGGTAAAGACCCTTACTCGAGTTTCTGTCATCATCAACATCGACTGGTACATGACTCACAGGCATCCTTTAACTCCGTGCTTGTAACTACAAACTTTCTACACTCTACAGTTGCAAGTACATCACACTGAAACCCACCATGAAAACTACTAACCACCATCTCAGTTTACATTACTGCTACTCCTCGGATATAGCGTACCGAACATACAAAGCAGTCAACACGCACTACTTCTAACGATTAGTGCTGTCATGGACACATTCGTCACGTCATTAGTGATTGCATAGTCATTACTGGATGAACCGATTTTTTGTAACATCGCTGGTCAACACCAACCGCTATCTTACCGCGCCTTAAACCGATAAGTCTTACACGTCTCGGCCATACTGACATTAGCACGTCCCAGTGCTATTTGCAAGCTGGTCTTTCAGATTATCAAACATCATATTAGGAGAGTAAAGACAACGAAACCACAGAGTTTACTGCATTCACCCACTAGTGTTATGCTAACATTATAAGTGCTATTACGATTGTTATTCCCTCTGGTCAGCTTATAATTTCGTTCACAAATAATTAAGCTATACAAACTGTAAGAATATTTGACCTCAAACATGGAAACATCTCCCAAAACAAAATTACATCTCCGTTACCAACTTATGACAACAAGGTTCAAACCACAACACACGGCCAATACTATTCACCTCCTGTGAACATTCCATACCGACCCATATGATGCCAATCTGCAACCATTTGTCAGCTCAGTTGGAAACGTTAATTATATCAATTTCTTAAATTTAGTAGAAGCCAAACTTCCTTTTTCATTTTACAGATCTTAAAGCCATGACGTTAACTAAGGGAATAGTAATCGGTAAACAAAACATGCTATACTATTATCCCTAACCCCAAACACACCTTTTCTTTCATTTACTCGCTATCGTAACTTAAAACCATATTTCGGATCAATTAAACCTGATTACGCTTAAACACATTTTAATAGCTATACGACCAGCTCTATAATTGGAAAGTGTACAGTCAGTTCTTTGACTACCAATGTCATCGAAGTTATCACGTGTCAAAAAATCGTATTCCGGACGATGCGTTTATCCCGAATTCAAGCGTTACGTTAACATTACTATGACTATGCCTTGGGTTTAAACAAAAGTTTGAAATTACAAAGATGTTCCAGATTACAAGACTGCATTAGCCGATACACAAAGAAAGAGCATTTAAATATCACATTAAATAATGACCAAAGCAGAGTTGGCTAGCAAGTTCTCAGTTTGCTAAGTTCAATTGCATACAACAAACGTTAATATCAACCACTTCAATTTTAATCTCTAACTAATAATTTTTATTAATAGAGTTACAACCTAAACAGGCGGTGCTATCCGATATCATTTGGTTCTGCTTGCTAAAATTCCACAATTGTTTAAAACTACGTCAGCGGTTATAAATGTAATGCGTAGCTGTGTGTACATCAGCTTAGAACCGGTACAACAGATCAGTTCACGTAGTCTTAAACCGATGAGCTGCAGCTCAACAACTAAATTAGCAGCCCACCGCTCACCGCGATGTACCACAACTATGGGTGCCCATAAGCCTCTAACCGTTCGATGACTCCCCGCTCACACGAACTATAACCCATGTAGGTATAAACTGAATTGATCCGCGAGCCGGTTCACCGATACCCTTCACTAGCGCGAACTGTGAGCCGATCTCAGATCATCAATTTTAGTAAAACTACCACTGGCTAGTAATGAGCTAAGAACTCGATATTTCGATTAGGACAGGTTTTGCGACTTACTGTGCACTAATGCTAGATTTTTCACTAAGGTTCACAAAAGAGAATAACTTTTCACGAGTAACTACTCTTATTAACAGCACGCTGAACTATTGCTCACTTTTTTGTCAGTAGAGTATTGATAACACGTACAGGGAACGTCACATGATTTAATTCAATAATGTTTTTAATTTTATTCAAACTGTCATAACCGACATGTTTGACATCTAAATTACTCGAAGTATTATTTCAAATTATTTTAACAAGACAATTTTATTTTCCCCAAATAGTACCACCCTCATTAAAATAACATCTGATAATTACCAATTAACATAATAAACAAAGGGGAATATTTGTAGCAATAATAACAAATTCACTAAGCATTTCCGTAAATATAATAACTACAACATACTAACAACCGAAATACCGAACTGCACTATTGTTCAGTTGACAAACTATCTCAAGTTACTTAGATTTAAATCATCTAAGGATACTAGAATACATTACGCTCTTTACCCTGTAATCTTACAGTCCAACACACAAACTACTAAAGGAACGAACTCACCGGATCCTTGAGACATCAATACTTTGTCGATTTTAACAAGTTGGACATCTTACGCACTCGCTGAATGAAACCATACCATAGGTCATGCTTGCATAACCTGCTATTGGGAGACCTGCGGATACTTGCACCCTTTCACATTATATCAACTGCTTGGTTTAATTTCCAGTTGCTTTAAAACAGTGATCCAATGTCCATGCTATAGCACTAGCGCAGATTCGGAAGTCATAAACATCCTGACGCCGAACATATCTTCGGTGGCTTATAATATTTTTTTTGTTTTTTTTTTTTCCCCTTTTTTGTTTTTTTTTGGGGGCCCCCCCTTATCATTTAATTTTGCGTAATCTTACAACAATAACGACTTTATGATTTTTCATTTATTTTCTTGACATTTATCTTTTTCGAAACTTAATGTCACAGATCCACGCATGCGCGATGGATTTCTCTTTCCTTTCGCATAATTCCTTTTTGAAGTAGTTTTCTTTGATTGTTTAGCACCATATGATTTCCAAATCACGTTAACGGTCTTTTGTATGCCGTGTACGTATACCTTCGACTGTTATTTTACGACGCACACATACTTCATAAACGTATTTGCGTTTTCAAATACTGAAACTGTTAAATCGTGCACAAAAGCGTATAATCCCCTTACGATCTTGCATATCAACGTTTATCGTTTCCGTTTTTACAAAATAATCTCGTAATTGAAATATTTTTTCACAATGACGGACGGAAACGTCAAATTAATTCTTTTCTTTTTAGATGCCATATTTCACAGAAAATTTACGAATGCCATTGAATTTGCGCTCATTTTCGATCTCCTATTTTTTCATCACATCTTCCCATCTTAGATTTCTAACTTGATCCGACAGCGATCCCACTTCTGATATCGGCTTGAGCTAGCACGATATCAGAATTACTACTACTCGAGATCACATGTGGGCGGCCATGGGTAAAGTCGGATTCAAGGAATACATTCACAATACTACAGTCAGGATATCATCGATCTACCAAGTTCCTATCGTTCAACAATGTTCTCGCAACGATCCCTATTTTCAGAATGATCTAAGTTCGAAAGTCGCTTGGCAGCGCTTGTGTTCTAATTATGACTTAAATTCAAATTGATTTCTTCTTCTGATTGCGACATATATTTGTTTTTGTTATTACTCTTCGAGATTAGATTCAAATTGTTTTTCAAGATTTTTTTCTAATTGTGTACTAGTCTTGAGTATAAGTTTGTAATTTCTGGAGGTAATAACAGATTCAATTTTTTTTCTCTTAATTAAATATTGCCGTTCGTTTCCTTAATTATTGTAATATCTATTAATGTATTAAAACATATTAATCTATACTAATATTATAAAGAGGAAAACTTTGTATTTTTGTATTTTTGTATTTTTGTATTTTTGGATTTTTGTATGTATTGAAATAACTCAAAAACTACTGGGCCGATTTTAAAAATTCTTTCACCATCAGAAAGGTAATTTATCTGTGAGTAACATAGGCTATATTTTTTTATTACTAATGTTTAGGAACTATTAATAAACAGCGTGTTTCTGGACGCCGGCGTTAAAAATTCACAAAACTTTAACTTTTCCCTTGTTTTTCTCGGCTTAACGGTACGCTGCCTAACCGTTAGAGCTATATAAAAATGATGTATGAAAGAATTGTAGATCTCAAAAAGTTCTACAGAAAAGTCCGCGATAGCATATATCTATCTTTAACGGTTTTATTACAATAACCACTTTTTTGTTTACAAAATGAATTAAAAACCATACGCTATTTGCAGCGTTCTTTTATTGGTTTCAATATTATACCTTATCCAAATAAATGCGTTTGTTATCAGGAGAATTTAATGTAGAATAAAATTGTTCTTTACAGTATTTAAATTGGACTAATAGTTTAGAAGATATCGCGAGCACAAACAATAAGGGTACCCGAAAAATCAGCTTTCAAGCTACCGGGCTTAGAATTTTGGAATCTTGCATCGGTAGATTTCTGTTATTACGTAGATTACTACTAAGTTAATACTTTTGGTAATAGGTTGAAAAAAAGGGCGAACGTAATAGGTTATATTTGTAATTTCGCGCGGGCGAAGTCGCGAGCAACAGCTAGTATTAATTAAAATAACATGTTTAGAAGTGATCTGCAAAGGTCGTCTTCGTGGTTGCGCTTTTAGATAAACGTCTAACCTCGAGCTAAAATTATTTGCTTTGAGGTGTATTTAAATTGTACATAGTATCAACAATTTGTATTAATGTTCCTTCTGTAGTGGTAAATAAGTTAAACCATATATTTTTAGTTTTAAAGCAAATCTTTGTAACTCCACCTTATGATATGTCTACTAAAACTTGTACGATCCAAATATTTTTGATTAGTCAAATGTCTAGTAGTTTATCATTCTTAGGACTAGTAGACAGTTTGCTAATCATAGTGACTATCAGATGTAGCTTTCTAACTTGATATGCACTTGACACTTAAGTTCTGACTTGTAAACGATCAATAGCGAAGTTTCCGCTCTATTTAATTTTAAGCAATAAGTCTAGATTTCACCGGTCAGTTTCTATGTTAATTAAATGACTCGGTTTTCTTATCTGTTCAGTTAATAATTTAGCCTCTTATCGATTTGATAAGTTAACTTGTCATCTGGCAATGACAACAAAATGTTATGTTTAATTTCGTTTTACGGTTTTACAGACTAGCTGTTGCCCGCAACTTCCTCCACGCAATATTAAGATAAAAAGTAGCCTATAACAAGCCCGTCTATGTCAGCTACCCTTCAGGGAAAGTCCGGTCGCAATCGGCCCAGCCGTTTTGGAGATTACCCGGAACAAACGCGGCTTGCGGACAGACAGACAGACAGACAGAAAAAAAAAATTAAACGCAATTTTCATTATCAGCAACGCAACATTATCTTCCCGAAATCTGGAATTTTTCTTTCGATATTACAAACAGACACTCCAATTTTATTATATGGATAGATTTAATGTTAAGTGTTGGTTATGAATAAAATGATTAACATCATGGCGTAAGAATTGTAATTGTTACAATTTTTGTACAAAAGGTTTTGTTAGAGTAGCCCTAAGTATGCACTTGGCTAATGTGAAAGAATTGCTACTGACATACTAGTCATAGTTGACTACTTGACTTCTTAGCTAAGTAAAAATAAACAGAAGCACATTTTTTTAAAACGTAATGCACACAGTGACCTCTAAACACGTGTTCATAGAATGTACGGTTCGCATGGCAACCGGCCCTCTGAACCCTAGCTTATGTCGGCCGTTAAGTATATTTGAGGTTTGTGGGTTTTGTCAAAATCGAAACACAGGTCTCGGTGTCTCGTGCAACCACGAGAATGTTTGTTTCACCTTCATACAGTTATATCCGGTCTAATATGTTACAAAACTTTAAAATTCCTTTCAAAGTTGTTAAGTTTTAAAATGCCGCACCGAGTTAACGTAAGCCTCAACTAAGCATTGCAAAAATGACCAAATACGATAAAATTTATTTTTTTGAATAAAACTACTAGACAATAATATCTAGGATCTAGAATCTAGACCAATAAACAAGCATTTCTTATGAACATCGCTAACAATCTCGTACCAGATGCGATATAAGACAAGGGCTTAGTCATACGAGTCGTGTACCTGCTGTAGATATAAGCAGTATTAGCCGTTAATTACGTCTAGATTTCCGTTTTAACCAGTCGGACGAGGATAAGACTGGTAGTTGTATATGCAAGAGCTAATTAAATAATGATTTAGTGGACCTTTTTGACTGGAATCTGTAGATATGTAAATTTACAATCTTTTCTATAGTTTATTATGCTTCATTTGCTTATTTGTTATTTAGAGTTTTAGACCATATTAATTTATCTATTATGGTTCCTATTAGATTAATATTTCAGTAATATTTTGATGCTGGATTATCTTAAATCAACAGCCTTCCATCCTTCGACCACGTTACTACTTAATTATGGATCGTGGTCAAGCGCCGATTTTAAGAATAATAAAAAAAAAACTATTTGCTGTTACTAGCTGGAATTGAAATCTTCCTGGTTTTGGTGATTCTTAAATTGCAATAATC
The DNA here is from genome assembly GCA_029286645.1 of Papilio protenor. Classification (NCBI taxonomy): domain Eukaryota; kingdom Metazoa; phylum Arthropoda; class Insecta; order Lepidoptera; family Papilionidae; genus Papilio; species Papilio protenor. Next base: position 1,842,020 of record JAGSMZ010000022.1, read on the forward strand.
ATTCGGAAATTCTTTTCGAATATGTACAAAACGCATTGGAATTAACTTAAATTGAGTTGGCATTACGAGACCGATGAACTCTACAATTAGCAGGTTACGTTCCAAGAAGGCGAAAGCCTCTTTATTTTCACTTCTCTTTTTTTCTTGAGCACCTTTGGAAATAAAAATTGTTGTTCAAATTTTTAAGACGTTTCTACGAAACAAATTACATGCTTGTGCCGAACAGGCGAAAGTAAGAACTCGTAATTTTTAACTGTTTAAGGTCACATTTTTGACCGATTATCGTTGAAGTCTACAATTACAAAAAGTTTACTAGAATATAATGTTTTCTGCATTTAAAGTAATTGGAATGTGTAATATTTTTAGTCTGCACAAAACTGGAAATATATCAATGCAACAAATCGGTTGCGATTTGAAATCGCGTTAGATCATTATTTGGAATTCAAACACAGCTGTACTTTCTCTCAGAAGTAACAAGATTATGGTAAAGGACCGATTAAGACCAACATTTTACACTAAAGGAAAACTCGTGAGAACAAATGTCGTAGCTGGCAGCGTTTACTACCAGCTTTGGAATGACTCGGGGTAATGTTGAACTGGTTTGATGCTTGTTACGGCGCGCCGTGGAGTCTCACGTAGTCTGACAAAAAGCGGGCCGGGTACGAGCCGACCCGTTTTGGACAATACCTGGCTCTACATGTAAATGCCAGAGCGTACTGTGTCAGTCCTCGGATGGAGTGCCCAAGGAATTTAGAAGATAGTTTTTTTCTTTTCGAACTCCTTCACGAGCCCATGGTCTATTTTATGTGATATAATTTTGTTTAATACCAATCTTACTTTTGTATTAATTAAATAGCTTACAACCTTGTATGTAATTCAAATTTAATTGGATTTCAAAAGTAATTGTCCATAATGAATATTGCCTTTGTCTGATTAATTCACGAAGTCATTTTAGCCTTTCGCCTTCTAAATTTACGGCCTCAGATAAGATTCATGATCATTTCTGAAGGACCTTATTACCTAAATTTTTAAATATCATATATTAATTGTTACTTTCATAGCATTTTTGAACTTTTTAAATAAGAATACATTTCAACTCTTCGTCTGTGGGCACTGTTCGGGTCGTTGACCTTTAATTACTCCCCATTCTGCATCGCGGTGCAATGCTCCAGTAAAATTCTGCATAACAAGCCTTTATTAGATCCAGAACGTGCCAACGTCCTTTATGTAGTTGACTTAATAAGGACTTCATAGTTGGAAAACGACTTCATCGGGACGCCGACAATGTTCGATTTAAAGATGCAATTAAATTCTAAATTTAATCGGTACCGTTGTAAATGTATACCGGAGAGCCTAAACGAAGCCCGTTACCGCGATCCCTATCGAGTGACCGAGTTGAATCACTTTTGCATGTCCGCTGCAACCGAAACCTTTCGTGGTGTGCTCTTGTAAAAAGAGCGAGGTAAATTGATAGCCGATCCAATCGGATCTCGTGAATCACGCCCGCTTCGGCGTACGGTTTACTTTGTGGTTTTTGCAAATCGATTGCCTTTTTGTTCATGTTTCAATGACGACCCACGTCGACACTACGTTGTATTTGCATAAAGCACAATTAATTGTTTGGGTACAAAGATAAGATGAAAGCTTGCTTAATATTCATGAAGATCGATGTTCATTTGATCACATTTTTAATAATTTCCGTTGTACATAAGTCCCAAAAATAATTCGTGACTAGAACGAATTCTCGAAATGATAGTTAAGTATACGTGTAAGGTTGACGTCTGAAATTGAGGCCAATAAATAAAACCTGTTCTACTGCTTTAAATAGGCAATGCGGCGCGTTGTTGAGATACGTACGTAAATAGTGAACCTCCTGTATATTGCCAAATGTACGAGGAAGTTGCGCGAAATACATTCCGAGAACTTTTTACTGAATCTTTAAATGATTTGTTGAAACACCATGTGAATGGAATGTAGTTATGAAAAGTTGGTAGATTAACACCTTGTATTAGAGATACATAGACAACAAAATCGGCTAAGAAGTGTCGAAGGCACGCGACAACTTCCTATAAAAGGATTGTTAAGTGTTTTCCCGTTAGTTGTACTCATGCACACGTAAGTATCAGGTCTTTAATGTTTTTACCTCTTATTACAACACAGGAAACCCTAGAAAGATAGTCTGAGATAACATTTAAAAATGCACTTCATAAGAACTAGATAATTCAAAAATGATTTACTGCTTATGACGTAAGCAAGGTGTATAGTACACATAAGGAATTTTTGTTCCTAACTATTCCTACATTTTACACCTTTAATTAAAAACTCAATTCAAGAACAGAATGTAGCAAATATTTAAATGTTATTTTTGCAATAGTGGTTTAAATCGTTTGTAACACGTAACATGGTTAAAACAACTGACAGAGTACCGCTAACGCGGCGTATCATTGCGTGTTAAAAGAAGCATTCATGCGAGTCGTTTTTGTTTCAAAATTCATTGTTTTTGCGATATTACGCAAATATGTTTACACTAAGCGAGTGTTCGCACGGACGTGAAAACGCTAGGCGGTAGAAATGTGTCAAAATGCAACGTATGGGATTGTATGAAGCCGTTCATACGGAGGCGTTTTTCGACTTGGCGTATTTCTCTACGCGCACTGTTCCATTTTGGGCATTGGGCGTTAGCGTAAAAATAAAATGCAACATATGGAACTTCATACAAGTGTTCGCACGAGCGTAGGAGAAATCACGCGTTACGCTACACTACTTTCCAAAATTATTTAGACCATCCAATAATAAACATTTAAAAAAAATCTGAGAATGAAAAAATATCGGTAGACTTTAAGCACTATATATAATGCGTGTTTTCTAGTCAAATGACATTAGATAACTACTGTAGAAATATTTTTAGTAGTTATTCTATATTTTACTTGTTTTAATTTCACAATAGCTAAATTAAAACAAAATTGCAGCTTCAAAAATGAACATCATACAAACTAGGAAACATAATAAATTGTCTTTATAAAATGATTTTTTTTGGGAATGTAGTCAAAATGTAGATGGACAAATATTTTTGGAGCCTAGTGTAATTGTTCTAACGCTCAACGCGCTGTCAGCCATTCGCACGGACGTGAAAACGCTGGGCGATAAATAATGTGTCAAAATGGAACGTATGGGATTCTATGAAGCCGTTCATACGGAGGCGTTTTTCGACTTGGCGTATCTTGGTACGCCGCGATAAATTTTATTGGTCCATTTTAATAAAAATACGCCGCGTTTGGCTGTTGAACATGTTTGTTTTGTGTTTACACCGATCAAAACAAGTTTGCGATCACTAGCTATAAAAATTGATCTGTTTTGTAACATATCTTTACATGTAAAAAATGTATGTAATGTCTTTAGGAAATTAAACCACATTTTTTTCTTAAAGTAAAGCAATAATATGTTATACTTGATAAGTTACATTTGAAAAACATATTAACTAGTGCTAGGGATCGCAAACTTTTAACAAGTGTACATATTGTATATCAGAGCTCTGTCGTGGGTTGTAGATCCCAAAGTTCTAAGTATAGCGGGGGGCAAAAAAGATCATCAATAATATTTACTAATTATGTTATTGGATTGAATATACCATGTTATAAAGATTAGGCTACCTATAACATTGCATTTAAAGTCCTGTTACATCCGGTGCAGTAGTTTCGGAGATTATCCATAACATACACGGACTTTCGGATACATTGATTTCTTGTCCTAATAATTAACGCAATAAATATAGTACATTCAATACGAAACACGATTTTTATAATACTTTTCATTTTATACGAATTAACAAAAGGAGCTTATTATAACTTTGGCAGACGTTCTATGACAATCAGTAATTGTTGTCTATACAACTAAATATATCCCGTTAAATAAAATCCTAACTCATAGGAGTTACGGGACGGAAAAATATGTGGCAGCAGAACTTATAATGCACAGCTACAATAAAAATTATCTTTTACAAATTTTCGTTAATATTTCGATCATTAAACTATAGACTGACAAGGATGATATCAGGGGAGTGACAGGGGCAAACTATATCATTGAATAAAAATGTCCTATAGACAGTGGCGCAATCTCGTGGAGTGGAGAGGGCGACTGAACTTTGTAACCGGTCAGTTATAGTTTATCTAAATAAGATATATTAGTTTGATAATTGACGCATATGAAGTATCGAATTAAATTTGTATGAAGAGAAATACCGTACTTAATAGACAGGTATTGTAGTGTCGAAACAAACACGCATAGCGAACAATTATGAACTATCGATATTCGGTTTAAATGAAATTTATCGAACTTAACTAAAATTATAATTTCTTATTAACTAATTTAGAGGACAATTCTAGTATTGATTATAGTGTAGAGAATTTAGCGATGACAATAATAATAGCGAAATCCAATTCGATTACGTACGGCTGTAGTAGTAATAAATATTTATTTACTGTCATTATTTGTAATAGTTCTGCAGGTCAGTATTAATTTGAGAAAACAGTGATTTTTTTTAAATTCTTAAGTAATAATTATGAATCTATCGATTTCAACTTCTATAAGAATAAAAATCGAAAATCGATAAGATTCATGACTGATTGTACACAACCCATCCCTACTAAATTTCAAATGAATTGTCAAACTAATCCATCTTATTTAGACAAACTATAAATAGCTACCATACTCTTTACTGCTTTGACATGATAATGTCACATGTCAAAATTAATTAAATAAATAATGTAAATGAAACCAAAATGTCAGAAATTTTCTGATCGTATTTTCTTCTTTTTTAATTAACTTGGTGTGTTTTTGGACCCTGATAATAATTATGTCACTGTTATTTGGATATTTATCACGGACTCTGCCTTATATTCCTTACGTAACCAATGAATGTCATGGTGATAGCGTGACGTCATTGCGGTGCATTTTGTGTACTTTTCATATGTTATTAAATTAAAAACACGAATTGTATATGTTTTTAAAATAATAAATACAGTGACTTGAAATAATTTTGCTAACAGTTGTTTTATTACATATTCGTTTCAAATTTAAGCGACCAAACCCCTAGCTGTAACATGTTTAATCCAACAGGAACCATCGCTTTCATGAAATTAACTTGACAAAGATTTTAATATTTTAACATACATAACTAAACTAAATTAAGTACCTAAATTGACCTTTGCAAATAAAAATAAAGTTTATCTCATAGTTTGTGTAAATAAGGATGATTAGTTTGGCAATTAACTTGAAATTTTTTTTAGGGATTGGTGGTATAAAATCAAAGAGATTAAAAAATATATATAGAGTAGGCATAGCTTACACTTCACTTGAAACATTTTTCACATAATCTCATTACCGTTGTCTATTGATAGATCCCCATAACCACGTCTCAATGTAATTAATTATATTTAAATTAATTGCCAGTAAGTGTCACTAATTCATATTTATATGTTAATTTATTTGTTATTTTATTTTGTGATACTGTTTATTTTACAATAAAAGATGGAGCTTATAATTTTGTAAAATGTTTTATCAGATGTCAATACAAGGTTACGAGGCGGCATATTACATTTGACAACTGATTTATAATACATAGTACCTTCTAGAGAAAGTACCCATGAAAACATGCCTAGATTTATATATTTCTTAAATGTCTTTGTGTAAAATCAAAAGAAAAATAGTTGGTTTGATTTCCTACAATTTAAATCGCGCACCACTGGTTCCAGGACCCACGGCCATGAGCCGCTACTGGTTAATAGAAATCTAATAAATAAATTTTCTACATAATATGTAAACTTATTATATGTATCAAGTAGAACAATTTTTATCAATATTCGGGTGAAAATAAAAATAAAACATTGTATGAGAGCTTTGTTAGTGCGTGTAGAAAAAACCTTTTTTTAAAAACATTAGCAAATGTTAGTTTTAAAGAAAATGTACTGTCTACTTTTAGTTTGCTCTCTAACTACGTGACTTCGGATTCAGTCGCCAGTTTTCGGCTCGGGCTAGTAATTTAACAGAAACAATTTACACGTCTTACTGACACGAGATACGATTCAAGAGTGGATTTTTTACGCTCGTACGAACACCTATCGCGTGCGCGTAAAAAGTCTGCTGACCTTGAATTTTACCGCGGCGTACAAAGTCTGCCCGTGCGAACGTACGCTAACACGTTGCTATGTGTGTAATTCGTAAGTTGATTATCAAAGAACATTTTTTAAGTTTCCAGTGACAGGCTTATTCCAGCTAGTATTGACTATCTAAATTTGAACACCGTTAAATTACAGCATATCTTATGAGAGAGAAACAAGATTTTTCTTGCTACACCTACTTCATAGTTTGTGAATACGTGCAGGTTAAGTGAACACATTGCTCTCTGTTCAATCTCATTAGTGATGGTCTCGTGTAATAAAAATCGGTTAAGAAGTACACTGACCAGTTTGTTACCACGTGGTTTATATCAGAAGCTGTTGAAAATCGTCTCCGGTAGCTGTGTCCCATCCCGCGGCGATGCACGTGCATGCCCGTGCATAAACAGATATAATTAAGGTCGTACCGACCATATTAATACGGAGCGATCAATATTCATAGTCGGGCGTCGGGTCAAAAGATACGTATCTATAGTGAGGCCCTCGGGTCAGGAATGAGGCGAGATTGGCGATAAAGTGGCGGTGCGTTGAATGCACTAATTGATATACTCCGCAATGATTAAGTCTGACGTACTGTATTGCTACTGATTTGTACTAACGATTGATATAACTAGCCTCTTATTGGTGTATTAAGGGACTGTTGAACAACTTTATCATCGAAGCAGTTAACATTTTACACTGGATTTTTGTACAAGATTCAATGTTGTTTAATATTTTTACAATTCATTTAAATAACCGTGTAAGTCAATATGGTGTTGATTAGTTTTTCTTCAACACCAGATTACATTTCATATTTTGAAGTGTTAATTACTGTAACTTGTAAATGAATGCAGATGTGAATAAGGAAGTTTCCAGTCGTGTGTGATTTCGCGAGCATTATACACGACCTTGCAATAACAATGCGTTTGCGTTACATATGCTTTGTTCTTTTGTTACACTCGCAAGTTATCGGCGTGCCCAATTACTTTTTCTCGCGACGGACCGTGAATCATCCGTCTAAAATGTTTTCTTTTCTTTCGTGCCAGTTCTTGCCTCTGGTGTTATGAAACTCTTTACTTGGAATTCCGATGATTGCTGCACGAATGTGTGTCGGTGTTGCCTTATGGGATAATGGAATTTAGCGGTAATCATTATAATTTATTTCACACATGTAAGACTGCGCGAATTCTAGTATAGTTAATTTGACGTACATTTTTTACTTATATTTCGGGTTTTGTGCTAAATATTGTTTTCAATTTTCCGATTTTTCTGTTAATCATATTGTCGATACCGCCTCTAAGATACGCTTACTCTGACCGAAACATATTCCGTATAATATTGGTGAGAACCTTTCGTACCGTCGTCGACAAAATTTGTGTTGTATTTAGCAACGTCTCTTCCAGGCGTACAGTACAGTAACAAACGTCATACAAATTTTGTCGATACGTTCTCGCAACTGTCACGCAATTTCGTGATAGACCCTTAGTATTCGTGTTAGTTTATGTACGTTGTATCAGTGCGCACGAAGTCGATAGTTCCGCCGTGAGTTATCGCCGAGTTACCATACCTTGGGCAGATAGCGCGCGTACCTACTGATATGGTTTTGTCGCTGGTACTCGGAATTGGAAATGTTACGTAATTACGAGCTTTAAAATTAATGTTTCCTAGCTTAATGACTTCGAAAAATGTTTTGGGATTCCTGTTATTTTGGTAATGTGTTGCAATATGTTGAAAAATGCATGAATGCGTGGCACAAGTTGGTTTAACTAATTTAACAATTGTAATGTCATATTAATGTATAGTTAACTTATTACATGCTTTTTTATATATCACTAGCTTTCGCCCGCGACTCAGTTCGCGTGGAATTGAAAAAAACAAAAGTGAATAGCCTATGTGTTCTTCCAGACTATCCTCTACATCTATGCCAAATTTCATTGAAATCCGTTCAGCCATTTAGGCTACGAACTCTAACATCCATCCATCCATCTAAACTTTCACATTTATAATATTAGTAAGATTTATACTATACGCTCATAATATTAATTATGTTCATTATATTAATTGCCTATTCATTAAACTTTCATACAAAACAGTAATTATTAAACAAAGATCGTTCAAATGTTTTTAGATGGTATTAATCATTTCTTTATCACAAACGTGTCTATAATCAAGAATCAATGCGACATTGATTGAGGAGTACTTTCGTCTGTCATTGTGGAATCTTGTAGAGTAAAACAATATCGATGGTATTAACTGAAAGTGGGTCGTCTGTTCGAAGCCGAATGCCGAATCTATCACTTGTCTCATTATTAATGTCTGAATTAAAAACTCAATGAAACTGCGTGTGAATATTCACGGTAATTGAAGAGACAAATTATGTTAATTAAAAATATTGAATACCTTTCGACGTGATTCTGTTGGCGTGGAATAAAACAAAAGTAAGTAGTCTATGTGTTCTTCCAGACAGCCCATCTATGCCAAATTAGGCCAACCCTAACAAACATCCTCCCATCTAAATTTTCGCATTTCTATACTATTATAATAAAGCGTAAATACACACTTCTTTGTTGCCAAAGATGTCAGCAATTACAGCATATTTTTGAAAAATTCTTTTTTTTTAATAAAAAGCCCTACACTTACGTCATGCTTTAGGCTATATATTTAAACTTAGGGGTAAATATTTTGGATAAAAACCCTAATGTGGGAAAGAGACCATAAGTTGCTGCCAACATCAAGAAAGAAAGATTGCTAAGGTTTGTCATGTTATGTCATTTTGACATTTGCTATTGATAATTTGACAAATGTAAACAATAAAATAAAGTTTTTATAATTTCACGCGGATGAATCCGCACGCGAACAGCTAGTATAATATAAGTAAGATTGTGTCTTTCAGTCTTGCTTTTGTTATTTGTGTAATTGATTTCTTGGAGAGTCTAACATAATAAAATTTATTCAATCTAGTCTATGATACGATGAATTGTAAACAAATTGTTCTATTTTCCATTTGAGGATCTCATTATCTAAGGGATGTAAGTAATCCGGTTTTAATGTGTATTATGATAATACATTTATCAAACCAGTTCTTGGTTTTACATTTGACTAGAAGTGACAGTATTCAGTTTGTGATACTTGTTATTTGATCCGACCTTAAAAAGTAGCAACAGACAAGTACGCCCATAAAGAAATTATGATATGAATGTAGGTGTATTTGTTTGTGTCTGAAACGCGTCTGCATTGGTGTAACATTCAAGTTGTAATGGATGTACAATATAATAATATATCGATTGCGTATAGGGCTGCCAACTTTGAACATTAGGTTAATGGTAACGAAGACTAATATGCCAATATAGATGGCGGCAAAAACAACTGAAGTCCATCCTTAATTACGACAAACAAACGACAGACGACTTGCTCTATACTTCCCTCTGTAACCCGTAGGCCGAATATGTACCAGACAAACTCATAGACGTGGTAGCCCTATGAGGAGGTGGAGACAGTGTAAGGTCAAATTATTGATATCTATCGATATAATTTAAAATGGGCCCTTCAATGGCTCCATAACCACGTTCTATTGTGTTCATTCTCAGTTCAATGACTTGTCCGCCTCGTATTTGATGTCTATGATGCTGTAACTATTGTAAATTAAAGGTACATTTGACTATCAAATATTCAAAGGCAAAGAGAACATCTGATAACTGATTTGAAACCTATTAATAACGAATGGATCACGGGATGAGTAATAACTCAAAATAAAAGATTACGGAAATTTCTGAATTAAAAATTAAGATATAGCGAGTTAAATAAGTCATTAAACTTTCAGTTACAGTTGCTTGAGCTGTAAATGAAAATTATAGGAGTCGTTTTCATCGCCACTTTCGTTTTTAAAACCAGCATCCGACGGTCGAATTGGAGCGGCTCCCACGCGAGCGCCGAGCGCCGTGAGTGCAGGCGAGCAACGCGATTGAACGAATTGTTAGACTACCCGGTACTGACCACAGATAATATCAAGGTTAAATTTATGATATGTTCAAATTAACTTTTATTCTGGCTAACTTCTTTTAATAAATTGACAAAATATCAAAACAAGTCTGTTTTAGGTCTAATGATTTATAGCTACAAGAAACCTTAATAAAATAACTGTTAAATTCATATTTGTAGATTGTTGGGCTACAGATATTTAAAGATAGGTACCGGCTTATTTTCGATTCGATTATATATATCTATGTTTAGAATTACGTAAACTCAAACAACACTTCGCTTTATTCCGAGAAATTAGCAGAAACGGTTTACTTGAAAAAGTTGCTCAGTGATCGTCTTTCTTGGAAAATTTGTTAAGAACGATTACTTAATAATAACAAAACCATTGTTTTAAAGCCTTGAACTACTTAGCTTATAACAAAAAAATAACCTTAGATAATATTAAAGTTACTTTACTGACTTTAATTTATCTTTATTGTTCTTAAAATTACGAAATAAAACAGCCGAAAGATTTTTTAAAGGTTTATTATCCTAGAAAAAAAATATTGTACCAATTGATCCAGTTAACTAGTTTAGTTGTTAAATTTTAAAGTCGGAAAACATTAATGGTGTTATAAATGTTTAAAAAATATGAATTCGTCCACTTCAATCAAAAACTTTATGATATTTCTGACGTCTAAACTTTCGAAACATAACAAGCCTCTAATTAAAAACATCTACAGCTTTTAAGATTGCCCGTCTTTGTAACATCATTTTTTTTTCGCCCCTAGCATTTTTATTGACGGTTCATTTTTGACGGTGTAATATCACTTGATTTCATCGATAAACCCTTCAAGTTTAATTGAGCCTTAATGGCTTCATTTTTGACATCGACGAACGATTTACGAGAGATTTCATTAAGAACGCGCCGAAAGTTGGCCCCAAAATTGTCCGTTTTTGGGCAGACCCAACATTTTTTGTATGCATAAGATATCTGATAGGAGGGATGCTTTCATATTTAAGTGAGAAATAATGCGTTTTGTGTGGTTTAATTTATAATAAAGTTAATAGTTTTTAACTTTCTGCTTATATTTTTTCCAAATATATGGCGTTAGATCCCAAAATGGAGTTAGATAATGAAATCGTTGGATTTCGAGGTTACGTGTGTTTCATGATTGCACTTGACCGTAGGTCGTGTGTAATTTGCACATTTATTCACATGTCTAACTTTCTCGATAATGAACATAAGTATTTAGAGATTTAATAATCACGTCTAATAGTGGTATTGAAGCAGAACAAACCCCTGTTTGATTTGGATAATTTGAAAGATTACCTGGGCCAATTGTAACTATTAAACGACGAAAGATACCATTATCCTTGTCTAGATATAGTTAATTTGATTTAATCAGGACGACTTAGGGTCCTTCAAGAAGCGAACCTACAATTTCCTCAAAGGCCGGCAACGCATCTGTAGTTCTTCTGGTGTTGCGGATGTCCATGGGCGTCGTTGACCACCTCGGTGTTCTCGCCGATCGTTTGCCCTCTTCTCTTATAAAAAAAATAAAAATACGTTACTTCAACTATAAATTATAGTATGTACCATCAAGATCCATTGTCATTGTGCATATTCACAAATTGCCCCAACATAATTCGAATACCGACTTGAATGCTGACGTTACTCCGAATCAGGTTTCATTATGTCGTTCGAGTGTTGTAATGAGACACTTTGAATCGCCTCACTGACTCATTTTACTGCTTACCTAAGTTACTGCATAAATTGTTATTTTACACATTTTATTGTACCAGTTAAAAGTTAGCTGCGTAATTGTTCACTACAATACAGTAGTTTCAATTGCAGTAATAATTTTATCAGTTCAATCAAAACATTTCAATATATCTTACAACGTTACGTTACGTTTGTCAATTGTATTATGGAATGTAAATTGTTATCTTTACGTGTAGTCAATGTCCCTTACACTCATTTTACTAGGCGCTTGTTTTCGTTATCGACCATCGATCATTGCTGCTAAGGCGAGTAACTCGTACAAGATTTACGCTACACGATACGATATTTGGACTTCCGTGAAACACTTTATAAAGTCGATAAATTATCTATTTACCGATTCAATTATCGATTTCGAAATAGTTTTACTTATCCGCAGTTTTTTGTTAATATTTAAAATCCGAAAAATTCGAAAGGTCTCAAAAACAATCGAAACGTTCGATAGCATAGATAGATCGATAAATTTTTGTTCTTCATTTTATGCAAATAGTCATTTTAAGATCGATGTTTAGGATGAAATATTGATATCGGCGATTATATAATACGTCGATGTTCATCTTTTTTTGCGTTAACAGTGTACCGGTTGTTCGAGTGGCAGTTCGCAGTGAACAAGTGGGTCAAAGGAAACGCGATAACTGATCCCAATTGCTACTAGATTCGCTTTTCCTCCGTTTGATTATATACGCCATTATACGTGTCTTCAACATTGCAAACAGTTTGTTATATCCTTTATGACTTATATTCAGCCGTTTTGCAATTTGTAATCTATACTTAATATTGTAAAGAGGAAAGATTTGTATTTTTGGATTTTTGTATGTATTTGATTGACGAAAAAACTATAGGGTCGATTTTAAAAATCCTTTCACCATTAGAAAGGTAATTTATCTGTGAGTATGTTACTTTTTAATTTCACGCGGAGGAAGTCGCGAGCAACACCTATCTTTATTGATTTATTAAGTTTATGTGTGTTTTTTAAATTATATTACAAACTGTGCTAGTACTTTTAATAGCATTATAAATTATCTCCGTTTTATACATCGTAATGGTATTAAAATTTAATCAAGTCGATTGAATGAATACCAAAAGTTCGCTGTAATTATTACAAAGTTCGCTACATCTATTGCAAAGTTCGCCGCAGCTATTGTAAATTTCGCTGCAACTATTGCAAAGTTCGCCGCAGCTATTGTAAATTTCGCTGCAACTATTGCAAAGTTCGCTGCTATGATGTGTAGGATGTTGATTGTATGTGAACAATATCCTTGCAATATAACACTATTGCACAAACTGTGGTCGCAAGTATCAAATGCATTATTAAAGTCATGCCGCAGTTGAGCAACATTCGCTCCGGGTACAAATAGGCCCGGCTTAAATTGCACTACCTTCACTTTTTAATTATCTCCCCAATTAAATTTCGATAACTATTGTTATGCCACTTCGATTTAATTCAGTCTTCATAATGATAGTAGTGCTATGAAATTGTTAAATTTTGTTTTCTGTTTAATTAATTGATCTCTCAATATCATTTAATGATACTCTAAACTCATTTGGACTACAATTTTTTTCTAAAAGACCGGTAATTTATCTGCAGTTCCAATATTGCGGATGTCAGTGGGTGTTGATGGTTACCTCAGTGTTCATGCTCCTTGTTTGTCTCATTCTCTAAAAAAGGTTAAATTAGCGTCCAAAATTAAGCTCAAACTATATGTTAGAATTTCTCCTTAACAGTCTATGTGTGCATTTTCACTTGTGTTCGTGTAAGTTAAACAATAAACTGTTTTATCATACTAATATTATAAATGCGAAAGTTTAGATGGATGGATGGATGTTTGTTAGAGTTTGTAGCCTAAATGGCTGAACAGATTTCGATGAAATTCGGTATAGGTATAGATGATAGTCTGGAAGAACACGTAGGCTACTTACTTTTGTTTTTTTTTTAATTTAACGCGAACGGAGTCGCGGGCGAAAGCTAGTAATATAATAATATAGTGGTTTATTTCACCGCGCGGTGAAACGCCTTCACCACTATAACAGCAATGTATGAAGTGGTGTCTATAGAATGAAATTAGTCTTAATGTGAATGCTCATTGACGTGAACTTTGGCTCTTTTGTCCGATGAATGAGTTGAACGATAATGTTGAGGTAAATGAGCCATTCAGACCAAGTGAGTTCTGCACAAAGTTGACACCACGAGAATAGCTTTATAGAGTTGCTATTAAACAAGCATGTCATTGCATACAATATGCATATACCATAGTGTTAATACTTAATACGTTAAATGCTAACACATTTTTATATGAACTCGCCACACTAATCGGTGACATTTAATGTGTTAAAAAAATAAAGAGAAAAATATCTTATAGTATCGTGTAAATTGTACACAGTAATCGGCCCGATGTTTAAATTTACATAAGAACTTATTTTTAATCGATTTTAAAGTTCAAGTGGCTATGATTATAAAAAAAAGTAAAAGTCGATACTTGAACTCAAGGTAAAATGAAAATGGGCTTTGTAGATGGTACAAATTTTAATTTGGTATCTGGTAGTTTAAAGTTATTATTAATTAAAAGGGATCGTGGGCGAATCAATGCAACCGAGACAACAATTATTGTGACCTTATCGGCAACTTCGTCTGATTGAATCTTATTGGCCCAAGTAGCGGGTGCATTACGCCCACACGCGTAACTTGGAACAGTGATTGGTAATATTTAAAAAAATATGTTTAGCTTTTGGAGAAGGTGATAGACAGACGGATAAGAGAAGAGAGTGAGGTATCACAGAACCAATTCGGGTTTATGCCAGGTCGAGGTACAACGGATGCCATATTCGCGTTACGCCAGCTTGGTGAAAAATACAGACGTGTCCATAAGAACTTGCATATGGTGTTCGTTGACCTTGAAAAGGCATACGACCGAGTCCCCCGGAAGGTTCTGTGGTGGGCGATGAAAGAAAGACAAGTGCCTGGGAAGTACGTGCGACTCGTGAGTGCTATGTACGAAAGAGCGAACACTCACGTCAGGTCTGAAGCCGGAGTAACCGACAAGTTCAGTGTGGCTGTGGGCCTGCACCAGGGATCGGCTTTAAGCCCTTATCTCTTCCTCCTGGTTATCGACGCGTTAACCGTGGAGATCCAGGAGGAAGCACCCTGGTGTATGCTGTTCGCCGACGACATTGTTCTTGTCGGGGAAGATGCGCTTGAGGTCCAGAGTAGACTGGAGAGATGGCGGGATAAACTGGAGACAGCCGGCCTGAAGATAAGCAGAGCGAAAACGGAGCAGCTATTCTGCGACTTCGGGGGCTTATCTAGTTTTATCCCGATTGCCTTGGATGGCGCCCATCTTCCAGTTTGCTCCGACTTCCGGTACCTCGGCTCATTAATCCAAAGCGACGGCGATATTGACCGTGACGTGAGAAATAGAATAAAAGCGGGATGGATGAAATGGCGACAGGTTACAGGTGTAATATGCGACCCGCATATTCCCCTTAAAATAAAGGGGAAAATTTACAAAACCGTCATAAGACCTGTCATGATGTATGGATCTGAATGTTGGGCAGTAAAAGGGACGGATGAAAGGAGAATACATGTGGCGGAAATGCGAATGTTAAGATGGATGTGTGGGGTAACACGATTGGATAAGATACGAAATGAGTATATTAGAGGAAGTTTGAGAGTAGCCCCAGTGGTTGAGAAAATAAGGAGTAAAAGGTTAGAGTGGTATGGGCATGTTATGAGAAGGGATGAATCGCATGTAACAAGACGGACGTTAGTTATGAATGTGGAGGGGTACACGGTAGAGGTAGACCTAGAAAGAGATGGATGGATTGCGTGAAAGGTGACATGATCAAGAAGGGAGTGATGACTGAGATGACGGATGATAGAGTGCTTTGGAGGACGAAAACCTGGTGCGCCGACCCTACGGGAGTAGGATAAGGCAGGGGAGATGATGATGATGATGTTTGGCTTTTATTATTAAAAAGGATTATACCCAGATAGTTTTGAACCAACTAGTTTCTCTGATGTTGCGAATGTCCATGGACGTTGACTACCTCGGTGTTCGCGCCGCTCGTTTTCCCCCTTCTATTATAAAATAAAAAAAAACATTTTCAAACGGAACCTTTTAGGTTAGGTTCAACCATCTTTTGCGAAAAACAATGTCTTAGTGAAAAGGTTCTTCTCACAGATATTCTCAACGACTGTTATGTTTGAAACATGAACCTCAAGATCGCGCATAGTAATCAAAATAGCATTTGATACAGCCATAGAGATAAAACACGCGAGAGCTTTTATGGCACAAGGTATCTTATCAAATTACCATTGGGTACAAACTAATGATTCTTATATTTCGGCATCGAGGCCGTACAGTAATTACTGCTTATTATCGACGTTATAAAATTTTATATTTCATATCGCAGCAGATTAATGGCAATATTTATTTATTGCTATAACGGTGTGTTTAACATTCGTGCTATGTATTTTAAATAATTGTCTTGTTACGGTTCTAGCATGGATAGTGTAGTAGCATTTTCTTACATTATTGTCAGTGCCAAATTAAATATAAACCTAAGGTAGAATCAAACTAGATTGATTTTTAACCTTTTGTTATTAAAAAACTTTTCTGATTGTTTACAATAAATGATAGATATCTTACGACGGAATGTAGAGCAAGAAACTACAGAAAATTTACAGCACTGATTCTTTTATTATGAGCCATTCACAGGAAAGTATTATGTATCTTTTCTTTTCGTCGTGTCTGTCTTTCTTTTGTTCTATGATAATATCGGAACAATACAAGTCGCTAGATTAATAGCACCAGTATGTAAAATAAATGCATGTGTTCAGCGATTGTTCTCGATTTACAGTTGGTAACAATTCACACTGCAATTGATCCACATGAATCGATACATTAATGCTGCATTAGGTTAGGCAAGAAGCATTTATTAGGCACGAACAATGGAGCCAATGGTAGATAGTGATGCTAAGTGAACTTTACGAATTAATCTTAGAAGGATTCATTCAAACATTTTTATTTTAACACGAAGTTTACTGATTATAAAACTTTATTGGCGCTTTATTTATTATGCAATTCTTTGATGAGTTTTAAAAATCTTATCCGTTTGAACTCATCCGTGGATTTGACAGTCAATAGCTATGTTAATGATGATGGCGACCCTCGAAAGAAAATGGTTTTTTAAGAAGTGTCAAATGTAATTAAGTCTTCAATTGTTTTCTTGAGAATATTATAATTGTTTTTATTATCAAACAGTTCCTAGTTACGGTATGGATATGAAATATTGGACATTTAAGACCGGCAACGGCAGCGCAGCTGTTTTTTTTGCAAATAAATTTTAATTGCTCACTGCTAGTCTTTACACGGCCAGATTGGGATCGAGAATGTCGTGACCGGCGTTAAAAGTAGATCACTAAAGGTAAAGTAACCGTCCGTTGTGGCTTTTTTTAATTAATTGGACACTGGTTTATTTCTTTAGTTGAATAATTTTATTTATACCTTGTGGTCGGTTTTGAATATGATAATGTTATTTACCAGTATTTTATTAGGGCCATGTTTTATTTATAGCTTGTATTTTAGCTGTGTTTTAAAGGTAATTGTAATCATATCATACTAATATTATAAATGCGAAAGTTTAGATGGATGGATGTTTCTTAGAGTTTGTACAGCCCAAACGGCTGAACGGATTTGGATGAAATTTGGTATAGATGTAGAGGATAGTCTTCAAGAACACATAGGCTACTCAGTTGTTTTTTTAATTCCACGCGGAGTCGCGGGCGAAAGCTAGTCTTTATATAAACAAAACACGGTGGTGTTAAAAAAAATAGGAAATAATATATTCTTATGCGTATAAATATAGTTGTCATTTTTTACGTTTATTGTGAAATTAAAAATGACCTGTCGACAGAATACTTGCATGATCTTTGACAAGGCAAAATTTGTTTGACATTTTGACGTTTGGCAAAAATTCAATGAAGTGACAGGTAACGTATGGCCAACGTAAGTGGGTTATCGTTGACATCAATAGCTTGAAATTTTTTCAAACATTTGTTGGGACTTCAAAGTGTTATATTTGTAGAGAATTAAGTGTGAAAGGTAGAGTCTTTTTTTTAATTTAGTTACCAAGTATTTGGACCATGATGTTATGAACTAAAATTTCTGCATGTTTAGAAACTATTGTATGTTTTGGCGTCGTCTTCGAATTTGTTCGATGTGCTAATTTAAAGTTTTTGTCGCAATAACGTATCAATGGAAATTTATCTTTGACCCAGTTAGATAGGAGGAGACATGAGTAGAGTTCCGATACGAATATCCCTTTGACATAACAAATGTTAACGATAATTTAGACAAGGATAGATAGCTAGTATATTTTATACAATTTCTTACGGTGTAGGAAAACGTGATGCAACCTGCACATATCGGCGAAGAAATTCAAAGATATGTGTTAAGTCAACCCGCAGTGGGCCAGCGTGGTTGACTATGTCCTAGTCACCCCTTACTTAGGGTAGGCTCCGAGCCCCTCAGTGGGGACATATAGTGAGCTTGTGATGATGTGATGAGATAGCTAGTGAGCTAGTACTTGCTGTACATTGCTGTAAAGGCAAAGGAAATATTTTTTTTTTACTAATACTTCGATAAGAGCTACGTAAATTATCGCAGCTATGTAACATTACTTTCAAATTAATAGAAATTAGTATTTTGAAGTTGATTAACAAAGATATTACGCAGTTTGTATGATGTATGTATTGAAGATTTTTTTTTATTTAATAACGTAATTACATGTTCAACTATTCTATATGTTTAGTCATAATTACGTATCGTGTTGTATAACTTATCAATCTTTGGTCGCGTCAGCCTGTTTGACATTCATGTCCAAATTCGATATTTTTTTTAATTACGTATTTGGTTTGCCATATACGCAATCGGAACTGATTACTTGCAACAGGCGTCGTGTAAATTGCACCGCCGAGACGTTGGCCCTTCTCTCGTTGACAGTTTGCAAAGGCCCAGCAATTACTCGCTATTATATGATTACGTTGTAATTTGCAATTTTATATGGACATAGGTTTGAAATCTATGGTGAATTTTTGATTAAATTGACTTGTATTGACATCCTTTGATTTCTTGCAAAAAATTATGTAGACATCTGAAACTTAGGTACATAATTAAACCAACTGGGGTATCTATCTATACTTCTATACTATTATAATAAAGCGTAAACACACACTTCTTTGTTGCCTAAGATGTCAGCAATTACAGCATATTTTTGAATAATTCATTTTTTAATAAAAAGCCCTACACTTACGTCATGCTTTATGCTATATATTATCACGCCATTAAACTTAGGGGGTAAATATTTTGGATAAAAACCCTAATGTGGGAAAGAGACCATAAGTTGCTGTCAACATCACTTCACTTTTGAGTTAATGGCGTTTCCATAGAGATTTCGCCAATGTCAAGTACATATAATACTCGTAACACAACTAAGACTACCGCGGTGCATATACAGGAGTTTGGTGGAAAAGCGACAGACAATCTACAGCTTAATATTGTTGTGATTGATGAATGAACTGAAAGAATATAAACGAAAGGAGAGTTCACAAGGGAAAGAAGCGATTTGAGATCAATGGGGCGAGGAATGCTGCCAACATCAAGAAAGATTGCTGTCATGTCATTTTGACATTTGCTATTGATAATTTGACAAATGTAAACAATAAAATAAAGTTTTTATAATTTCACGCGGATGAATCCGCACGCGAACAGCTAGTTAATAATAAAAAAAATATATTTTAGACGCCGAAGCATTAACCAAGTAACAGAGTTAATTGATTTTGTTCTATTTTAGAAACATCTAGAATAGGTACGTATAGTTATTTCCTATGTCTTAATGCTATGTAACAATAAACAAACAGACTGTACAAATAACAGCTTTGTATTCTATATTAGCATGTGTTAGAGTTCACGCGTTCTAACCAAATATAGGCAGTTTTAATTCATACTAACTCTCAATCACGATACTTAGAAATAAAAGAAGCTAGATATTGTACTGAAGATTTTTGATCTTACTTTTTTGGATATTTACCAGAAATAAACTTAAGTTAACCGTCTGATAGTCGTTCCAGAACACGATTCTTTCAATTTTACTTATAGTAACTTATCTACAATTTAATAATATCTACCTGTATGGAACAAAACTGAAATCGTTAATTCTACCAACATTAAGATTAATGGATCGTAATAAATCAGTTTGATTTATCTCTGTCCTTGTCTAGTTCCAAGGATAAGTGCGTTGCTATTCAAACATTTGTCATTTGTCATGACTTACCTGCTATAGTAATAGCTACCAACCACAAGTAATTGACCACTGAGTCACGTGCCTTGATTACAATTTGCCACATGTTTTGGACTATTTTGTCTTTAGAATAAGACCGTGTAATATATTTCTTTTTTGTGGCAATAAATATATATTCTTTTCTATTCTATTAGTGTATCTAGTGATTTTCGTATGATCTTATTAATATAAATGCGAAAGTTTAGATGGATGGATGGATGTTTGTTAGAGTTTGTAGTTTAAACTGCTGAATGGATCTTGATGAAATTTGACATAAATGTAGAGCAAAGTCTGGAAGAAGGCACAGGCTACTTACTTTTTTTATTACTATTTTACGGGAAGGAGTCGCAGGCAAAAGCTAGTAGTAAATACATAAAAAAGAAAATTAAACACGGTAAAAACGAAATAGTCCGAAAGTTAAGACCCTTGTGTCTATTTTTTTCAATCTTAGTTTACTCTTTATCTCCTGTAGGCTGATATCAGTTTATTTGAGGGACACATTATAGCGAATTAAGCAAATATTATAAAAACGTCAATCATTTAGAACTTCACCATCCTGTGAGATCTAATCGTAGTCGCTAATGAGCGATTATTCCCGCTACGCTAGATGTGACTGTTTATTTTTCATTTGCCAGCAAGATACAACGAATTCGTCGTTACACAAGTTCTCAGAATCAGCAAATTACCGCCAAGATCCATGTGAAGTTCCACCAGTGGATAAATTCTTAATCTTCGTAAGGAACTGATCAAGCAATTTTAATAAAACCAGACACTTATAGGACACTATTTAATCTAGACTAGTTCCTTGTATTAAACTTTACAGGATACCAATGAATTAAAAGATGTCTGTTAAGAAGTCGAAGCTACATCAATGCTAAGTTGAACCTATTTTATACCTATGAAATTCAAATAAATTGTATATTTAGCATACGTAACGTGAATCATATTTCATTTACGACTAATGCAGAAACGAGGTGAATGACCTTTGGTTTGTGAAAAATACATCCGCATGAAAAATAATAACTAAACGTATAACTGTTTTAAAACAATAATAAAACTGTTTTGACTTTGACGTCATCGAAGATACTCCGCTGGTATCGTGGAATGTGAAATATTTATTTTTACATAGACGGCACGTTTATAAACGTCTATTTGAAGTATATTGAAATGTTGTGACAATGTTTTGATAGATGTACGCAGTAGACTCTTTAAACTAAAATTTTCCTACAACTATTTTATTAATGCAATGGACGTAATCGTAGTTAATTTTCCGGTTATGGTTGTAGTCGAAACTACGACCAGGTATTTGGTATTGTAACTCCATCCCCGAGCGGCTGGTCAGGGAAGACGGTCTATTTTGAAATGTTTACGACGTCGCCATTCATGGCTAATAAAGACGTGCGCCAGCGCTCCCATTGTGACCGCAACATGGCCGCCGCTTATGCCTGTTTCACACGACGACAGAACAACGAGATAGAACAGTAGACTGTACAGTTGTGTTATTATGCGAAGTCAAGCAAGAACAGCAAGTATGCATTGAAATAATTGCAGTACTGCATTTTCTACTGTTCTGCCCTCGTGTGAAACGAGTATTAGGGAGGAATGCCCTTATGGCGTACACAACTATGCTTTAGTTAGTGCCGCATTGTATTCTTGTGTGATTTGGGGTTCATTCTATTCAGGGGTGGAAACTGGCGTAAACATTTTTTTCCTTAACTGTCCACACAAACTGCATACGTAAAGAAGCTAATAAAAGTTAGAAATGCAATTAATATATTTTTACATTAAGTCATCGATAAACTTGTCACACAGTCATTATTTGGTCAATAAGGCAGACACTTAATCTACATTTAGTGTTGAAATTTAGATTAAGGGTCCTTAGTACAGCAGTATGCTATAAACCATCTCGGACAATACATAGAATTAAATTCTCACGTAAGAGAATACGCGACGATTTTCGTGTTAACGAAATACATCCTGATTCAGTAGTTCACAGCACAATTGATATGACCATACTCATTGTGTCATAAATAGCCCCCTTTTTGGAAACACTACAACGTGAAGTCATACAGGATGTTACTGACTGCGTATGATGAAATGATGGTAATTGAACAGAACTATAGTCTATTTACTTCATATATATGTTACTAGCTTTCGCCCGCGACTCCGTCCGCGTGGAATTAAATAAAACAAAACTGAGTAGCCTATGTGTTCTTCCAGACTATCCTCTACGTCTATGCCAAATTTCATCGAAATCCGTTCAGCCGTTTAGGCTACAAACTCTAACAAACATCCATCCATCCATCTAAACTTTCGCATTTATAATATTAGTAAGATTACGACTACGTTTCACTTTCTGTTATTTGCATTATTTAATCGATACGTTTTGTTTCCAGGTACGTCCGTGACATTTTTTCTGCAAGTATTAAAAATGTAAGGTACATAATTATTGGATTCCGTTGACATTTAAATAAATGTAATATTAAATACAACAATTGTAACTTATTCATTAAATTGATCAATTAATGGCATTTAATAAATCACAAAATTGAAAACTGTCCAAATATTTTTAAATAAGTATTAAAAGAATCAATGATTTTAAATGCTATTAAAATATTGGCAACTGTGCAAATCCCATAGCCCACTTTGTAAGAATGCTACAAACTACAGAGAGCTAAAAAGTTAGCGATCCAATAGAGATGCCAAGTTACTTGTACTCGTTCAATTCTCTCTACTGATGAAAAAAAGAATCGCCAGCCAAGAATTCCCTCATAAAATTGCGTGTAATGTGCGTCTATTTTAAATCATGTTCTGTCTGAAAATTTATTGTACTATGTCTTTTGTGTCTCCTATCTTAGTAATTGTTATATTAAAAAGTTTTACTTATTTCTAAATGGTTTTTAATTCTTCTAATGTAATTTGATTAGTAATGTTTACCAAAATACTTCTAAAACAATATTGTTGTAAATTTAATGAAACTATTGGTTTTGGCTCGAGTCGTGTTTATGTAGCGACGAATTTTGTTATAACAATTGCAATTATTTTGTTCTTTATGAATTTGCCGTAGTCATTGCCATAATTTAAGCCGTTATTTATCTAGAAACGATGTATTCCGACTCGTGTGCCAAGTTTCGAACGCTTTTGTTATGTCAGTGTGTGACTCAGTGTGCTGGTAGTCTACACCATAGTTACAACATCAATTTTATACCTCAATTGTCTATTTTTGTGATTATGCGTCGTCGTCAATAAGGAACTTCAAATCTTAATCGTTGTTTAAAAATATATGAATTCGATTTTATCACGTCTCGCCCACGTGGTGGCACAGGTGTCAAAACATACGTGTAACTATTGTGAACTAAACACCTGTTTGGTGGGCGTTATGGTCAGGGTCAGAGAATTTAAGGCATTTTTGGTTATTATCAAATTAAAAAAAATATTATGAAATTAATTATACTTGTGGAACCTCAGAAAACTTCAAAACATCAGAACAATCAGGAAAAAGGCGTGTTGAATATTCGTGTTACGTATTTACATTACCAAAAAAATCAGGTTCCTGGTATTATTGATCCTGGCGAAGAGTTGGCCTGCTTCCGGTGCAGCCATTTGTTTTGGCATACCGCGTCGCGAAATTCTACGACCCCCTGTCCGAGTGAATTTATAAATAATCCCGATTCGCCAGTGGCGGCGGCGGTGTGGCAGACCGCGGACGACGCGGCGCGCGATCTGTGATGGACGCCCGTTGGGGCCGGACTCTTCCAATTCAACTACCGACACGCTTAGGTAGCCTAACCGCGCTTACGTCGAATTTGTAGGCTACCTACAAAGCGCTACTATAACCGCGAGTGAAAATAAGAGTGATCGTGCCATGTGGTGATTTAACCTCTTTGTGATCCACCGTTATCGGACAGTTGCGTGTTGTGTTAAATTGTGATGCCTTTCAATTCCACTGTTAGACTTTTGTTAATTTTGTGCTAATTTAAAAACTATCTACTGCCATTGGTTACATCTGCTTAGTTTCTGCCAGACGGAAAAAATTCTACTCCGGCGACTCTCTGATTAAGAGCAGACGTGTCACTACCAATTTGCCGCGAAATAAATTGTCATTTGCGACACTCGTGAAATCTCTCTTGCGTGATTTATGTAGATGTTTAACTTCTATTCAAAATAGTAGCGAAATTTTAACTTTAGCTGCGTGGTGAGCTCGGCTGTTGCTCTTTTATATACCTTGTACATTCAAGCTGCACTTCACTTTAATTGCAACGCATGGTTTATTTACGAATGTCTAAATTTACCATTCGTTAGTTTCACTGAAAGACTAAAGCATATGTCCATAAATACTCCGAGACAGTCAAGCATGTCACAAATGTCTACGTAATTTGTGTCGAACGAAGATTTTTAAACTATTACGTGAGCTGAGTAATATTTAGTTTTAACTTTTAACGTTACAGTTTCGAGTCGTTTAGTTTTTTCAAGATTTTTTGATCTAGGAAGCAGTATGTAGGTATTGTTTTTAGTAATTCTATTTTAAAAATCTTTTGTATATTGACGAGCTCGGTACGTGTACTGTTCCTCGTTTTACTGGCGTTATTTTTTTAATTTACGACACGTTTTTATCATTATTTATGTCTTAGGTCTGTGTGAAGGCGTTACAAGATTTTGAACTATTTTTCTTGGATTCATTAGAAAACTTCGTAAAGATTTTTTACAAGGAAACGCAGCTATAACGGCTGATTACCTATTGCGAAAATTCTTTGTGTACAATTTTCTTATCTCAGTGTATGTTATTTTTCTGTTTAAAGAACTTTAAAACAAACTTGATGGGTACTGTAATATATGGTTACCGCAGAAAGGTTGTCAAGTTAGAACTTTTTACTAGTGATTAATTATTCTTAGGCAATTCTGTGAAGTTCCTTTTAAAGCATTTACAAATAATAAATGACCAAAGTTTTTGTTTGTTTTAGAGAAGTAATACTTAGAAAAGATTTCATGTCTTTTTGAGTCATAGAATCATTAGCAACAATTTTGTTTATGTATGTAAAGACGAATAATTTGTAATATTTTACTTATACTTTAATCTTTCTTCTTACTAATATTATAAATGTGAAAGTTTAGATGGATGGATGGATGTTTGTAAGTGTCTGTAGCCTAAACGGCTGAACGGATTTCGATGAAATTTGGCATACATATAGAAGATAGTCTGGAAGAACACATAGGCTACTCAGTTTTGTTTTTTCAATCCCACGCGAACGGAGTCGCGGGTGAAAGCTAGTCTGTGTGTATAGGACGAATAATAGATATCACTCGTCAATAAAATGTGTTCTTAGACGGAGTAACGCCTACATTTAAAGTTTATTAGTTCCATAATATGCATCTTCATAAACAATTTGTTGCTTTGTGACAGGCCTGTTTGTATTTTTGTTGCGCGTGGGCGTTGACGTAGGAACCTAAGATTATATTGACCTTAGATATTAACATATTCTTTTGGATTTTAACTTTGAATTTTTATTTACACGCTTAAGACAAATCTGTGTTTTTATTGCGAGTATAATAATTCACTATCACGATATATTAAAAATTCCAATGTTTCATTCACACTTAGTTTTTCTTCAAGCGTATTTATATTCTCTTTTAAATCGTTACATTGGTTTTATAGTTTACCTGCTGTAGCTCGCGACTTCGTCCGCTTGAAATAAAAAAAAAAATAGCCTATGTTCACAGATAAATTACCTTTCTAACGGTAAAAGGATTTTTAAAATTGGCCCAGTAGTTTTTTAGTTATTTCAATATATACAAACATTTCATCTTTATAATGTTGGTATAGAAGTATAGATTAGCATAGATGTACACTGTGTACAGCCGGTCTCATATTCCTCGTGTTCAATGAATCGGTTAGACCAAGTGTAAGAAGTAATAGCAGATTGTTACGCAAATCTGATTGATGATAACGATCCCTTGGTTGTTACCGTTACTTCAATTTAGCCACCGTGCTTCTCGGTTGGTACGTTCGTTCACCTCTAAACTTTATAGACATTTCCGATTTATAAATTGAGTTATACTGGGTTGCTGAAGTTTCCATTTATTTTATCATTATTATCATTACCTATTGATTCATTAGTGTTAGGATGAACTAAGTATCAAAGGAGTAAAACTCAGGATAGGTAGTTCGGAAACGCATTTCATGAATTTATAGAACCAATAACACTAACGAATGGTTAAAAGTAACTGGGAAACCGGCCATTAGTCATGTTGCATTGAACTTCAAAACTAATGCGAAAACCTTTTCACAGCTATTGTTTATAATTTTCGATGACCGCGCAGAGAGAACACGTCGCATTATTTAATTATAATGAAGTAATGTTGTTCAAAGCGTTATTTATACGCTAATGTAGATTTTGTAATTCTGGTGGAAGTTTGTGCAACTCAATCCCTTCAAGATGATGCAAGGACTGCTGGAATCTCTCTACAAAATCTACTCAGGTGAGTAATGTAAATGGATTGGATAAACAAGGTTTATTTAGTACGTTACCGCTGAGAGATGCATTAAAATCAGCCTCAGTTTACTTCTCTATATACAAACTGTGTTTAGAAAAAAACATTCTTTCCGACTAAAACAAGAACGTTTTGCAACTGGCCTAGAAACACGAAAGAATAATAAGATTTAAGAAACTTGGTAAAAAAAATAATCAATCTAGTTTTTTTCATTACAAGTGAAATAAACAAAGTTGGCGGTTGCTTCCACTTTACAGAGATTTATTAGGTTTTACATGTGAGTGGGAGAGCCTACGCCTGTTCACCGGAAAAATGTTTTGCAAAAAAGTTTAACAACAATCCAATCAAGAGTTTAGAATAAGATCAGAAGGATGGATGTTAGGGTTTGCCGCCTAAACGCGTAAAAAATTGGGCACAGATGTCCTGCAGCCTGGAAGAACAGATACGTTACTTAGTTTGTTTGTTTTTTTTTTTTAATTAAAAAAGTTACATTAAAAATTACCTGTTACCTGTTCAGAACTGATAACTTGAAGAGTGAGATTTGTAAGCCTCCCTATTAATGTACCACGTTTGTATTAATCTGTAAGGGATCGTTTAGACAAACAACTGTCATCGATGAAACCCTATTTTTATCAAAACTTGATTGGACCAGTTGCGAGATAGGACACAAAAAATACCAAGGGATAGAAACGTCCCTTTTGCTGTCTTTCTTTTGTTGACGATTTAACGCTTTTATATTTGTTTGATCTGTAAGTTATCTTTTTGATGTAGTTTGTCAATGAAGGTTGAATTTAGCTTCAACGTCGTTATTATTCATCAGTGTACGGAAAATTATCACATTTTATAAGAAAATACTTAATGATTATGAATCCTAATGAAAATGGCAAGAGTTGGTAAAGCGCTGGTTATTTTAACCACATTTCTGTAAATTTACATCTTTGACGTAGAAATCACGATAAGATCTGTCCTTAATATATAAACTTTCTCTAAACACCTGGCACTAATTTGAATTGTAAAATTCATAAGAACGGCGGCCAGCTTTGCAAGGTGACTGCTCAAATTGATATTTTCGCTGACGATCGAGTTTGGCATCTGATCGTTTGGCGTAGGCAACTTGGCTTATTGTGAATCTAGTAATATAATGAGGGACGTATCAAATTATCTAGAAACTAAGACATCTAGAAGGGCGTCGTTCGGAGAATGGATGCGTACAATTAATACTTAGAATCAATGTTGCGTATGGCAATGATCAGTAGGTAAATTTGTATCACGGGAAGAAGGTGACATAGAGTGGTCCTTTGGTGTCGTAACACTATAGAGCCACAGGGAGAGTTTAAATGCCGAAGATTCCTTGAAGTGTTTTTGGAAGATTTCCCCCGGACACTGAAAAAGATGGTAAATTATTGTGGTCAAGTTTGATGATCTATTACTAGCTGATCTCATTTAAAATATATCGAAACCCGTTTCAGGTTAGTGATTGATTTTTTTTTTTTTTTTTGTGACTGAATGGTCACTGTTTGCCTTGAAGAGGCATTTACAGATTCACCGGGCTTGAGGTGGCCGAGCGCAGATGGCGCTTAGCCTAAACCTCGTTTATGAGTAACTAAGCTCGAGGGCTCCCTCAGGAGCCTCGGCACGAGCCGTTACTTCGTTATTATTACCGGATTGGGAGGCCACCGAGCTGTTAGATCGCGGTGGACGCTCCATGGAGTGACTAGGCACAAGGGCCCCCGAGAGGGGACCTCGTCTTGGGCTGTCACTCAATACGCGTTTAGCATTCCGATTCAAGGTGCCCAAGAGGGCCGAACCTCGGCTTGATCGGCTGCTGCTATCTGATTACTATTAATACATCTAACAATACTACCACTTCGGAAAGCGTTAGCGCTGGGAGAAGAAGTGGCGGAAGAAACTCCAGCAACGCTTCTATCATTGATAGGAGAAAACCTGCCTGCTATGAGGCCGTATCGCGGGAATGATTGCCGTAGTCGACAGCGACTACGGCGTTTTGTTTGTTTGCGTAGTTGTTTAATCCTAGCCTGAGCGATTGTTATTGCATCGTCTTGGAAGTCAAGAACGTGCCTAGGTCTGCGATGATCACGTCGAAATTTACCGAGCGCGATTGGGTTGTAGGTGGCGGCACCTACAACTAACGTATTAGGATGACCGACGGCAGAGTCAAAATAACGACGCGACGCCAACTTCAGGTGTTGGGCTATGGTGGGTAAATCCAAGTCTATGTGAAGATCACTATTGCGCATGTACCACGGGGCCCACGTGGCTCTGCGCAAGAATCTATTCTGAATCACCTGAAGTCGATGTATTTGTTTCGGCGAGATGTGCGCGAATACCGGGCTAGCATACGTCATGACGGGACGCACTACTGATTTATAGAGTGTCACCTTATTCCGAAGGGACATTTTGCTCTTTTTATTGAATAACGCGGAAAGACGACCTAATATAAAAGCCGCGCGGTTTCTAACTCGGGTCACATGAGCGGAGAAGTTAAGTTTAGAGTCGAGTATGACACCTAGGTATTTAACTTGGTTTTCCCAAGGTATTGGGCTGTCCATGAGTTTAACGGATGGGAGACGTTGTTCTTTGCGGCGTGCAAAGTAGTTGCGGCGTGCAAAGTAGATAGTGATTGAATTAACTATAGCATGTTCATAGTTCGAGGATGATATTTGTAACTCGACCTAACAATAATTAACCACGTGCAACCATCATGACCTGTAATTATTACAAACAAGATTCGCCGCCGGCGAGACCCGTGATGAATAAATGCTTGGGTATTTGCTGGTTTTGTTTCGAACATGCTAAATGATTTTTTGGTAATGCGATCATTGACCCCATGGGATGCGGTACAAGCTCATTTATTATATTTAAATACAAACATTGTTAATTAAAAAAACCCGCCATTTTTTTATGTTTATGTTTTATTTGTAAGTTGAAAGGAAAATAAATTTTATGTTCAAATCACTAAAGAATTTCCAATATTTACTTATAAAGTTGTTAGTTTTAATAATACGTATGATGCCTAAATATTAAAAAAATCATGTTGCATGTTGACGTGACAAAGTTTACTTCAAAGTATTGCAAGAAATTTTATAACAATTTTGTAATAGAATAAACATTGTTCTAAACACGTACAAATTCTAATAGTAATAATTAGTAAAATAAATATTTGAGTATTAACTTAGAAATTGAAATTTTTTAATGCACACATTGTGTTTAGAATGCAGCTAGACAGCATCGTGATCGAAACAGCAAGGCTGTAAGAAAAGGTTGAACCGAATACCGTGGTCACTAATTAACTGGCAGACATCGAAGGCTCCACCATTGTTTTTTATGACCAAGTCTGTGCTAGAATGTTTGAATTAAATGTCAAGATCTTTACGTGTAGATTGGAACCACGCGGTATTTAAAAGGTTTACATCTTTAAAAAAATATCACTTAAAACGTTTCTTTTGTTTTGATTTATTTCACACAGATATCAATTTTATAAAATTACTAGCTTTCGCCCGCGACTCTGTCCGTGTGGAATTAAAAAACAAAACAAAAGTGAATAGCCAATGCTTTCCAGACTATCCTCTATGTCTATGCCAAATTTTACATACTAACTCTAACAAACAACCATCCATCTAAACTTTCGCATTTATGATATAAGTAAGATAGTTTTACATATTAGAGATATCGTCAGCAGAGATATTCAATTGTTTTTGAATAATTGAATGAAGTTTAGGTCATCCCAGTACATACAATATGTTACGTTACAGCGCAATCGTATGTATATAGACCACAGCTTAATGTTCGTATCGTAGAATCCTTAGGATATACCCGTTACCCAATACGAGTATAATGGTGTGCGCCAATTGACGTCACTTGCGGACATTAAACCGAACGTTCGGATTCGTGGTTCGTTTGCGATTGTTTTAGCTTCCGGATTTCATTGACCTGTTTTACATTGTTATAACAGTTCGATGTATTATTTTTAATGTTTTAACTCTGTAAGAAGACTTAAAGTTTTCTGAAGATATATCTGTACATAAACATGGTACAAAAAATTAATCTAGTCTACGCATCTCTAATTAACGTTCAATAAAGAAATTTTACGATGGCCAGCATTTGAGTTATAATATACTACAACGCTGTACTATCATTTTTCATACTAATATTATGAAAACGAAAGTTTAGATGGATCTTTGTTAAAGTTTGTAGCCTAAACGGTCGAACGGATTTCGATGAAATTTGGCATAGATGTAGAGGAAAGTCTGAAAGAACACATAGGCTACTTGCATTTGTTTTTTTTAATTCCGCGCAGACGGAGTCGCGAGCGAAAGATAGTTAAAATACTTTTGAAATTTTAAAAAATGTAACGTTATTTCATTGTCAGACTGCACCTAAAGGTTTAAACGTACTGATATTCAAGGTATTAACCTCTATTCTCTGATCTTTAATTTGTTTAATTCGCTTTTACGCGTGTTTCCTATGTTAATAGTTATTTTACGATACATCTGGCCATTTAATGCACTATAAAAAGGTGCGCTTTTGCGTCGGGTTTAGACCGTGACATTTCAATAATATGAAGTTTCGCGAGGATAATGCACTTGAATTTCCAATCGCGAAGGTTGCACACAATCTCTTACATTCAAATCATTTATTTTATCTCATTGTACAGATTTTATAACAAAGCTAATTTTGATAATCATACTTCATACTAATATTATAAATACGAAAGTTTAGATGGATGGATGTTTGTTAGAGTTTGTAGCCTAAACGGCTGAACGGATTTCAATGAAAATTGGTATAGATGTAGAAAATAATCTGGAAGAACACATGGGCTAGTCACTTTTGTTTTTTTTTTAATTCCACGCGGACGGAGTCGCGGGCGACAGCTAGTAATAATATAAATTACCTAAAATTTCCTTACTCATTATGATTTACACATAACACGTAATTAATACCAATCCGGTAATAATAACGAAGTAACGGCTCGTGCCGAGACTCCTGAGGGAGCCCTCGAGGTTAGTTACTCATAAACGTTTAGGCTAAGCGCCATCTTCGCTCGGCCACCTCAAGCCCGGTGAATCTGTAAATGCCTCTTCAAGGCAAACAGTGGCCATTCAGTCATTCATTCAGAAAAAAAAACGTAGTCAATAGTTATAAATAAAAATAATAATTAAGACCTAATAAACAAAGTTTGACTTAACTATTATGTAATAAATTGAATCAGAATAAAAGGTCAAGCACATAATGAATTGCGACGTACAATAAAGTTTATTATGAGATTTATTAATAGCAATAAAAATGTTAATAACAAAGTTCTACTTTCATATTAACACTAATTAAAATTTATTTATTATCTCGCCTGTCTATGCTCTCGTTTTTATTACTCAACAATTAGCAAATCCATTACGGCTTACAACAGCGTATTCCAGGGGTGTTTCAACGATAACCTTTTGTTTAGAATTTGTCCTTTGACCTTAATAAGAATATGCTGTATAGTTCATTGTAATTTATTCCGTGACTCCTTCTATTATATTAGCTTAGCTAGATTTCTAAATCTCATCGGCATTTGCTCGTTTAATTTACCAAAAAATAGAGTCCAAGTTAAGATGACATTTTAATACATCTTATTATTTATCAATCGTATTCCTAAGTAGTATAAAATCAACAAATAAAAACATAGTTTAGTAATTTACTTACGTGTCGCAAATAAATGTAATCAATCGTTCCCAAATGTTAAAAAAATAAATGTTAGTTTTACAGTTTGGAAGTTTTTTGGTACACCGCCAATGCATCGTCTAAGCACCCCTGGCGTATTCGATATCGCTTTGCATGACGCTCGTTCAAAGCACGTGTTGAGGTGTGCTGCGAATGCCAAGTGCCATCGCTTGGCCAAATTTGTATCACACGTGTGTTGATTGATCAGGAACCCTTTGCTTTACAAATATCACCATGTGTATATTTAGTAAGGGTCATGTTAGTTTGGACACATGTTTATATTTATCCATTGTTCCATTGTAAAAAAAATATGGATGTCTATGGCCGTCGGATCATTTAATATTAGGTGATCCACAGCTTGTTTGCCACCTTTTTTTACAAATAAAAATAAAAAATAGCAACTTGTGATGAACATACAAACATTAATATTTTTGTAGAGTCGAACATATTCTGTGAAATTAACATTTACATGTCAATTCCACGGAAATGTTTGAGGTTATAAATTTTATAAGATTTTATCAGTAAGCTTGATAAGCGCGCATCCATAAGTGTTCAATGCTAACAGAGTTATCGGCCGTTTATCGATCTTGCATAACCTATCAATGTTTATTAAAGGTATAAAAAATACGTAAAGCCCGCTAAAAGTGTAATGATGTGGTTAACATTAGAATTTTATAACGCAGTTTAAACACGTTAGCTTTTATTATACGTATTTCGCCACCGGAAGCTAATCGGTAACCAATCCAAATGTAATGAACTAAATTTCGGCTCGGAAATTGTCGGAGGGAGCCCTCGAGCTTAGTTCCTCATAAACGAGGTTTAGGCTAAGCGACATCTGCGCTCGGCCACCTCAAGCCCGGTGAATCTGTAAATGCCTCTTCAAGAGAAACAGTGGCCATTCAGTCACAAAAAAAAAATCGGAAATTGTAAAGTGTAATAATCAGGTTTACTCATAATCACTTTATTAGACTAAAATTACCCTTTATACTTTGAATGTAATCGTAACTTTTTAATTTCACGCAATAAACCCGCGGAAGCTAATGAGATGCAAATTGAAATTATTTTTTATATTGGAAAGATTTTTATGATAATGTCTTGTGTCAGATAAAAATAGGCGTTGTAATGAATGTGATAATTCTTCGTTTGGTGTTTTTATACAGTTGTATCTGTTAACGAGGTTCCGTGTCCCTAAATAATGCCGTACCAGTAATATCGATATTTTTATTGGATAATGTTATCGATAGAATTGATGGGAAATGTAAAATAAAAGACGATTCTTTCTGCTGTTAACGTTCATTTGTTTTTACAAGCGGAATTCATATCGAATACGAAATTGATTTTGCATTAGTCATTAAAATGATCAATACAGTTTACAAGCCAATTATAAAAATCTTCGATAACTGAATTTATAAACTGATTATGCTCAAATTAAGCGATACAGTTACATTATAACGGGCGGAGAAAGATTGTAAAATAGGGTCGCGCGGACAGAAAAAAATACAAACTTAAACATTCTTAAAGTCAAGGCGAGTTGAAAGTCGGTCGGTTCAAAGTTAGCAATATTTCACTCTTCACGTAAGAGTTTTGTTAACTTATCTTTTTTTATGCTCCAAGTTATACGTCTGTGGTCATAATGGTGATAGATGAAAAACAATCGAGTCTGCGAGCAAAATCGTATCGATTAATTACGATTAGCGACAAGTGTGTCATTGCCCTTTAGTATCCGGAATGCGAAAGTTTCCTGTTGAAATACAAACTTACACAATTCTGGCCTTTTTATGTAATGTTTTTTTTCCCATCGGTCGCGTCGGTGGCCAGCTCCAATTGTGGCGAGTTTCGTAACCTTTTGGCGATATTCATCATTGGCGAGCGACGCACGTAATTTAAACTTGACATCTTTGTTCATATTATTATTTGTGCCGAATTCAACTTACTACTCGATCTGCAATGACTATGGGCCTGTCCCACCAAATTGTAAATTGTCAGATAACAATCGAACGTGTAAAATATGTGATGGAAATAACGAATTTTATTCCGTTATCTGACAGTGACGTCATTTTTAAGCTATCTGAGCCTCTATCGTAGTGGTGGGACAGGCCCTAAGTGTTCTTGATGTGCTATAATTTGTAACGTGATATTTTAGGAATCAACTGAGCTCGGTTGAAATGATGAGTAATCTTCCATTAAACACGTTATACGTAGGCTGTGCTAATTTACGAATCAATTATCCCACGCAACGCGGCTCGATCATATCGCAATAGATCGATAAAGTTAACTTATTGACTTTACAATAACTATTAAACTGACCATCTTTGATAAGTCGCGTATTGAAACTCTTGGATTTATTTTTATCTCGTTTACAGTTAGATTTATCAAAACTCGATGAATAGGTGTCCAGGGAGAAGAAAATGTTTATTAATAGTTTTTCGTAATACAATTTGTACCCAAACATTAAGTGTAGTTTGAAGAACTTAAATATTACACTTAAATGCACAAGAACATAAAGGAATCTCTAATATCATACAGCTGTAGTGTACAGCTTGGATACGTCACTGTCCGTGACAGATGTTTAGAGGAGTCAAGGTTATATGAGTGTAGGCGTGGGCTATTGTGAATGTTGTCGCTTTAGCTCCAGTCCTTTGAAAATCCTTTAATTAGCCCCGTCCCCGATTCGTCGTGACGGATCTCGCTTTATCTTCGCTTCGACGCCTAATAAAATGTTTTTAGAGTTCCATTAGGCGTGTATCCATTACGGGTTGTGCTGGTCAGTGACATTTCCTGGCGCATTCATCTACAAGATTTGTTTGGACGTTAATTCACGTATTTGTTCAACGATGTAAAAGTTGATTTACTGGCTGGGAGTTGGAATGTTTCATACTATAGTTTTACACATAATGTGTATTTATTTGGAACTTGCTTTCGTTCAAGACTTCGTACGCATGGAATTAAAAAAAAACAAAAGTAGTAGCTTATGTGTTACTAGACTATTCTCTACGTCTATATCAAATTTCATCGAAATTCTTTCAGCCATTAAGATTACAAACTCTAACATCCATCCATCTAAATTTTCGCATTTATAATATCAGTATGATTTTAAAATGTTTTGTTCATTGCTTAAATCTATATGCTGTTAATTATATAGATATACTAGCTTTCGCCCGCGACTCCGTCCGCGTGGAATTTAAAAAAATAAAAGTGAGTAGCCTATGTGTTCTTCCAGATTATCCTCTACGTCTATGCCAAATTTCATTGAGATCTGTTCAGCCGTTTAGGCTACAAACTCTAACAAACATCCATCCATCCATCCATCCATCTAAACTTTCGCATTTATAATATTAGTAAGAAGTAAGATTAGAAAGCATCTTACTGTTGATTTTTATGTTCTTTAAATTTTAAGCAAGCCTTCGGTTAGGTACCACTTAACGCTGGTTGTTTAATCATAACTTTTATGCGTTATAAAATAATACGGCTTATTACTTTTGATTCATTGAGAATATGAGCTTTTTATATGGCTCTTAAATAAGTTGTCTAATATGTAATGCATATTTCATTATGTACTTTGCGCATAATGATTAGATTGTACGGACATAACCATCACTGTCATAGATTTTAATTGGCGCGGACATCTCGATTGCCGACAAGGCGTTTATAAAGTCGTTATAACTGTTGCAGACAGGTTTTATTAAAATTTTCTTATTAACTGACAGCGAAATAAGGGAAAGTTAGGAATGTTGTTAAAGGGCAAGTACAGTTAACTCTACGTAACGTATGTACGACCAGCCCCAGCTTCACACGGGTCTAATGCTGTTACGAAAATATGTTTATTTACATCACGTTAGAAATCTATATAATAATCAGTTTTTTTCTGCTATATTATAAGTGTATTAATTATATATACCTTTCTCTTTAATCACTCTCTATTAAAACTACAGCAAAATCCGTTGCGTACTTTTCAAGATCTAAGCAGACAGATAGACAACGGGAAGCTACTTTGTTTACACTATCTAGGGATTTAGTGCGATTCAACAAATTTCATAAAAACATTAGAACAGTTAAATCTCAGTTAACTTTATACAAAAGGAAGTAAGTTGAGAACGTAAATTTATTACAATTTTGAAATTATACATCAATTTTGCAAATATAGTTGTACATTTCTTAGAAAGTACGGTTCCCGCAGGCACTTCGGGCGCTGTCTTCTAGCATTGCAATCTATCTTTATCATTGAATTGAGCGGTTTTGCCTAGCGCACTGCGATTTACAACACAATAAGTCAGTTCTAAATTGGAGGTCCGACGTCGATGGGGTCGTGGTTTTTGTGCGCGCGCAAAGTCGCGGTCGAAACGCTCGAGGCGGTCGCATGATGGAATGCAATTGTTGCATGTAAACGCAGATACTTGACAATGCGGCAGTAAAATGAAGCATTAATGATTAGGGTATATGTAATTTAGTAGTCTATTGTTATTTTGTCATAATTTGAATATCAGCTACAAAAAAAATGTACTGTCGTATTTGGACTATGAAATTTTTTTTTATTGAAATATGTCCTTAATGTTGCTGGCCGGTATTCCCCATGTGATATTGTTTTTTTTTGTTTCCAGGTAAACCTCTCGGGACCACTGAGCGGTTCGGATCTAGGATTAAAGAACAGATAGGTGTTTATGTTACTATTGTTGTAAAATGTGTACAAACAGTGATCCATAAACAATCCTTAGTACTTTAAGGTATTAATTTTTTTTCGTCCATTCAATGTTAGATTAAATACAAACCTGAGGTGAACTGCACTTTACTAAACTTATCTCGAAATATATAATATTAATACTAGCTTACGCCCGCGACTCCGTCCGCGCGGAATTTAAAAAAAAAAAACAAAATCAAGTAGCCTATGTATTCCAGACTATGCTCTACATCTATACCAAATTTTATAAAACTCCGTTCAGCCTCGTTCAGCTCTTCTTTATGTGCGTCTCCTCCGCCGTCGATTAAAGGTAGGTAACGCATCCGCTATTGCGCAGATGTCTATGGGCAGCGGTCGCTTCGCCATTTTGGCGTTTTTAGGTGGCTGCTTGCTCGTTTGCCAGCTTATAATATTAAAAAAAAAAAAAAAAAAAGCCGTTTAGGCGGTAAACTCTAACAAACATCCGTCCATCAATCTAAACTTTCGCTTTTATAATATTAGTTTATATTATTAGTAAGATGTAGCTCCGTTATTGTTACATATTAGGTTAGAAAAAGGCAAAAAATAGATTGAACATACGACCTCATCAAACCAAAATAACGGACAGGCTGTGTTTTTTTTAAATAGGTGATCGATTTATCAATAAATGTCAATAGTGGTGGTTGAACTATGAATGCGACCTTTCATGTCGATGCATATCTTCACGTTGACTGACACCTAACCTAGTTTTGCGGTCCTTGATTTTAGCATAAAAATTAACCATAAACAAACAACTTATTATTTAGAATTTAGTGAATCTTTATTCTCTACTAATTAATATTCGTACAAACAATGTGACGGACATATTTCATCTTAGCAATAAACGTAATAGATGTCGTTTTATAGTAAATAGTTGAGGGATTGTCATTTTAACGTTTAACAAGATTCTGTGAGGTTTGATTGATCTTTCCTTTAATGTGTAAAGTAGTTGAAATAAGTAATATCTTATCTGTGTAACCGTAGACATAATTCATCCACGTCACAGAATTGCACAGTGGAGAAACACTATTCGAGAGATGGTCATGCAGAGTGGCCGCGACCCTTAGGAATGAGGAAGCGGTGCGGAGAGAGAGAAACACAATTCTTTTAATATACTTCAACTAATCTTTATTGCAAATTTTTTTTTTTTTTTTTTTTTTTTTTTTTTTTTTTTTTTTTTTTTTTTTTTTTTTTTTTTTTTTTTTTTTTTTTTTTTTTTTTTTTTTTTTTTTTTTTTTTTTTTTT
The DNA here is from genome assembly GCA_029286645.1 of Papilio protenor. Classification (NCBI taxonomy): domain Eukaryota; kingdom Metazoa; phylum Arthropoda; class Insecta; order Lepidoptera; family Papilionidae; genus Papilio; species Papilio protenor. The sequence goes on from JAGSMZ010000022.1 coordinate 1,880,397, forward strand.
TTTTTTTTTTTTTTTTTTTTTTTTTTTTTTTTTTTTTTTTTTTTTTTTTTTTTTTTTTTTTTTTTTTTTTTTTTTTTTTTTTTTTTTCATTACCAAATTTTATAAAACTCCGTTCAGCCTCGTTCAGCTCTTCTTTATGTGCGTCTCCTCCGCCGTCGATTAAAGGTAGGTAACGCATCCGCTATTGCGCAGATGTCTATGGGCAGCGGTCGCTTCGCCATTTTGGCGTTTTTAGGTGGCTGCTTGCTCGTTTGCCAGCTTATAATATAAAAAAAAAAAAGCCGTTTAGGCGGTAAACTCTAACAAACATCCGTCCATCAATCTAAACTTTCGCTTTTATAATATTAGTTTATATTATTAGTAAGATGTAGCTCCGTTATTGTTACATATTAGGTTAGAAAAAGGCAAAAAATAGAATGAACATACGACCTCATCAAACCAAAATAACGGACAGGCTGTGTTTTTTTTAAATAGGTGATCGATTTATCAATAAATGTCAATAGTGGTGGTTGAACTACGAATGCGACCTTTCATGTCGATGCATATCTTCACGTTGACTGACACCTAACCTAGTTTTGCGGTCCTTGATTTTAGCATAAAAATTAACCATAAACAAACAACTTATTATTTAGAATTTAGTGAATCTTTATTCTCTACTAATTAATATTCGTACAAACAATGTGACGGACATATTTCATCTTAGCAATAAACGTAATAGATGTCGTTTTATAGTAAATAGTTGAGGGATTGTCATTTTAACGTTTAACAAGATTCTGTGAGGTTTGATTGATCTTTCCTTTAATGTGTAAAGTAGTTGAAATAAGTAATATCTTATCTGTGTAACCGTAGACATAATTCATCCACGTCACAGAATTGCACAGTGGAGAAACACTATTCGAGAGATGGTCATGCAGAGTGGCCGCGACCCTTAGGAATGAGGAAGCGGTGCGGAGAGAGAGAAACACAATTCTTTTAATATACTTCAACTAATCTTTATTGCAAATTTTAATGTAAACGCAAGTACATTCTGTTCATATTAGACAAAGTATGGATTGTTTCTTTACTAATTATAATAATATCGCTTCTATAAAGCAATGAGCACAAAGCTGTAAAATAGGTCAGGTCATCATAGTTGCTATTGTTTTTTATTACGCTTTTTGCACAAAGAGTGGTGTTAAGTAATGAAAATTCACAATGAGATGGTAATGAAAGTGTACTCTAGATATAGTCGTTTTGTTTGTTATTTGTTATTTATGTTCAGCTTGAACCATTTCATCATCATCATCTCCCCTGCCTTATCCTACTCCCGTAGGGTCGGCGCACCAGGTTTTCGTCCTCCAAAGCACTCTATCATCCGTCATCTCAGTCATCACTCCCTTCTTGATCATGTCACCTTTCACGCAATCCATCCATCTCTTTCTAGGTCTACCTCTACCGGTGTACCCCTCCACATTCATAACTAACGTCCGTCTTGTTACATGCGATTCATCCCTTCTCATAACATGCCCATACCACTCTAACCTTTTACTCCTTATTTTCTCAACCACGGGGGCTACTCTCAAACTTCCTCTAATATACTCATTTCGTATCTTATCCAATCGTGTTACCCCACACATTCATCTTAACATTCGCATTTCCGCCACATGTATTCTCCTTTCATCCGTCCCTTTTACTGCCAGCTTGAACCATTTATAAATGAGATTTAAAATTGCAAATCAGGACATGTTGTGATGAAATTATTCAATGTTTTTAAAAGTGACCTGTCCAATTTTCATGAACCGAGTCATGGTAAATCTGGCACTGTCAATCTCAATGGCGATAATTTATGTTTGTGTAACAAAAACTCGCACGTACAGTGTGGTATCGTTGTTCTGAGGCTAGTAGCACACAGGCGCAGAAATAAATCGAAACCAATGCGAAGCTATTATATGAGATCAAGGATTTGATTACTTTCGGCGAACAGTATCCCACGCGATAACGAATCTAATATGGAGTAATATGCATTCCCCTTTAGCGTCATATCACAGGCTGTATTTCCATCGCTTCCGGTTCGCTTTCGTATCTGTGTGCTACAAACCGAATGTGTTAATTTCGTTGCTCTTGCCTGACAGTTTGAAGGTCGCGCTGGAAACGTTTCTGTTAGATCTTAGATAATTTACTACTTCGGATAATAGATTAAACTAGTAAATTATATTTAATGGAATACGAAACCACGTTCAGTACGCACGTAAAAACATCATTGAATGTTTTTGTATACTTGTATTTTTTTTGTAAAACGAGGAAAAAAGCAATTGGTTCACCTGATGTTGAGTGTCAGTTTCTGTTTGTAAGCAGGTAATTTGAACACTAGGTTTACGTTTTTACTTCCATTTTAGTAAATAGAGGCAGCTAAGCTAAGCAGGCCTAAGTTTAGTCCCTTTCCCTTTCCACCCTTTTCTTAAGAGGAAAGGATGGGAAGGAAAAGTGGATTTGACGGTGGAGGAGACGCATAGGATAGGGACATGTCATCTTTATGTGCGTCTCCTCTTCCGTCAATTAAGGGTAGGCAACGCATCTGCAATTGCGGATGTTTATGGGCAGCGGTCGCTTTCCATTTCGGTGGATTCAGGTGGCCGCTTGCTCGTTTGCCACCTTATATTATAAAAAAAAAAGCTGAAATCACAAAAAGCGCATTTGTGGTAATTTTAAATTAATAAGTTAAGATGGGATAATACTGTTATGTAAATACGTAAGTTTTCTACTTGATTTATGTGAATAACTGTGTTAGCACGAGCCTGCATCTGTAATGATTTGACAAAATTCGGCGAATGTTTGCTCTATCAATGTTTGAATTCTCGTATCAAAGTCAATATTTACATGCCGTTTCTGAGTGTGTCAAAATCAAAAGCATGCAAACACTGCATCGTATAAATAATAACATTAGCACTGTATTCTTATTTTAACAAAGGTCGATGACCTCTGGGATAGATGATGCTAGACGTACTAATCTTGCATGTACAAATTACTCAAGTCTACAATTCGTTATTGTCAAACATCTAAGTGTTATACAAATTCACGCCTTCTAATACAGTTACGGAGTTGTCAGCACCTGTATATTAGCTGGAAACTACTTAAGTAACAGTTAAACGGTAGAGCCCGCTTTAACATCTTCGCACGAATAGGTCGGCTCGCCCAGTGTAATACCACGACCACACAGAAAACAGGCGTGAAGTGGTAGCAATTCCGTGTTTCGTCTGATGAGTGTGGTGCCGGAGACCTAATTTTAGTCCCTTTCCCTTTCCACCCTTTTCTTAAGAGGTAAGGATGGGAAGGAAAAGTGGATTTGACGGTGGAGGAGACGCATAGGAAGGGGAAATGTCCTCTTTATGTGCATCTTCTCCGTAAATTCAGGGTAGGCAACGCATCTGTAATTGAGGATGTTTATGGGCAGCGGTCGCTTTCCATTTCGGTGGATTCAGGTGGCCGCTTGCTCGTTTGCCACCTTTTGTTATTAAAAAAAAAAAATGTTGATAACATTGAATTACAAGTGTCCTAATCCTCTCAAGAATATTAGTATTCCTAGTATTCTAAACAATTTTACCGGCAATTCTTGAAATATCAATATGAAAAAAGTGGTATCTAGTTTTTAAGGTGACAACGTAAAAAATTTGTTTTTGCCACGTGTTATATTTTTTGTTATTCACTCTATTGCATATTTTTTGTCCACACTATCTAGAAATAGTTTCCAGTAACTAACAATTGCCATTTCAATGTGGCATGCGGTACGGCGAATTAGCTATTATAATGGTTAGCTTACGTATAATAGTTTTTGTATGAGGTCGATGACATTTCTCCGTCGGCGTCGACTAGCAAGGCGACGCTTAAAACCATGGTTTATATTATATTGCCTGGTTTAAGTGCTTGTGGAATTACGCTATCGTTGTGTTGCATTTGAAAAACAATGCCTTTATGTGCTTATGTAGATTGCAATATGACCTATTGTCTTAAAAATTTAAGCCAAAAATGCTAAGTTGTCAAGTGACTTTCACTATATTGAAGTCTCTTGTTTCTTTCAAGTAATGGATAACACCGCCGCTGCATATTTTCGTAATTGTAATTATAATAATTACAGGATATTACAGCGAATCTTCGACGCATCGCTTATGGCGTGGAAATTGTGTTGTAAATATATTTTAATGGTTTTTAATGTAGTTGATATTTTGTTTTACTTTTAATTTTTAAGAATCGCAGCTTCAGAAATAATAATATAATATCATATTGTGTTTGCTATTGTTTCAAAAATGTAATTTCAGTGATCTTAATTCTAGTTTAAGTTCCTTGTTAAGTTAAACCTTAAACAATATAGGTATATCTATATACATATAATAAAAATTGAAGTGTCTGTTTGTAATAAATCGCATTTAATTTTTTTTGTCTGTCTGTCTGCCCGCAAGCCGCGTTTGTTCTGGGTAATCTCCGAAACGGCTGGACCGATTTCGACCGGACTTTCATTGAAGTCTAGCTGATATGGACCGGCATATTATAGGCTATTTTTTTATCTTAATATCGTGGACGAAGTCGCGGGCAACAGCTAGTAAGGAAATAAAATGATATCTGAATACGGTTCAATGTTTAGAATTTATAAGCAAACGCTATCTATCGATAGCCTACAAGGCGTAAAATGCACGTGTTCAATTACTAGTTTTTCTACCATGCCGTCATCTCCCATATTTAGATCGCAGCCCTGGTGTTATGGTAAGTGACCATCATCTTAATAATGAACGCCATTATTGTCATGATCGTTTGATCACGCTTATCGATTTTACGCCATCTTTTTTTGTTGTCTGTCCTTTGTGGATATGATTCTAAGCCGATTATTATAATATCGATTGTTGTTTGCGTTCCTTTGGGGTATAAGAAACTATAATTATAACACATAATTATATTTAAAAATAGTTATTAAGTTTTTATATTGTGTTGATATTATCAATAACTAGCCATTGCTCGCGACTTCGTCCACGTGAAACTAAAAAAAAATAAAAAAAAAACATGGCCTATGTTACCAACAGATAAATTACCTTTCTAATGGTGAAAGAAATTTTTAAAATCGGCCCAGTATATTCTGAGATATTTTAAGACAAACAAAAATCCAAAAATACAAATTCTTCTTTATAATATTAGTATAGATGGGCCCAACTATAAGTTCTTTAATTTTTGTCATTTCGAGTTGCATTTGTTTTTCTTTCTATTTGTTTGCTGTTTTCTATTACATGTGAAGATTTATAGCAATTGGTTAATTTAAAATTCGCGCCTTATAAAAACATGTTTGCCGAGTGATAGATGGACGTAATCCAAAATGGATCGCAGATATTCCGCATCAATCAATGTCTAGAAGCGAATCTCCGTTTAATGAAGCAATCAGGCTGGAAAATACAGAGAATTGTTCCACGTTATTGATGAACTATCGTGACATTTTCTGTATCTGTGGCAACATTAAATAGAAGTAAAACTTAGGCAGATAACTGCTTTACCTTAGGGTAGATAATATACACATAATCTCCACTTAGGGAAAGTACGACAGGGAATAATATAAGCATTTACTGTATTGTTATCTGTTTGCAAAAGTTTTACGACTTCATTCAAGTCAATTTCTTGTTTACCCTTTCTTCCTTGTGTTTGACAATAGCGCTACAAATTACGTCTCCTTACAAACTTTTAGAGCGTGCGCACCCCTGAAACTGAACGATCGCACAACTGTTCAGTCTAGCTTTGATTCCTATGAGCTTATATGGAGATGCGCACATTGCTCGATTTTTAATTGAGTAAATGACAGTTGAATTGGCTGAGAAACAATCGACAATCGCACAACAGTTCTGGAATAGATTAGTCAAAATCCGTAAGTGGAAGAAAGCTTCACAGTTACTTCTGATACATTGTGATTTGTTAGAAATACATTTTCGTGGTGTTAAATATTAATCGATTATTGCCTATAACATTTTCTATCAATAGCTCGATAGAATTCCCGTCAGTTTTACCATATTGATTTACCTTACCTTGTTCATAAGATTGGAAGTTTATCGAAATTGCAATAGTGTTCCGTGAGCTTTCACCCGTGGAGATCTAATTGGAGCAATTGGTTAACGTCTTATCTATTTAATTTATCTATCAGCTTCGGAAATTGCGGATGACATGATTGTATACGCTTGTATTGCGGCTTGAGAACCTCGTTATCTTTACTTATTAATATCAACTAATTGTTTGGATAGATTCTATACTCGTGAAATGTTCTATAGAAAGTTTTGTTCATAGAAAATTTGAAATAAGCTTGTAATGCCCTTGACTTGCTAACTAGATTAGGGATATAGGTTTTACTCTTGATATAAAAAAATATTTACATGAATTTTATATATATTTTATATATTTATATATAGGTGATTGAAACACCTTACAACACATATAACTTTGAAGTAATAAAGTCAACGAACTTAATATATTTTACTAGACAGCCCCTCTAATGTGTATCACCATTTTGAATTTGAAACATTTATCTACAAAATTCAGGGGTTGTATCATTAAGGAATGGGGTGTTACCCTTAGCAATGGGGTGTACACCCTTGACTGAATAAATAAAATATCAAGTCCCTCGACTCATATTTTTTTTGATTGACAACTCCAAATAAAAACATAATAATCTTTAAAAAATCTTCGCTGATTTCCAACGGTAAAGGGATATCAAGGTGTGATTAAGACCCAATTTTTTATTTGCATAGATACAAGTCCCAAGACTCATTCTATAATCAGCCTGTGCAGGCGATGGTGTGGGAGTTGAAAGAAGATTTACAACCCTAAGTAAACCATAAATCAGATTAAGGCAATAAGCAAAATTGTTATGCATTAGATTCATAGAATTCGAAATCAGATGATAGATTGAATTTTTGGTTATTTACGGACCCTATTACTTGAAGCTAAACATTTTAAATCTTTAGCAATTAAACATTGTCGTCGTATCAAGGGTCATTTTGTTCCTACTTCTGAAGCGAATTATGGAATTAACAAATTTGTTTGTTCTTTAAACAGCTCTGCGTTATTTTAAAACCTTGTATGTTTTTGTGTAGTCAAGTCAATGGATTTAAGTAATACACAACGAACAAAGGAGACCTTTCCGCGTCATAGGCCCTGTGACGTAATTCAATTTATTATGTTCATTTTATTTTTATTATCCGATCACTGCTGTGAGCTGTGAGGGGCAACGTTCTGTAACGATCTTGAACGAGTTTAACATCACTTTTTAATGTTATGTTATAGTTTGTATTACAGTTTAATCGTTTGAAATTTCATCCGTTTTATGTCATTTATTTTGTAGGATTATTAAGTACAAAGACATGTTAAGTCTCAATACGTAGAGAGTACGTACGGTTCAATATTAATCAGATGAGATTGGTTGGCGTGGGTGTTGTATTCGAGTGTTTACGAACACTTGATAAGGATAATAAAGCCATTCTTTAGCTCCTGTGCGACCGCTGCATATGTCCGATAAAGATTAAGAGGATGGCCAGTAATAAAATACGGAGACATCTTAAAAAGTAAACTCACTTTGAATTGCATACAATAAATTCGCAGGCTTCTCTCGTTTCTCGAATAACATCCCATATATGGTACGCCAGACGGGGTGAAAGTTTTAATGGGGTTTCGGTTTAATTTTTAAGTCTGCTTTTGTTGTATTCGTATTTTGTTGTAACAATAATTAGCGGAGCATTTAAAGTTAAAATTGTAACTATTAAGGTGTATGATTTACAACAAAAAAACTTTGTTTTTCTATACTAATATTATAAAGAGTAAATATTTGTATTTTTCTACGTATTGAAATAACTCAAAAACTACTGGACTAAATTCAAAAATTCATGCACCATTAAAATGCTACGTTATCACTGAGTTATATTTCACTCGAACGAAGTCGCGCGCGACAGCTAGTTTTTTTAATAAAGTAATTGCGTTTTAGAAAAATGTCCCGAGGTTATGGATTCCTTTGCTTCGAACTTTTATTTTATCAGATAACTCTATTGGTGGGTCGATTTTCAAAAAAGTAGTTGAATGCATGAATGCATTGGTTATTAGATGGGTTGCGCTTACGTGTTCTCTGTGATCTCACTGTCAGCCTTGAGTCGCCGTCTGCCGCGGTCGAGAATCTGATTACAATCATTCTTTAAATACATTCGATGAGAGATTGTTTTGACAGTGCATCTACGTAGGCGGGGCTCAATTTATAGCGATAGTGGAGGTTAGTTAATAGGTTACATTCATTGTTGATATTTCCTTGAAGTAGTAGTATGTAAGGCGAAATTTAAAAGTTTCTTCGATGTGATTACTGTTTCCGTTGTTTAAATTTCCGTTAAATATTTATAGTATGTGCAATCTTTATGTGTAGGCGTTCATTTAATATACTTTGCTGAGATTTTGTTTTTATGAAGTGTTTTGTATAGATCGAAGAGTTTATTTATTAAAGCATGATGTGTAGGCAGTTTTTTAATGTTCTAGCATAACAAAGGAAATGTATTAAAACATAACATCCTGCCCCATTTACTATCCTATACAATGAGATTTTCAGACTTTGCATTTTACTATAAACTAGCTGTTCGCGTGCGGATTCATCCGCGTAAAATTATAAAAACTTTATTTCATTGATGTCAAATGTCAAATGTCAAAATAACATGACATGACAAACCTTAGCAATATTTCTTTCTTGATGTTGGCAGGAACTTATGGTCTCTTTCCCACATTAGGGTTTTTATCCAAAATATTTACCCCCTAAGTTTAATGGCGTGAAAATATATAGCCTAAAGCGTGACGTAAGTGTAGGGCTATTTATTAAAAAAGGAATTATTCAAATATATGCTGTAATTGCTGACATCTTAGGCAACAAAGAAGTGAGTGTTTACGCTTTATTATATTAGTATAGATTAAATAGAATTGATCTTTGTACTCGTACTTATTACTGCGATATCTTAGTAAAAATCAGCAATCCCTTTTGACTAGAATGGTCTTTAGTCCATGACCAACTTACCAACTGCGGTCGACCTCTGAATAAAAATGAGTTATGCAGTGTTATACCAAGATAATAGATAACACTTTACACTATAATTATAAGAATTTTAGTCCCTTTCCCGTTCCACCCTTTTCTTATAAGGAGAGATTGGATGGGAAACTGGATTTGACGGTGGAGGAGACGAAATATCCTCTTTATGTGCGTCTTCTCTGTTGATTTAGGGTAGACAACGCATCTGCAATTGCGGATGTCTTTGGGCAGCGGTCGCTTCGCCATTTTGGCGGATTTAGGTGGCCGCTTGCTCATTTGTCACCTTATTGTATAAAAAAAAATGTATACTAACATTACATTTTTGTAATGAAAACTGCAAATAAAGTTAACCTTTGCCCTTCGGGTTACTTTAATCATTAGTCTAAATAAATTTCGATGAATAACAACCAGGAAAATGATACAAGCACCTTGGCAATGACAGCAAATGCATACATGACTTTGTTTTTGCGCCGAAAATAGCACATATTGTAATTATAGTACGATCATGAATTGGCTCCGGATAGAAGCGGAACAAGCGACGGGTAACCGTTCAAATATTTTGTACTGCTCACGCAAGAGAACGATATGACAATCAAACTTTATATCAGCACGACATGGTGCTGGGTTAGGTTGCCGCCTTAGCTGAGCGGAAGAAAGCACGTGAAGGGAGTTTTGATAAGTTTGCCTCCAACCAGAGAATTGCTTAACGTTGAAGAGCATCCACAACACCAGAGGAATCATAGTCGGGTTGCCGGCTTTCATGAGTCTATTCATGTTTGCATCCTTCGATCTCTTCGATGCTGTGCTCTGTGCATTGTCCCGTTAATTCCAAGCCATCATGAAGTTTGGATAGCATTATACCTGTTGTCGAACCATGACAGCTAAATGTGTCAGCTGTTCTGTGATCGATTGTTTCACCTGTGCCGAATTGAAAAGAATTGATGCCAGTGTTGATATACGCATTTACACATGCGTTAATTCACGTTACAGTTTAGTTTGGCACAGATGGTGTGTTTTGTTAGTGTCAGTTAAATTATACATTGTTATTATGATATATGTAGACAAAGATGTAACATTATACTAACTAAATATAGAGCAGTTAGAGTTTAGGGTCTTCGTTTATTGGAAACGTTGTAGTTTCTTCTGGTGCATTTTTACATTCATCTACAGAAAAAGTAATACTCAGTTTGACAAGTGCTCAAGGCTATGTGTATTTTAAATTAAAAATAACAATAAGGAATTAATTCCGTTATTTTATTTTACGTATCCATTCAACAATGTTAAACATTTACCTTCTAAAATACGAGTTATATATGGCGTTTAAATGCAGTAACCCTTTCTTTTGAACGGGAAGCGAGGAACCCTTTGTAATGTCCTAATCACGTAATGCCGTATTTGTGTTGGGGATAATGTCAACAAAGAGTTGCGTTACCGGGGGCTCAGGGCTCCGGGCCTCCCTAATTGTACACGTCGATTTGCGTATTTAATTTATTCGAACAACGTGCACAAACGCGACGACTGTTCCCGCTGTTTTGTTATTGATTTTATTTTGAATATTTCATCTACTAGTAGAATTTGTAATGTTTCCGGGGCATCCCTATAAGTTATTGGTAGTAATGCCTATCGTAAGACGAATGTAAATTGTATTCATGAAGTTCTAATTGTAACTTCTCTGTGCAGTCAACATTTCACACGGTGACAGTGAAAGCTTACTTTTAGTTATAAATCATGAAGAGAAAGAGGAACACGATATTACAGTTCATAATGCTATAACCTTTAGTTTGATGAACTTAATAAGCGGCGCTGGCGATATCTGGGATCAGCAACACCTCGTCGTTCGTGCCTCAACTGCAAACCGCGAGCAAGCAAGGCAGACGTGACCGGCGTCGGAGCGAGTCAGCGTCGCCCATCGGATTTGAATAAATAAATCACAAGCTGTATCCCGACTCATTTGTTAGACGAGAGAAAGGTACATGCTTCGATTCATCGCCTCAGTAATCCCATTTTCAATCTAACTTACTACTGCTCATGACTCGGGTCAGTGCATTTCTAAGTGCACATTGCGTCATACAGACTCTCCCAAGATTAATCTCGCTTCATCCTTTTACATGTCAGAGAGGACATAAAGTTTTTATCTCCCGGTGAAAGTTTCTCGTATTAAGGTTAGTTATTACGTTTCCGGTTCGGAATCGGCGCGTGGCTATCGTCGCATCTGTGGCTATGGTAGGTAGAGATGATATCTTTACGGTACTTTTCACACCATAAGCGCGAGTCCTCGTGACCGTAGCGGCCTATTTTTTGTTCGTCTAACGTCAGGCATGTTTATAATTGCAGCATGTAGTTAATTCCAGCCAATTAACAGTAAAGCAGTAAATAGTATAGTAAAATGATTAGTACATTAACACGACACGCCGACCCTACGGGAGTAGGATAAGGCAGGGGAGATGATGATGACATTAACACGACAATATTCAAGGGTAATGAAAAAAAAAAACATCTTATCAAAGCCTTCAAATGCCTTTCATGTTTACGTGACTTTAGCGAGGGACTTTGCATTTCATATATCTATAGTGCATATGAAAACCATGGATAATATTTTCCAATTGATTATAAGTTTTTAAAATTAATTATTTTCGCAAGCTAAAATTATTAATGTCCCCTTAATACGTTGATGCAATACTTGCAGACATAGGTGCAATGATGTGTCCGATAAAGTCGTCGATGCGTCACCCTTCCATACATGGGGTACATCTAGGGCTGGCACCTACTGTTACATTTAACATTGTAGTCCAATAAATAGTTTTAATTGAAATAAAAACTAATAAGCTATTGATGTTGCTTTAAGCCCACGCTATTTCAGACCATCTAACCTCATAACATTTTGTATTTGAAGCTAATGTGGTTGCACATTCATATTAAAAAAATGCACCATCCGCTTAGTGTTAGATGCCGTTGGTTATCGTAAGGTAGTAAACATTTTACAGTTTTGGCTTAGTTCGTTGTAAATTTAGGCAAGCACACACTTGTTTGTCTGGTGTATAAATTTGATTAAAATGTGGTTACATCCCTAATTGTTTGGGTTAACCCGCTGGCGCGCCGAGCGTCGCGCTTATTGCGAAACGCCGGCGACGCGAGGTCGCGACACCCCTATCGCGACATCTGTCGTTAGAATCAGTTAATATTCAGCGTGTGACTTATCCCACTTTGTCGTAGTGGCGACGTGTCGCCTTTATCCGAGGATCAGTTTCTCGGAGAGAAATCTTAGCCTGTCGAAGTACGGCTCTGTATTTCTGTATACTGTCCTTAATTTTAAATTGTTTTTAGTTATTAAAAAAGGAAAAATCGCTTGATTTGGTGCAGTTTCTATTCAAAATTACACGACATTATTGTTTTATGTCTTTGCCTCTAAGGAAAAGAGACGAGAGAGTCTTATGGATTTAATTTTTTTTTATTGATGTTTTGATATTTGGAGAATTTAATGTAAATTCAAATAACACTATTCTTAACACAGTCTCCCCGACAGGGGTGGTCCATGACCCCTACTAATGTACACACGTCGCGCCCGTAATTATTCGAGTCTCGTTCGCCGACTGAATACTGATCAGTGACTCAGAGTTGTAGATATGACAATGATATCATTTTAATTGACGTGATATATGGGCAATTAAATAATCACCAACTTTTAATATAAAATAAGCTAAAACCTTAGAAACATCTATCGCCGTGTCAACTTAACTTTTCTGTAGTAAAATTATTGTTATTTTAAAACAGTTTAGTTTATTGTTAAGTTTAAATGTTTAGTTGTTGTTTAGTTAGATAAGTTCTGTAGTAAAATTGTTAAAAGAAAAAATGGAGATCTAAAATTGGATTCTATAAATGTGCGATGTTGTACATTGGTGGTACTTCATGTCCAAATACATCAAAGAATGAAGCATAAGAAATACAATAATCGTTCTTGAGTAGGTACTCGTATATAGGTATATCAGTTTCTTAGAATTGTAAATTAATTTAATTCTTTCTAAGAAATGTATGCATTCTGACCTCCAATATTAGTCGACCGTGTAACTATCAGATTAAATTATTTATCTCGGTAGTTTTGAATACAATCTTAAATGCAGGGAACAAAAAATAGGTAATAAAAAAGTTTTTATTACCTTGGGAATCCACCTGTCATTGTCTATGAATGCGGTGCGGCATCAAAAGGTGTTCATTAGGAGTGGGTTTAAACTCCCGAAATATTCATATTAGAATATATTATCGTCTCCCTCATACTTTATGAATAAAATTGAGATAGCAAGCGTACGGAAGTGCTTTTTGTGGTTATGTTAAGAATGTTAAATTGCTCACTGTTGCTTTTAAATGATAGCAATTTTTACTGTAATTAGTAAAATTATTGTCCAAATAAAACGGTCTATATAGTTTATAAATACGGTTAGTATATTAATGTTTATTTTTTTCTTGTCCCAAGTGAAACGGGGTTATTGATTTCTTAAAGACTAGTTTAATCGTAACGAAAGAATGTTTTTTTTTTGGTTTATTTTAAAAGTAAATTTTTATAATTTGTCGTCTCGCTCTATCCTCATAAAAATGCATAAGATAACATCTCTTTGATCTTCCCTTATCGGGGGGCGAGCTGCATAATGGCATTAGTTTAAATTTGAATAATTCAAATGGATTACAGTCTTTAGACTAAGCTCCTAAACCAAATAACCAAATGAGCAATACAATAGATGGCCGTGGATGTTGTAAGTTTTTGTTTTATTTATGAGATGAATGTACATAATGGAAAAAGAAATAATGCCTTTAATTAAAAAATTAACAAAACGAATCCTCGCTAGAAGTCAAACGTTGAACATTTAAAAAAAAATGACCCACGTTAGTTTACAGTTTTTATCCCGTTTTATTTAATTAACAGAAAATTAAATTGAGTATGCTAAGAGCAGGCGCACACCTTTGACGAGACTATAGCACAACTGTTTTGCGATTGTCGATTGTTTCGCAGCCAATTGAACTGTTTAGTTGAAAAACTAAAAATCTAGTAGTGTGCGTCCATATATGGTCAAAGGAATCAATGCGAGATTAAACAGTTGTGCGATGGTTTAATCAAAGGTGTGGCGCTCTAATAATTTGGCATTTGTTTCAAAATGTATCCAAATGTTTGTTATTGTCATTTCATTTATCTATCTTCTATGTATCTCGTTTCAAAAACGATTCTGTGAATTGTTGATATCATTAGAGCAATCTATCAAACAGGGAAATTTCGCTTACAGATAATGCGTAAACCAATCTTGATTATATTGAGGAAATGAGAAAACATTCCCCTCGTGTGGTTACAACCATACTTATGCGTGTATACTTTAATATCTATAAGAAAATTGCCCCTGAAACCTATCATCAAGTGGGAAGGAAAAGCGTTGAACACGCAACCCTCTGTAAACTTAATGCTAGATTAATAAATACCTTAAGACTTTCTGTTAAGGTTTAAATTGCTTTGTACTTTTTTTATTTAGAATTACAAGGTACGATTCCTTAAACGCGCATGCGTTAGTTTTGGAGGGAAAACAGACGAACAGTGTCGTCATAGAGATGTCGAATGCACCACATTTGTTCAAAATTCAATAATTCCCTTTGATATTGTTCGTCTTTTGTTCCCCGTATTGTTTTAGTTACAAGTGTTTAGTGAAGATACGCTAGATATAAACATTTCACGTGAAGTGTTTATTTGGACTTGGTTGATTTGTTTGCGGTACGTATTTACTTCGCACGATTATTGACTGTTTGAATTTTCCGTCGTAATTATGTTGTTAAATATTGTTTCCTACTCCAAGTTATTTTTAATAACTATTAAAATAATGCTTTGACTAAACTATCGCACATGTGCGTTTAACGATTGTCTCGCAGCCAATACTTCATACTAATATTATAAATGCGAAAGTTTAGATGGATGGATGGATGTTTGTTAGAGTTTGTAGCCTAAACGGCTGAACGGATCTCGATGAAATTTGGCATAGACGTAGAGGTTACTCTGGAAGAACACATAGGCTACTCACTTTTGTTTTTTTTAATTCCACGCGGACGGAGTCGCGGGCAACAGCTAGTTTAACATAAAAACCATTTTATAGTAAAACAAGATGACAAGTGACATATAACTATTTCTTCTTTTGAATATGTTCTTTTTAATTATAAACAAGTAGTGTGCGCACCTCCATATAAGCTCATAGGAATCATAGCGAGACCAAACAGTTGTGCGATAGTTTAGATTCGGTGTGCACACGCTCCTAAAACAAAAATTTTGATTGTCTATTTTTGACCGACTTCCCAAAAGAAGGAGGTACTCAATTCGTCCATATATTTTTTTTTTTATTTTTTTATTTTTTTTTTTATGTGTGTTACGGCATAACTCCGCCCCTGGTAGACCGATTTTGAAAATTCTTTTTTTATCCGAGAGGTAGTGCTTGCAGGTGGGTCCCATTTTTTTGTTTGATTTTTGGAGTCAAAGACTACGGCGTAGTTAAATAGTTTAGCTCAAAATTGCGTGACGAAATTTGGTGTCTTTTTTGCTTTCTATGCTTACGTAGCCTAAACTATAAGACTTACACAAAAATTATGTATGGAAGAATTGTAGCCCTTTAAATTTGCTAAATAAAAGTCAGCGATAGCATATATCTATCTATTAAGGTTGTCGCACAATAACCACTTTTTTCATTAAAATTTCGATCAAAATCTATACCCCACTTTCAACGCTATTACTCGTGTTCGGTATGAATCCTTATCAAAATAAATGTGTCCATCATCAAGAGAATTTAATGTAGATTATAAATACCCTTGGAACTGTGTAATTCCGATAAATAGTTTAGGAGATATCATAAATAGCAAATTACGAGTCGCAGAAAAAAATACCAACTTGTAACAAAGTTTGCTTTCTTGGCTTACGTAGCCTAAACTATAAGACTTACACAAAAATTATGTATGGAAGAATTGTAGCCCTTTAAATTTGCTAAATAAAAGTCAGCGATAGCATATATCTATCTATTAAGGTTGTCGCACAATAACCGTTTGTTTCGAGAAAACCGTCAAATAAGTGCAATCGACTTTATTTAAAACGCTTTTATTCTTATTTGGTATGAATCCTTATCCAAATAAATATGTTTTCACGATAGAGTATTATATGTAGATCATAATTGCCTTTTACAGTACGTAATTCTGTGCAAGATTCTAGAAGTTATCAAAATATTAAAACTCACGGGCAACAGCGGCGCGCGGCCGCACCGAATTATGAGTGAATGATCGCAACGATGTATTAGTTCTTTACTTAATTTCTTAG
This sequence comes from Papilio protenor, assembly GCA_029286645.1. Lineage (NCBI taxonomy): Eukaryota > Metazoa > Arthropoda > Insecta > Lepidoptera > Papilionidae > Papilio > Papilio protenor. Next base: position 1,896,773 of record JAGSMZ010000022.1, read on the forward strand.
ATAATCGATTTAGATAACTCATTATTTGTTTGAAAGCTAGTGATTATCATACTGCGATGTCTAGATTCACTAAAAATCGACAAATAAATAAACTTTTTAATAAAAAACAAAACCGACTTCCAAACAAAATACACTAAAAACAAAATCTTCTCAAAAAAACAGTACACTAAAAAGTAACGAAATAATTACTTGAAAATAGTAAACCTCCCTTATTGTAGCTGTTATGTCTATATTGTACAATTATTATTACTTTGAAGTCGGTGTCAGTCCTTACTAAAAACGTTACTATACTTTCAATTGTCAATTGTTATGGTAAAAATGTAGAAAACCTTACGTAGAAATATCACTGCATATACCTCGGCTGACACCGACATCAAAGTAATAATAATTGTACAATATAGACATAACAGCTACAATAAGGGAGGTTTACTATTTTCAAGTAATTATTTCGTTACTTTTTAGTGTACTGTTTTTTTGAGAAGATTTTGTTTTTAGTGTATTTTTTATTGACCGACTTCCCAAAAGAAGGAGGTACTCAATTCGTCCGTATGTTTTTTTTTTTTTTTTTTTATGTGTGTTACGGCATAACTCCGCCCCTGGTAGACCGATTTTGAAAATTCTTTTTTTATCCGAGAGGTAGTGCTTGCAGGTGGGTCCCATTTTTTTGTTTGATTTTTGGAGTCAAAGACTACGGCGTAGTTAAATAGTTTAGCTCAAAATTGCGTGACGAAATTTGGTGTCTTTTTTTTTTTTTGTTTGATTTTTGGAGTCAAAGACTACGGCGTAGTTAAATAGTTTAGCTCAAAATTGCGTGACGAAATTTGGTGTCTTTTTTTCTTTCTATGCTTCCGTAGCCTAAACTATAAGACCTACATAAAAATGATGTATGAAAGAATTGTAGGTCATTCAATTAGCTGAATTAAAGTCTGCGATAGCATATATCTATCTATTAAGGTTGTCGCACAATAACCACTTTTTTCATTAAAATTTCGATCAAAATCTATACCCCACTTTCAACGCTATTACTCGTGTTCGGTATGAATCCTTATCCAAATAAATATGTTTTCACGATAGAGTATTATATGTAGATCATAATTGCCTTTTACAGTACGTAATTCTGTGCAAGATTCTAGAAGTTATCAAAATATTAAAACTCACGGGCAACAGCGGCGCGCGGCCGCACCGAATTATGAGTGAATGATCGCAACGATGTATTAGTTCTTTACTTAATTTCTTAGATAATCGATTTAGATAACTCATTATTTGTTTGAAAGCTAGTGATTATCATACTGCGATGTCTAGATTCACTAAAAATCGAGAAATAAATAAACTTTTAATAAAAAACAAAACCGACTTCCAAACAAAATACACTAAAAACAAAATCTTCTCAAAAAAACAGTACACTAAAAAGTAACGAAATAATTACTTGAAAATAGTAAACCTCCCTTATTGTAGCTGTTATGTCTATATTGTACAATTATTATTACTTTGAAGTGTACTGTTTTTTTGAGAAGATTTTGTTTTTAGTGTATTTTTTATTGACCGACTTCCCAAAAGAAGGAGGTACTCAATTCGTCCGTATGTTTTTTTTTTTTTTTTTTTTTTTTTTTTTTTTTTTTTTTTTTTTTTTTTTTTTTTTTTTTTTTTTTTTTTTTTTTTTTTTTTTTTTTTTTTTTTTTTTTTTTTTTTTTTTTTTTTTTTTTTTTTTTTTTTTTTTTTTTTTTTTTTTTTTTTTTTTTTTTTTTTTTTTTTTTTTTTTTTTTTTTTTTTTTTTTTTTTTTTTTTTTTTTTTTTTTTTTTTTTTTTTTTTTTTTTTTTTTTTTTTTTTTTTTTTTTTTTTTTTTTTTTTTTTTTTTTTTTTTTTTTTTTTTTTTTTTTTTTTTTTTTTTTTTTTTTTTTTTTTTTTTTTTTTTTTTTTTTTTTTTTTTTTTTTTTTTTTTTTTTTTTTTTTTTTTTTTTTTTTTTTTTTTTTTTTTTTTTTTTTTTTTTTTTTTTTTTTTTTTTTTTTTTTTTTTTTTTTTTTTTTTTTTTTTTTTTTTTTTTTTTTTTTTTTTTTTTTTTTTTTTTTTTTTTTTTTTTTTTTTTTTTTTTTTTTTTTTTTTTTTTTTTTTTTTTTTTTTTTTTTTTTTTTTTTTTTTTTTTTTTTTTTTTTTTTTTTTTTTTTTTTTTTTTTTTTTTTTTTTTTTTTTTTTTTTTTTTTTTTTTTTTTTTTTTTTTTTTTTTTTTTTTTTTTTTTTTTTTTTTTTTTTTTTTTTTTTTTTTTTTTTTTTTTTTTTTTTTTTTTTTTTTTTTTTTTTTTTTTTTTTTTTTTTTTTTTTTTTTTTTTTTTTTTTTTTTTTTTTTTTTTTTTTTTTTTTTTTTTTTTTTTTTTTTTTTTTTTTTTTTTTTTTTTTTTTTTTTTTTTTTTTTTTTTTTTTTTTTTTTTTTTTTTTTTTTTTTTTTTTTTTTTTTTTTTTTTTTTTTTTTTTTTTTTTTTTTTTTTTTTTTTTTTTTTTTTTTTTTTTTTTTTTTTTTTTTTTTTTTTTTTTTTTTTTTTTTTTTTTTTTTTTTTTTTTTTTTTTTTTTTTTTTTTTTTTTTTTTTTTTTTTTTTTTTTTTTTTTTTTTTTTTTTTTTTTTTTTTTTTTTTTTTTTTTTTTTTTTTTTTTTTTTTTTTTTTTTTTTTTTTTTTTTTTTTTTTTTTTTTTTTTTTTTTTTTTTTTTTTTTTTTTTTTTTTTTTTTTTTTTTTTTTTTTTTTTTTTTTTTTTTTTTTTTTTTTTTTTTTTTTTTTTTTTTTTTTTTTTTTTTTTTTTTTTTTTTTTTTTTTTTTTTTTTTTTTTTTTTTTTTTTTTTTTTTTTTTTTTTTTTTTTTTTTTTTTTTTTTTTTTTTTTTTTTTTTTTTTTTTTTTTTTTTTTTTTTTTTTTTTTTTTTTTTTTTTTTTTTTTTTTTTTTTTTTTTTTTTTTTTTTTTTTTTTTTTTTTTTTTTTTTTTTTTTTTTTTTTTTTTTTTTTTTTTTTTTTTTTTTTTTTTTTTTTTTTTTTTTTTTTTTTTTTTTTTTTTTTTTTTTTTTTTTTTTTTTTTTTTTTTTTTTTTTTTTTTTTTTTTTTTTTTTTTTTTTTTTTTTTTTTTTTTTTTTTTTTTTTTTTTTTTTTTTTTTTTTTTTTTTTTTTTTTTTTTTTTTTTTTTTTTTTTTTTTTTTTTTTTTTTTTTTTTTTTTTTTTTTTTTTTTTTTTTTTTTTTTTTTTTTTTTTTTTTTTTTTTTTTTTTTTTTTTTTTTTTTTTTTTTTTTTTTTTTTTTTTTTTTTTTTTTTTTTTTTTTTTTTTTTTTTTTTTTTTTTTTTTTTTTTTTTTTTTTTTTTTTTTTTTTTTTTTTTTTTTTTTTTTTTTTTTTTTTTTTTTTTTTTTTTTTTTTTTTTTTTTTTTTTTTTTTTTTTTTTTTTTTTTTTTTTTTTTTTTTTTTTTATGTCACGGGCAACAGCGGCGCGCGGCCGCACCGAATTATGAGTGAATGATCGCAACGATGTATTAGTTCTTTACTTAATTTCTTAGATAATCGATTTAGATAACTCATTATTTGTTTGAAAGCTAGTGATTATCATACTGCGATGTCTAGATTCACTAAAAATCGAGAAATAAATAAACTTTTTAATAAAAAACAAAACCGACTTCCAAACAAAATACACTAAAAACAAAATCTTCTCAAAAAAACATCACACATCACACATCAAACGTCAAACGTCAAACGTCAAACGTCAAACGTCAAACGTCAACGTCAAACGTCAAAAGTCAAACGTCAAAACGTCCAACGTCAAACGTCAAAAGTCAAACGTCAAACGTCACCCATCACACATCACCATCACACATCAAACGTCAAACGCAAACGTCAAACGTCACACATCACACAGCACACATCACACACATCACACATCCACACATCACACATCACACAATCACACATCACACATCACACATCACACATCACAACATCACACATCACCATCACACATCACACATCACAATCACACATCACACATTCACACATCACACATCACACATTCACACATCACACATCACACATCACACGTCAAACGTCAAACGTCAAACGTCAAACGTCAAACGTCAAACGTCACCCATCACACATCACAATCACACATCACAATCACACATCACACATCACACATCACACATCACACATCAAACGTCAAACGTCAAACGTCACACATCACACATCACACATCACACATCACACATCACACATCACACATCACACATCACACATCCACACATCACACACATCACACATCAAACGTCAAACGTCAAACGTCAAACGTCACCCATCACACATCACACATCACACGTCACACATGACACATGACACATCACACATCACACATCACACATCACACATCACACATCACACATCACACATCACACATCACACATCACACACACACATCACACACATCACACACATGACACATCACACATCACACGTCACACATGACACATCATACATCACACATCACACATCACACATCACACATCACACGTCAAACGTCAAACGTCAAACGTCAAACGTCAAACGTCAAACGTCAAACGTCAAACGTCAACGTCACCCATCACACATCACACGTCACACATGACACATCACACATCACACGTCAAACGTCACACATCACACATTCACACATCACACATCACACACATCACACATCACACATCACACAATCACACATCAAACGTCAAACGTCAAACGTCAAACGTCAAACGTCAAACGTCAAACGTCAAACGTCAAACGTCACCCATCACACATCACACATCACACATGACACATCACACATCACACATCACACATGACACATCACACATCACACACATCACACATCAACGTCAAAACGTCCAAACGTCAAACGTCAAACGTCACCATCACACATCACACATTCACACATCACACATCACACATTCACACATCACACTCACACATCACACATCCACATCACACATCCACATCACACATCACACATGACACATGACACATGACACATCACACATCACACATCACACAATCACACATCACAATCACACATCACCACATCACACATCAACATCACACATCAAACGTCAAAACGTCCAACGTCAAACGTCAAACGTCAAACGTCAAACGTTCAAACGTCAAAACGTCCAAACGTCAAACGTCAAACGTCACACATCACACATCACACATCACACATCACACATCACACATCACACACACACATCACACAATCACACATCACAATCACACATCACATCACACATCACACATCACAATCACACATCACACGTCAAACGTCAAACATCAAACGTCAAAACGTCAAACGTCAAACGTCAAACGTCACACATCACAATCACACATCACACGTCAAACATGACACATGACACATCACACACATCACACACATCACACATTCACACATCACACACATCACACAATCACACATCACATCACACATCACAATCACACATCACACCTCACACATCACAATCACACATCACACTCACACATCACACGTCACACATGACACATGACACTTTATACATCACACATCACAATCACACATCACATCACACATCACACATACACATCACACATCAAACGTCAAAACGTCCAAACGTCAAACGTCAACGTCAACGTCAAACGTCAAACGTCACACGTCAAACGTCACCCATCACACATCAAACGTCACACGTCACACATGACACATGGACACATGACACATCACACATCACAATCACACATCAACACATCACACATGACACATCACACACATCACACATCACAATCACACATCACACATAACACATCACACATCAAACGTCAAAAGTCAAACGTCAAAAGTCAAACGTCAAACGTCACCCATCACACGTCACACATGACACATCACACACATCACACATCCACACATCACACATCACACATGACACATGACACATGACACTTTATACATCACACATCACACGTCAAACGTCAAACGTTCAAACGTCAAACGTCACCCATCACACATCACATCACACATCCACATCACACATCACACACATCACACATCACACATCACACATCACACATCACACGTCACACATGACACATGACACATGACACATGACACTTTATACATCACACATCACACATCACACATCACACATCACACATCACACATCACACATCACACATCACACATCACACGTCAAACGTCAAACATCAAACGTCAAACGTCAAACGTCAAACGTCAAACGTCAAACGTCAAACGTCACTCGTCACACATGACACATCACACATCACCACATCACACATCACACATCACACATCACACATCACCACATCACACATCACATCACACATCAACGTCAAACGTCAAACATCAAACGTCAAACGTTCAAACGTCAAACGTCAACGTCAAACGTCAAACGTCAAACGTTCAAACGTCAAACGTCACACGTCACACATGACACATCACACACATCACACATCAACACATCACACATGACACATCACACATGACACATGACACATGACACATCACACATCACAACATCACACGTCAAACGTCAAAACGTCAAACGTAAAACGTCAAACGTCACCCATCACACATCACATCACACATCACACATGACACATCACACACACACATCACACATCACACATAACACATCACACATCAAACGTCAAAACGTCAAACGTCAAACGTCAAACTTCAAACGTCAAACGTTCAAACGTCAAACGTCAACGTCAAACGTCAAACGTCACCCATCACACATCCACACATCACACATCACCATCACACATCACCACATCACACATCCACATCACACATCACATCACACATCACACATGACACATGACACATGACACATCACACATCAACATCACACATCAACGTCAAACGTCAAACATCAAACGTCAAACGTTCAAACGTCAAAACGTCAAACGTCAAAACGTCAAACGTCAAACGTCAAAACGTCACCCATCACACATCACACATTCACACATCACACACACACATCACACATCACACGTCAAACGTCAACGTCAAACGTCAAACGTCACACATCACACATGACACATCACACATGACACATCACACATGACACATCACACATTCACACATCACAATCACACGTCACACATCACAACATCACACATCACATCACACATCACACATCACACATCAACGTCAAACGTCAACGTCAAACGTTCAAACGTCAAACGTCAAACGTCAAACGTCAACGTCAAACGTCACCCATCAAACATCACATCACACATCACACATCACACATCACACATCACACATCACACATCACACATCACACATCACACGTCACACGTCACACGTCACACATGACACATGACACATGACACATGACACATGACACATCACACATCACACATCACACATCACACGTCAAACGTCAAACGTCAAACGTCAAACGTCAACGTCAAACGTCAACGTCAAACGTCAAACGTCAAACGTCAAACGTCACCCATCACACATCACCATCACACGTCACACATGACACATGACACATCACACATCAACATCACACATCACACATTCACACATCACACTCACACATCACACATCACAATCACACATCACCACATCACACATCACACATTACACATCACACATCACACGTCACACATCACACATCACACATCACACATCACACATCACACATCACACGTCAAACGTCAACGTCAAAACGTCCAACGTCAAACGTCAAACGTCACCCATCACACATCAACACATCACACGTCAAACATGACACATGACACATCACACATCACAACATCACACATGACACATGACACATGACACATCACCACATCACACATCACACATCACACATCAACATCACACATCAACATCACACGTCAAACGTCAAACGTCAACGTCAAACGTCAAACGTCAAACGTTCAAACGTCAAACGTCAAACGTCAAACGTCAAACGTCACTCGTCACACATGACACATCACACATGACACATCACACGTCAAACATGACACATGACACATGACACATCACACATCACACATCACACGTCAAACGTCAAACGTCAAACGTCACCCATCACACATCACACGTCACACATCACACATCACCACATCACACATCCACACATCACACATCACACATCACACATCACACAATCACACATCACACATCACACGTCAAACGTCAACGTCAAACGTCAAACGTCAACGTCAACGTCAAACGTCAAACGTCAACGTCAAACGTCACCATCACACATCACACATCACACATCACACGTCACACATCACACCATCACACATCACACATCACACATCACACGTCAAACGTCAAACGTCAAACGTCAAACGTCAAACGTCAAACGTCAAACGTCAAACGTCAAACGTCACTCGTCACTCGTCACACATGACACATCACACATGACACATCACACGTCAAACATGACACATGACACATGACACATCACACATCACACGTCAAACATCACACATCACATCACACATCACACATCACAACATCACACATCCACACATCACACATGACACATGACACATGGACACATCACACATCACACATCACAATCACACATCAACATCACACATCAAACGTCAAACGTCAAACGTCAAACGCAAACGTCAAACGTCAAACGTCAAAGTCAAACGTCAAACATCAAACGTCAAACATCAAACGTCAACGTCACCCATCACACATCACACAATCACACATCACAACATCACACGTCAAACGTCAAACGTTCAAACGTCAAACTTCAAACGTCAAACGTCAAACGTCAAAACGTCCAACGTCAAACGTCACACATCACAATCACACGTCACACATGACACATCACACATGACACATCACACATCACAATCACACATCACACATGACACATGACACATCACACATCAACATCACACATCACACGTCACACGTCAAACGTCAAACGTCACCCATCACACATCACACATCACACATCACACATGACACATCACACATCACACGTCACACGTCACACATGACACATGACACATCACACATCACACATCACACATCACACATCACACATCACACATCACACATCACACGTCAAACGTCAAACGTCAAACGTCAACGTCAAACGTCAAACGTAAACGTCAAACGTCACTCGTCACACATCACACATCACACATCACACATCACACATCAAACATCACACATCACACATCACACACATCACACATCACACATCACACGTCAAACGTCAAACGTCAAACGTCAAACGTCAAACGTCAAACGTCAAACGTCAAACGTCAAACGTCAAACGTCAAACGTCACCCATCACACATCACACATCACACATCACACATCACACATCACACATCACACATCACACATCACACACCAAACGTCAAACGTCAACGTCAAACGTCAAACGTCAAACGTCAAACGTCAAACGTCAAACGTCAAACGTCACCCATCACACATCACACATCACACATGACACATCACACATCACACGTCACACATGACACATGACACATCACACATCACACATCACACATCACACATCACACATCACACGTCAAACGTCAAACGTAAACGTCAAACGTCACACATCACAATCACACGTCACACATGACACATGGACACATCACACATCAACATCACACGTCACACATCACCATCACACATCACACATCACAACATCACACATCCACACATCACACATCACACATCACACAATCACACGTCACACGTCAAACGTCAACGTCAAACGTCAAACGTTCAAACGTCAAACGTCACTCGTCACACATGACACATCACACATACACATCACACATCAACATCACACATCACACACATCACACATGACACATCACACATCACACATCACACATCACACGTCAAACGTCAAACGTCACCCATCACACATCACACGTCACACATGACACATCACACATCACACATCACACATCACACATCACACATCACACATCACACATCACACATCCACACATCACACATCCACATCACACATCACACATCACACGTCACACATGACACATGACACATGACACATGACACATCACACATCACACATCACACATCACACATCACACATCACACATCACACATCACACATCACACATCACACATCACACGTCAAACGTCAAACGTCAAACGTCAAACGTCAAACGTCAAACGTCAAACGTCAAACGTCAACGTCAAACGTCAAACGTCACCATCACACATCACACATCACAATCACACATCACACATCACACATCACACCATCACACATCCACATCACACATCCACATCACACATCCACATCACACATCAACGTCAAACGTCAAACGTCAAACGTCAAACGTCAAACGTCAAACGTCAAACGTCAAACGTCACCCATCACACATCACATCACACATCACACATCACACATCACACATCACACATCACACATCACACATCACACATCACACGTCACACATGACACATGACACATGACACATCACACATCACACATCACACATCACACATCACACATCACACATCACACATCACACATCACACATCACACGTCACACGTCAAACGTCAAACGTCAAACGTCAAACGTCAAACGTCAACGTCACCCATCACACATCACACGTCAAACGTCACCCATCACACATCACACATCACACGTCACACATCACACATCACACATCACACATCACACGTCAAACGTCAAACGTCAAACGTCAAACGTCAAACGTCACACGTCACACATGACACATCACACATGACACATCACACATCACACGTCACACATGACACATCACACATGACACATGACACATCACACATCACACATCACACATCACACGTCAAACGTCAAACGTCAAACGTCAAACGTCACCCATCACACATCACACGTCACACATCACACATGACACATCACACATCACACATCACACATCACACATCACACATCACACATCACACATCAAACGTCAAACGTCAAACGTCAAACGTCAACGTCAACGTCAAAACGTCCAACGTCAAACGTCAAACGTCACCCATCACACATCACAATCACACGTCACACGTCACACATCACACATCACACATCACAATCACACATCACACACACACATCACACATCAACACATCACACATCACCACATGACACATCACACGTCAAACATGACACATGACACATGACACATCACACATCACACATCACACATCACACATCACACATCCACATCACACATCACAATCACACATCACATCACACATCACAATCACACGTCAAACGTCAACGTCAAACGTCAAACGTTCAAACGTCAAACGTCAAACGTCACCCATCACACATCACACTCACACATCACACGTCACACATCACAATCACACATCACACACACACATCACACGTCAAACGTCAAACTCAAACGTCAAACGTTCAAACGTCAAAGTCAAACGTCAAACGTTCAAACGTCAAACGTCACACGTCAAACGTCACACATCACACATCACAATCACACATCACACATGACACATGGACACATGACACATGACACATCACACATCACACATCACACATCACACATCAAACGTCAAAGTCAAACGTCAAACGTCAAACGTCACCATCACACATCAACATCACACATCACACATGACACATGACACATGACACATCACACGTCACACATCACAATCACACATCACACATCACACATCCACACATCACACATCCACACATCACACATCACACATTCACACATCACACATCACACATCACACATCACACGTCACACGTCACACGTCCCACGTCACACATCACACATCACACATCAAACGTCAAACGTCAAACGTCAAACGTCAAACGTCAAACGTCACCCATCACACATCACACATCACACATCACACGTCACACGTCACACACATCACACAGCACACATCACACATGACACATGGACACATCACACATGACACATGACACATCACACATTCACACATCACACAATCACACGTCAAACGTCAAACGTCAAAGTCAAACGTCAAACTCAAACGTCAAACGTCAAACGGTCAAACGTCAAACTTCAAACGTCAAACTTCAAACGTCAAACGTAAACGTCAAACGTTCAAACGTCAAACGGTCAAACGTCAAACTTCAAACGTCAAACTTCAAACGTCAAACGTCAAAGTCAAACGTCAAACGGTCAAACGTCAAACGTCAAAGTCAAACGTCAAAACGTCAAACGTTCAAACGTCAAACTTCAAACGTCAAACGTCAAACTTCAAACGTCAAACTTCAAACGTCAAACTTCAAACGTCAAACGTCACACGTCACACATGACACATGGACACATCACACATCAAACGTCAAACGTTCAAACGTCAAACTTCAAACGTCAAACGTCAACGTCAAACGTCAAAAGTCAAACGTCAAAAGTCAAACGTCAAACGTTCAAACGTCAAACTTCAAACGTCAAACGTCAAACTTCAAACGTCAAACGTTCAAACGTCAAACTTCAAACGTCAAACGTAAACGTCAAACGTCACCCATCACACATCAAACGTCAAACGTAAACGTCAAACGTAAACGTCAAACGTCAAACTTCAAACGTCAAACGTTCAAACGTCAAACGTCACCCATCACACATCACACATCAAACGTCAAACGTCAAACGTCACACATCACACATCACCACATCACACATCAAACGTCAAACGTCAAACGTCAAACGTCACCCATCACACATCACACGTCAAACGTCACCCATCACACGTCACACGTCACACATCACACGTCACACATGACACATCACACATCAAACGTCAAACGTCAAAACGTCCAAACGTCAAACGTCAAAAGTCAAACGTCAAACGTCACACATCACAATCACACATCAAACGTCAAACGTCAAACTTCAAACGTCAAACGTAAACGTCAAACGTCACACATCACAATCACACATCACACGTCACACGTCAAACGTCAAAAGTCAAACGTCAAACGTAAACGTCAAACGTTCAAACGTCAAACTTCAAACGTCAAACGTCAAACGTAAACGTCAAACGTCACCCATCACACATCAAACGTCAAACGTAAACGTCAAACGTAAACGTCAAACGTCAAACTTCAAACGTCAAACGTTCAAACGTCAAACGTCACCCATCACACATCACACATCAAACGTCAAACGTCAAACGTCACACGTCAAACGTCAAACGTTCAAACGTCAAACTTCAAACGTCAAAACGTCAAACGTCAAACGTTCAAACGTCAAACTTCAAACGTCAAACGTCAAACGTTCAAACGTCAAACGTCACACGTCACACATGACACATGGACACATCACACATTCACACATCACACATAACACATCACACATTCACACATCACACGTCACACATCACACGTCACACATCACAATCACACATCACACGTCAAACGTCAAACTTCAAACGTCAAACGTCAAAAGTCAAACGTCAAAAGTCAAACGTCAAACGTCAAACGTCAAACGTAAACGTCAAACGTCAACGTCAAACGTCACACGTCACACGTCAAACGTCAAAAGTCAAACGTCAAACGCAAACGTCAAACGTAAACGTCAAACGTTCAAACGTCAAACGTCACACATCACAATCACACATCAACATCACACATCAAACGTCAAACGTTCAAACGTCAAACGTCAAACTTCAAACGTCAAACTTCAAACGTCAAAAGTCAAACGTCAAAACGTCAAACGTAAACGTCAAACGTTCAAACGTCAAACGTAAACGTCAAACGTCAAACGTCAAACGTCAAAACGTCCAAACGTCAAACGTCACCCATCACACATCAAACGTCAAACGTCAAACGTTCAAACGTCAAAAGTCAAACGTCAAAAGTCAAACGTCAAAAGTCAAACGTCAAACGTCAAACGTTCAAACGTCAAACGTAAACGTCAAAACGTCCAAACGTCAAACGTAAACGTCAAACGTCACACATCACACAATCACACATCAAACGTCAAACGTCAACGTCAAAACGTCCAAACGTCAAACGTTCAAACGTCAAACGTTCAAACGTCAAACGTTCAAACGTCAAAACGTCAAACGTCAAACGTTCAAACGTCAAACGTCACACATCACACCATCACACATCACACATGACACATGGACACATGACACATCACACATCAAACGTCAAACGTCAAACGTCACACATCACACATCACACATAACACATCACACATCAAACGTCAAACGTTCAAACGTCAAACTTCAAACGTCAAACGTTCAAACGTCAAACGTTCAAACGTCAAACGTCACACGTCACACATGACACATGGACACATCACACATTCCGATAAATAGTTTAGGAGATATCATAAATAGCAAATTACGAGTCGCAGAAAAAAATACCAACTTGTAACAAAGTTTGCTTTCTTGGCTTACGTAGCCTAAACTATAAGACCTACATAAAAATGATGTATGAAAGAATTGTAGGTCATTCAATTAGCTGAATTAAAGTCTGCGATATCATATATCTATCTCTTAAGGTTGTCGCACAATAACCGTTTGTTTCGAGAAAACCGTCAAATAAGTGCAATCGACTTTATTTAAAACGCTTTTATTCTTATTTGGTATGAATCCTTATCCAAATAAATATGTTTTCACGATAGAGTATTATATGTAGATCATAATTGCCTTTTACAGTACGTAATTCTGTGCAAGATTCTAGAAGTTATCAAAATATTAAAACTCACGGGCAACAGCGGCGCGTGGCCGCACCGAATTATGAGTAAATGATCGCAACGATGTATTAGTTCTTTACTTAATTTCTTAGATAATCGATTTAGATAACTCATTATTTGTTTGAAAGCTAGTGATTATCATACTGCGATGTCTAGATTCACTAAAAATCGACAAATAAATAAACTTTTTAATAAAAAACAAAACCGACTTCCAAACAAAATACACTAAAAACAAAATCTTCTCAAAAAAACAGTACACTAAAAAGTAACGAAATAATTACTTGAAAATAGTAAACCTCCCTTATTGTAGCTGTTATGTCTATATTGTACAATTATTATTACTTTGAAGTCGGTGTCAGTCCTTACTAAAAACGTTACTATACTTTCAATTGTCAATTGTTATGGTAAAAATGTAGAAAACCTTACGTAGAAATATCACTGCATATACCTCGGCTGACACCGACATCAAAGTGATAATAATTGTACAATATAGACATAACAGCTACAATAAGGGAGGTTTACTATTTTCAAGTAATTATTTCGTTACTTTTTAGTGTACTGTTTTTTTGAGAAGATTTTGTTTTTAGTGTATTTTGTTTGGAAGTCGGTTTTGTTTTTTGTTACGTTAATCTTCGAAATATGCTAACATTATTTTATTTACTACACTATTGGTTAGTTCAAATTTCCGTAGGTTCATGTTTCGGAACTGCGCTCTTACTTGCGGTTTGGTGGTTGTCGAGTGTACTAAACATAAGGTTAGAACCCGGGGTTAGTTTGCGTCTAATATTTTAGTAAGATAGCCTAGTAATTTAGTAGTAATTTCGCACTTAACGATATGTATATAATTATTGTTTATCTAATTGTATAATTGTATTACGTTGAACTAACCAACGCTCTACTTTTAAGAGCTTGCGCACACCTTTGACTAAAATATCGCACAACTGTTAAGTCTCGCTTTGATTCCTATAAGCTTATATGGAGGTGCGCACACTACTCGATTTTTAGTTGTGCAACTAAACAGTTGAATGGCCTGCGAAACAATCGACAATCGAACAACAGTTGTGCGATAGTTTAGTCAAAGGTGTGCGCCTGCTCTAAATGTTCTATGATAATTTCCTTCGGTTTCTGTTAATTTTTAGGATCTTAAAACACTGTCTTAACATGCATCATTTATGTATTAAAATGTTTTAAAATAACTGGCATTGAAACAAAAAGCTTTTTATAACAAAACGATCCGAAAGCGATAATGTTAATAATTTTCTCATTAACCTTATATTTTGCGAGGCGAGTTCTCCGGAGTTTTGTGGGTCAAGTACAAATCTGAGGGTAAATAACGTGGACGTTCGCAGATAAAGTTGTCGAAGGAAATGCTTTGTGTTAATTTAAATGAAACTTTTAACTCAATTATCATAAAACGGACTTCATTATTAATATTTTATTTACAGTTAACACGCACGCCTTGATGCTTTTAAAATTAAGGGATTATTTTTTTGTACTGTTTATGTTAGCCCAGTAGATTCGTGGTTTGCATATCACTCGACAGGTTTGATTTTAATCTGTGGTAATTTGTTATATTTTGGTAAAACAAGTTTTACCTTCTACCACTCTACGTATTTTCCTCTGCATTGGAAACTCAAAAGGCACAAATTTCGAAGCGGTAATCGAGTGGTCCTCACGTATTAAAAAGCTAAGATTTAAACTGTAGCCTGTCTACAGAATTAACAGTATTTTATCACTCTCCACAACGAGAGAAGTAACGGCGTATTATGTTCGAGCAGTAGTAATTCAAATCTACCATCAGATACAACGTAAATGCAAGCCCTGATGATTTATAAAATGGCACGAACTAAAGCAAATACGATAGCCCGTTATGTAACAAAACAAAGCAATGTTTTATTCATGTCTGTTTTGTTCTTAATGTGGGCGTTTTGTCTTGTCTTGTAATAGAAATAACTTGGCTAAATGTTATATTGTTTCCTGTTCAAACTCTACCACTGCATGTTATTTTTAACTAGAATTATTTGTAATTGCTTCTGTAATAAAACAATACTTGTTTAGCATTTTTAAATTTTTAACGTACCACAAAATAAATAACGTTTCACGTGATCGCCGTTGGCGCTAATGTGTCGAGTACGTTCGTAATCGTGTGGTAGTAGTAGTTTAATGCGTGGTACAGAGATGGCGCTGATATAAAGAGACGTAAATTTTAACGACCCCTCTAATTAATATTATTATGATCGTACTGATTTATTTGAAAATATATCTATGTACATGAAATTACTGATTTTTACATTTATTAAAAATCTTATTTTTATAAACACAAACATGATGAAAAATAAAAAGGCAGTAATATTTCAGTACATGAACAATTTTAATTTCTGTTCCATTAAATAAATAGCATCAGGGGTTTCACATGATACATCCTTTTTTGATTGCTGTCAATTCTGGTCCCCGTCGCATCCGTGCAATTTGCTTTTCCGAGGGGAATGAAAATTAATTTCATGTCATCCTGTCGTCCTCTCATTGTTTCGTTAGCTTGTAGATGAATACATTTTGGACGTATTTTAATCGATCTTAATCAAGAATCAGTCAACGGTGATATTATATAATTTATAACAATTTAAATGTTATAAATAAATGTATAATTGCGAAATTAATTACAAATTTTATCTTCAATATATGTTTTGACGATCTTTTTTATAAAACGAGTACTCATTTGTAGTTAAATGACAAAGGTTTAGATAGATTAGAAAGTCCGGACGTAACGGGTCGCATGTCGGAACATTCCGGAACTAGTCCGGACGCAGACCGTTGCACAGCTGGTATTGTTTGCGTACTATTCGACGCGGCTTGCACGCGTCCGGTCTAGATGCATACTTCCCATGACTTTCTTCCAGGTACCTGTGTTAAATGTTTATTAGGATGCATCACAACACTAATTCATGTAATATCTATTAACACTTGTTAGCTATTATTAAAAATATTTTTCTTTTTCCTACAGATTGGCGCGCACCGATGACGAATGACGAAACGGAGGCGGCTAGAAGGCGGCCGCCGCCGCCACCGCCGCGGCCCAGCGCACAGTATGCCCAGACCAGCCCCCAGCACGGCGCTCACGCGGGCCACCAGCACAGTGCTCGGGCCGGACCTAGTGTCGTTCAAATGAGTCCACAACACACAGCTCACATTGCTCCCCAGCAAGGAGTACATGTTAGTCCGCAGCACCACACTCATATGAGTCCGCAACATGGCGCGCACTTGGGCTCGCAGCATACCGCTCAAATGAGCCCGCAACATGTCGCTCAAATAAGCCCCCAACACACTGCTCACATGAGTCCACAGCTCAAAGCCCAACTTGCCATACAACCGGTGCGACCTCCCGAACCGAAACCTCGTACTCAACCACCGCCTCGCCTCATCCGACCCTCCGAACATCTTGCCATCGTAGAACGCTCTCGGGAACGTCGCGTACCACCTTTAACACCTACAGTATCAGTGGTGCACGGACCCCGACCCGTGCAACCCCCCTCGATCTCGCACAGCACTGCGATAGTCCCTCACGTCCCATTGGCTCCTCGGACTCATCCCTCCAATAGCAATGCGCTCGTCCCCCATGTTCCTTTACACTCGCACCCTCCATCTCATAGTACAGCGCTAGTCCCCCATGTACTCCCGTCTTCTCATGCTCCGTCCTCTCACAGCACCGCACTAGTGCCCCACATGCCTCTGCTACCCCACTCGTCGCTGCCCGTATCATACGCGCCACCCCCGGCCCCCTCGTTGCGTCCGCGGGCGCCACCGCCCCTCAGGATGGCAGCGCCGGTCCCACCACCCGTTATGCGGTTACCGCAGCCGAGAAAAGATCTTCAGGTAAGTCTAAATAACAGTTAAGTATATTTTACATTTACACATACAATTAGGAAATGAATATTCATACGACGTATATGTTGGTTGTGTAATACTTTAACTAGTATAAAAATTAATTGCAACCTTTATTTATTTTACTGGTCAAAACAATGAGGGCAATTAAAAATAACAAAACAAGTCAATGGAAAGGTTGCACGGCAAGATTTTAAATCTTGTTCAAGTCTTTAAGCTCACATATGATTACTTACGTAGAGCCGTTTTGTCTTCATCAACAATTTAAACGACTAAAGCCGGGTTTCCACGGGCCTTGATTCTGACAGCCATGCACCGTTTATCAATTTCAGGCGTAGTTTTAGCGCTATCTCAGAAGACCTGCGTCCGTGGACCGAAGCACAGTGGAATCACGCTTTAAGTGTAAGACGGAAGCCGGTTCCATTCGTAACGGCCGGCGGACTCATTAAACTGTCGGGGAACCAAATCCTCGGATGAAATAAAAAAAAATTGTAATCCTCGATTCTTCGTCGCGCGGGCGTATTCGAAAGTGCGTTAAGTCATGCGTGGTTAATTAACTCTAGGCTGTAATCTAATTGATGTTAATTAAGACAAAATCTTAGGTATCTATGTGTTTTAAATAACACATTTACGTCTAAAATAATTACTAAATTCCAAAGTATTACAGACGAAAGTCTTGCGAGTCATATTCGTATCCGAAACTTTTCTTATAATAATAATTACGGTGGTACATATCTTATCTAAAGGTGTAAATAAAAAAAACTCTTAAAAAGATCAAAATCCCATAAAAACGTTTTTCAATTGAGTCATTCACAAAACTTTAATGTGATCGTTCATTTATTATTTAGCGAAGGCGCTCTCACGGCCTCGAAGGAAATGCACGGCCCTTATCTACAAAGTATTTTGTATGCTAATTTTATATCGTATGTTTTTATGTCCAAACACGCTGCCTTAATAAAACTTTTGTAATCTCGTTATTTAAATACAAGCTGGTAAAGTTTTATTTAATTAATATAACAGTACAATTTTGAATTATTTTATTTTGTATGAATATAATGTTATAAGAGTCAGAAAGTCATATTGTTTCTAAAAATTAAACAACAAAAGCACTCACGAAAACAAATAAAAAAGCTAGACAATACCTATTAAAGGTTAAGCCTTTCTATTAAGCAGCTTAAATTAAACTTAAATCATTTCAGTATTGTATCATTAATTACAATAATTTGTATAACAATACCGGCTTTGTAGAGCCGCATTAGATTAATCGTGCCGCGTCCTCATTCTGATCCGTTAATGGGTTATTAAAAGATTATTACAAAGGCCCATTGGTGGCATTATCTCTGTATACAATTTATAAAGCGACCTACATCAGGGAATAAGCGACCCAGTTTGAATCGCTTGATTGAACTCTGATTAGTCGCCAAGTATCATCTTGTAACAGGAATTAAAGGATCAAAGTCACTGTAATTAATAATTTCATATTAATTTAGTTAATGACATGTATTCACTTACGCTTTTGTGGTATTGTTGATACAGCCTTTTCGGGAAGACGGCAACATGGCATGGTCCAGTATTACCGTAACATCTAAAAATGGACCGTATGCCTTCTAGGAAGCGCAGTAGCTGAGTGTAGTGGGGCCCGATGCGTTCTCCGGAGTTCCCGGAGTCCCACTAGTAGCACTAGAGGATGGCCACCGAGGGGTTTAGTGGGTATAACCCAACATAACCCTGTCCCACCTCGGAGACAAGGTATCTTTATTAAGATTTCCCCCGCGAAAAAAAGGCAATTTGCAACTACTATCGATGTTTTGATAGCAACAAATTTACCCGACTGTATTTCTATATTGAAGTATGGATTGCACATAATATATCTTTTCAAAGACCATAAAACTATTTTATCTTTAGAGGTAGAATACTGCCAGTGAATCCAACTATACGTGTAAAAAACTCACCTAAGTATAAATGGTTGTGTTTTTATTAAAGGTATATGAAGTTCTAATAAGCTGTGATAGTGATGAACGATATGACCATCCTTCTTGTTAAATCATGATGTTTAATTCATTGTCATTACGTACATATACGCTATTTTCTTGTAACTTTTGTATCACATTAAAGAACTGGTTTAACTGTTTGAAATTCCTAAGAGTTACTGCAAAGTTAGTGTTAATCTTCCTTTAAAAACACAAGACACCATAAATTTAATATGAACTACACTAAATTGCTTGTAGGCAAAGGTTTTAACACACTTTTTTATTCGTTGCTATAACTAAAGTGTTTTTGTCGGTCAAGTATGCGGTTAAACAGATCGTTTGTGTTGCTTTTATTGTGGCACAATTGTTCGGCCCTTCGACAAAAGAAGCCCTAACGGTAGTGAAGGTTCAGGCACGCTGGGAATTTTATTGTGATTGTTATCGTGCATGTAACACGCGTTACGACGTGTAACTCGTTTGCACGTGAACTATAAACTTAATTCACGTTTTACAATACAAGCCAGCACATACACATTAACATAGTAACAAGATGCTTGAAGAAAACATACCTAAATTATCGCATTTCGTAAAATATCTGGTGATATTGAAAGTTCAGGGTAGGATTCTTTGGAACATAGTTCAAATAACTAAAATATGAATAAGAAAGAAGAGTGTACTACATTTTAAATCGAACCTCTACTAGGTTAAAAAGAACGTAGACTTAGATTGGAAAGGTTACGTACTAATAAAATTATTTGCTTACTTACATTGGAAATTTAGAAGTCCGTTCTCTATCGCAGTGTTGTAAATCTTGGAAAGTCAATTAATGTTGGACACGAGTGAAAGAGACGTGGATTTATAGATTTTATAAGACATCGTGAAATAAGAGAGGCTTACGAGTCACACGGATATGGTTAATTAAAAATTATCACACATTTGACCTTATGCTAATTTGAATATATACATATGTAGGTAAATGAAACAACGAACTACGAATGAACAGCTGTGTTTGAACTTGGTGACGAGTTCCTTGCTTGAGTTTTGAAGATTGTATTATATTAAATTTTTGGCGAACGAAAGTATTTCATGGATAACTTTTAGTTGCAAAACTTCACAATTATTTCACTGCGTAATTTGAAAAAGTTTCGCTTTAAATCCAATTAAAGTATCTTATTATATTTTATTAATAATATCAATCAATCAAATAACACGGAGATGCGTGGGTGACAGACAATATTGCGTTGCCTCCTGTTGTATTAGGTCAATCTATTTGTTACTGAGTATAATAGAGCAATAGCCTTTTAATTGTTTGCGGGGATGGAATACACCCACGTCTGTTGCGGTTATGTGGATGTTTGGCAACAGATTTAAGTTTGTTGCAAAACGTTGCAGTGTTGCGCCGGATCAACGTCAGTCAGAATCGTTCCACATTGTACGTGGGTGTGGTTTACTTTTGCTCTGCGTTTAATCTGTTCTGGTTTTCGACGGTTTTATTATATCTGAAATTTTAAGTGATGTTACATAAAGATTCAAGCTACCGGTATTACTAAAACTAATCTTATCTTAGTCGCAATTGTTGCAAAAAGGATATAAAGCTTGTTAATAACATTTGAATAATGCAAGACTTAAATTGAAATGTTAAGTTTGTCGTAAGAAAATCGTATGAAGAATACAACAATCGAATATCACAAGGCATACTGTTAAGAAGAAATCGCCGCAACACTAGATCATCGGCATTAACGTCCCATCCCTATGACATCTGTCAATGTCATTCAGAAGTACCAGGAATAAGCGCGCCATTTTGGCGGGAGTTAGTGGTCTACGTGTTGAAGTTAAACATGCAGTTACAATTGTATTAATGTCTAAAAGTACTTATTGAGGAACTCGTACATTAATTGAATGAAATAGTAAACTGTACTGCAACAGTCGGTAACATATTCCATCACAATTTTCAGCTACGATTCGAGTTATAACTTGATCCAGAACAACTTCCTTGTTATATGTCAATTTAAAAAAAGATTAATAATAAATTTGTCTGCAACGCGAGGATCGGATAGTTGAAAATAGCTCATTACCTTCCAATCCAATAAGTAAGAGCAATAGAAAGTAAATCGAAATGTAATTCCCTTCGTAATAATTCGTTGGTCGTACTCAACGGTTGATGGCCAGTTTTATGTGCGTTAGACATGTTCAAAGAAATGTATGGATAACTTAGACTACTATGTTAATATGGGGAATCTTATTTACATGTTTTAAATCTTACTGAATCTGAATGTTCTTTAAATCATTAGATTCAGTAATGTCTTTGGAATTGTTTTAGTTAGATCTAAAGACTTTATTAATATGTAGTTTGTTAGATTGCAATTGTTATATCTGATATTATTTTCTTATGTTTAGAAAAGGATAAGATCATGATACTTAATGAATGAAATATTTGAGGATATACATAAAGGAGTGAATTCAGAAATTAGTGGTAGATAATTATAGAGAGGAATGATAGGTTATTGTGCCTCTCCATAGAATAAATATTCTTTTTAGAAATGGTTTTTGGATTAAATTTCAATACAACTTTGTCTGATGGTTACTATAGTGGGTACATTAGTATCGGCTGCGTTGTTGTCGCTTTCGCTCAAAGCGCAGGAGGCGTGGGGCCCGCGGGACCTGTTGATTTGCGCCGCACTCTGCCTCATTATTGTCTTACCTACATCTAGGCGACTATAGCGTTTGCAGCGCTTTATCAGTTCAAACACAATCTAATGTCAAGTGCGCATATTAATTATTATTGACGGTTCATCGCTATTAAAGCTGCTGTCTGCTTCTTGGTCACAAATGAAATTTCTGTATTGATAGGATGATAAAAGGTTAGCTGGTTAAAATAGAAACGAGAAATATGTACCTAATTCCTGCTTTTATTTTGTAAGCTTCGAGGTTGCAGCTAATTCATACACTTCTATAACTAATTCAACTAATACGATGTACAAAATTTCCAATACAAGCTTATAAAATAAATGATTAAGTGAAAGGTAATGGTAAAATATGCATTTTTAAAGTGTACTTCGTGATAAGTTCATTTCACCTTAAAATTCCATCAAATTAACGTTGTAACCCTATCTGATGAACTTTCTACACGGTAAAGGTGCCCAATAATTTCTTTTTAGTTAGTCGCGTGTCGAGAGTTGGAGGAAAATGT
Source organism: Papilio protenor (assembly GCA_029286645.1). Classification (NCBI taxonomy): domain Eukaryota; kingdom Metazoa; phylum Arthropoda; class Insecta; order Lepidoptera; family Papilionidae; genus Papilio; species Papilio protenor. Next base: position 1,920,535 of record JAGSMZ010000022.1, read on the forward strand.
CAGGAAACTCAATATTGGTGTAACACAATACGGAGATTATTGGCCGCCACTGAGTGCACTATCCCGTCGCGAGGATAAAAAATACGAGCCCAGTCCGGCCCTGGCCCCGGCTGCAATGAACGCTCGTATCGGTTTTCAAGTAGTCGCTTTAAACACTTCAAAACCAACTTACGTTCTAAAGTTATCGCTGAAATTGTTTTAAACGATTTTTTTCTTTTTCGTTTTAAGTTTTGTTCATTTAAGTTGGCCAACATTTTCAACAAAAAATATATCGATTCTGATTTTATTTGCCATTGGTCTACAATTTTTCCTAAAAGCTGTTCAAAACCTTTCTTTCCGCTAACTGTATTTCTATAAACTTTGTGTAATTGGATACTCAAAGCATCTAAATTGTCTATTCATCAAACATTTTATGGAAACTACAAATTGTAAACAAATATTCGTAAAGTCAAGTATTGTGTGCGCTCAGTTTATTGCTTACAACGTTATCGTATGTAAACAAGCGGCATATAAATTAGCGGCTATAGGAGAATGCGGCACTAATGCGCGTGAATTAGCACCACAATGTTTGTTGGAGCGCTTTCCAATGTCAACGCAGTGCCTGCCCACGCCGCACCGAGCATGGCGACGCGCTGCGCCGGCGCACGCGCACAGATTGACAGTTGGAGGAAAGCGTGCGACTCCATTGTACTCCTACGGTACGACATCGTGTTATCTGAATATGTTTCCGTCAATTAAATGTCAATCGGTTTGTAAATAAGATAAAAGATAAATATGAGAATGTTATTTGTACTGTCATCAACACTTAGTAAAGAATTTCAATTACGATTATAATGTGTAATATGGTCATGTCCGTAAAATTAGTTAAATAACTTATAAAGCAAAATTTTACATTATTTATGTTTAAGAACGAAACTGTGTTGTACATGCTAACGTTGTTTATAAGTTATTTTTTATTTTCAATTTCGAAGCTTTGAATTTTAGAAATATATATTTATCTTAGATGTTTTTTTTATTTTTTCCTTTTATTTCGAGATCGTAATTCATAACGTTGAAACTAAGTTTTCAATTTATTTATTTCAAAATCAAGCAATGACCATACATACCACTATGTATTAGTTATTGCATTTTTACTTATAACTAAAACAAAATAAAAATCTTGTAGTTTAAGTACAATTTTGACAAAAAAACTGCATGTGACGGTTCTGACGTGCCGTGTGACACAATGGTATAGGATCACGGCTATGAATCAGTTCTGTTCGAGATGATTATGCAAATATTGATTCTAACCGCAAGCCTCGAGTCAGTCGCTCTGTGCCTTTTTGATTTACGAATACAATAGCGTTGATGGTTTTTAATGTCGTAGCCATATTTTGGTGATTAGCATTTTATTTAGATGCATGTTTGAATAATAATCTTTGAATGTACATACTACGATAATTTTGACGAGTATCCATGTATTTTACTTCTATTAATTAGAGCAACATAAATATTCTTAATTTTTGATGGTCAAAATAAAATAAAAACGCTTACAGGTTTTGCACTAAACAAAAGCGTGGTATTTTAAATTAAATACGAGTATGTCCTACTATTGAGAAATGTCTTCACCGTGTCATTAATTTTTAAACCCTACATACTAAAGAATTCAAACACAAGCGTATGAATCACGATATGTATCTTTATTCAATAGTACATTGCTCATCCGGAGTAGCCATTAGGAGCCAATGCTCGCTATGAAAGCGTAAATGACATGCGCACTGTACATTAACAATTCACACATCAATCAACACGATCCGGACTCGCTTTGATCAAGAAGGTACAGTATAGTTTCACACAAGGGAAATGAGGCAGAGTAGCATGAGAGTGCAGTAATGCTACTGCCCGAACGCACATGCCGAGATAGGACAGTACTATTTTGTCAATAGGGATACTGCAGTTATCCATTGTCCTGCGTCACTATTCTACCTTCGTGATAAAACACTAATGAAAGTAAAGATCAGTCTGGTTTATTTAAACGTCACTTTGTTTTCCGCCTACATGATATGCCCTTCGAGATTTAAAAAGGTTTCGAAAACCCATTTAGTTTGTTACATGGATATATCGTGTTGGCCTTGGGATATAATTTTAGTGAAACTCGACTGTGTAACAAAGTACCGTAAACTTCCACAGTGACTCTAACCATTAGAAGATACTTTTGAAAATCCAAACTTATTTTAACTGTCTTGCTGATTTTAAGAATACAGTATTTGCTTCGGAGCGTTGTAATATTATAAAATCATACTTCATATAATACTGATATTATAAATGCGAAAGTTTAGATGGATGGATGGATGTTTGTTAGAGTTTGTAGCCTAAACGGCTGAACGGATTCCGATGAAATTTGGTATAGATGTAGAGGATAATCTGAAAGAACACATAGGCTATTCATTTTTATTTTCTTTAATTCCACGCGAACGGAGTCGCTATATAATACCTTGAATTTTCAATGCAAATCTAAGTTCCTATAATTGTTGATTCTCCATGTGTGAAATGTAATTACTGATAGCTGTCAAGTGTATTTGACCGTGCTCTTTAGGCAGGGGAATTGCCGAGCCTCTATTAACTTTGATGTAACAAAAATAATACACAGCTTACGTTCATGGTCAGACCGATAGTGGGCTAAAGGGCTGTCGTAAATGACTTCTTACACAACATTGTACTATTGATCCATGCGCCCGACAACAACAAAGCAACGCTTTTACCGGCCTACAAAATAACTGGCTGTAAAAAACAAACGACGATAACTGGCTGGCTATTTTGTACCACGTAAATATTTAAAAAAATGTATAACATTGCTAACACAATTCATGATAAAAATATCACTAGGATTTTCGATATTCAGTACTCATATCCAGCGAGTTTGATCATAAATAACATTCTGATTATGATTAAAGACTTTATATCTTTGTAACATTTCATAACATACGTTTGATTACTAATGACAGCAAATCTCGCTGTCGGTGTGTACGCTCCTTATAATCTGAACTAAGGCAAGGTGGCGATTATCCGCTGCTCGCAGATTGAATACTGCGCATAATAGAATTATTCTTACATTGTACGTTGATGCTACGTCAAAATGGTGTAATCGCTAGAGTGATATTTTTACTCTTTACAATGTGTTTAACTTTCCTCATCTCATTACCATGTTTTTTGCTCAAAACCAATTTATGTAGATTAAATTATTTCATGACGAACCATAACCTCGCTCGTCACGGTATTGCCATTTAATTAAAGCAAACAGACACCTTTCTTGTACCGCCGTGGCAGCCGTGACCGCAGTAAGGAACGCGTCCGAGCCCACGTAACGATCCGATCGGCCGAGTCTAATCGGAAATTGATCTATTGTCGCAACATGGACGCAAGAGCATAACTTTTGTCATGTGTACAACTCCGTTGCAATCAGGCGTTTGAAACGACGAGAGACGTTACAAATCGCAGTATGTTAAATTTATTTAATCTTCTTCAATAACTGCGTTATCAAATGCAAGATTTTTTTAATGATATTTTAACCGTTTGAGCACCCGATAATTCGGCATAGTTGCATGCGCCATGTTCTTATCTTCCATGGCTGAGTTACGAACACGATATTTTAAAATGCGTTTTCTTAACTAATCACGGTTAAACTGACATTTCGTACCATCTGTTTATACATTTTTCACAGCATATTAAAGAATTATTAATTCTCAACTGGCTGGGTGGGATCGTATTTATTATGTGATCATTTTCTCTTAAGCTATAATTTTAGCGCATCGTTCTGTAGTAGTTGGTTGTGAGGCAATATTGCGATATTTAATAGCAGGTCTTTAGTAACCACCACCTACAGAAGCTAAGAGATTATTAACCTACTTGTATAATGAAAAAGTAACACCCAGGTTTCAGAAGATAAATATTACCTTCCGAGGTGAGCTGGTCCCCAATAAATTGTATTAATTTTGCAATGTTACAAGGTAATTCTTCATCTGATCTGATCAGAATGAAATTTTCTAAATTAATTGCGAACAAAACATCTATACAGTTTTGAAGATATCTTTCTCAAAGGATTGAAATTCAGCTTAACTAATATTTAAGAAATATTCGAAAATTTGTTTGATATCACATTACTTATATGAATGTTAAATTTAGCATATCAGTGTTAACCATATTAGCGTGAAGAACCAATAAAAGCCGAGTCGTTATTACTATCTGTTTAACCAAATAAATCGGCATATCTTTGAAGATGCCGCGACAAATTGTCATGTCATTATTCAATAACAGGTGCTATAATTTCGAAACACTTTCAAGCTCAATTTCATACATTAACGTTACACTATAACCGTGGACTTCCACTGGCGAAATATTTATATCAACAAAATCTTTTTATCTCAATTTTTCCTGAGAGAATGAGGGAGACGGCCTTTTTGTATGAATATTTTGGTAGTAAAAATCAATTATGTGACCATGCGGCATATTATCTGTTGTCATAAGAGATATTACCGAACATGAAGGCTCACTTACTTTTTATTTATGATGTTCCATATTTGGTAATTCTGTCCGTGTATATTCTCTCACGCAATATGATCGTCTCCATTACGTTGTTGAAGTTATTGTCAATATTTTACCATAGAAGGCTAATAGTTCGATCTGTTGCAAAAACGTACTCTATACAATCTACTAAATGTATACTTATAAAAGTCAAATTTCACAAAGCAAGTTTCTACGTTTTTCATATCCTTCTTCATGGTTCATTTAATTCTGTTAAGATTTTGAAAATGTCTTTTTAATGTTCTATTTTCTTCAGAATACACTACGAGTATAACGTCAGTTATGAAGAGACGTACAAAATTATATATTTTTACAATTTCTAAGAGTTAACGTGTTTTCCAAGAATGTAACCAAAAAATTACCTGACTCAGACGGAGTAAATTGCCTTTAATTTACTATGTTCATAATTGGCTGCTACCATTTCCAGTAATTTAGCAATTTTGTAGTCTCGAGAACAGCTCGCAGCGAAGCTAAATAGATTTCTTCATCACGGACGATGGGTCCGGTCTGAGAGTCCATTGCTGACATTAGTCGGACCGCCGCTCCGCGCCGTAGGCAACAGTCTGCAAACTGTTATCAATATCAATGGATGGACTAACGGTGCCCGTCCACTCGAAGGCTCTATTAACCATAAGAAAAGTGACTATAAAAGCTAATACCGGTATAAGTCTTAATTGCTAACTCATCAATGCTATTTACACAACCTGTATGCGTCAGCGATCCAGTTAAGTTTTTGTTGTTTGTGAATTACATGTTTGTTAAGTTTCTGGTCATACTTAATTTTGCTAATGCAATATAAAAGTCATAAACATTGTTCAAGTATTATCCAAACGTTGTTGAATTTTATGGTATTACTTTTTTCAAAATTGAGAAGCTTATGACATGTGATTTTATCAAATTTCATTTGCATAAGCTAAACAACTTTATAATTCAATAAAATCTGTGTGGTATAAGATTGAAAGATGTTTAATGCTCCAGGGGGCAACCCCCTGTGATGTCTAAGCCGCACTACAAGCCGACCGGCGTCGATCAATCATTTCCATCCTCACTGTAAATCAATGTTTGATTTAATCGATCGTAATTATGTTCTCTTCTCGTCTTTCCCCTTTTTGTACCATCGTGGCTTTCCGAATAGGGTTCTGTAATTCTTTTACAATGTTTTTACTTTATTTGTACAGAGATCTCGGCTTTGATTTATAGCGATTTAAGACACGATCAATACTTTATCTAAATTGGTTAGATTTTAATCTAAAGAGTCTCCATAATTCGCAATATCCAAGAATCCACCGACTTCATATCTTTATAATGTAGAAACATTTAAGAAATTATAAATATAGTATCGACTTATTAAACTCCAAAATAATTCTTCATTTTTCTGAAAATTTGTTCCTTAAACTACTTTATTTTTTAATTTAGTTATTTTATGTGATGAAACATCTAAACTTGTCAGGCGGATAGCTTGTCAGGCAAGATTGTTGTAAGTTGTCATAGCAGCCGAGACGTTGTCTGGTGTACAGACTGACCTCGCTCCGTCAATATTTCGCTTCATTAAGCGATATGCCGCGATAGCTAGATGTTACTCCGATGAAGATGACATATTTGGTTAATGTGGCGGAAATATGCATTGCAGAATAGACTGGCAGAAGATTTTACAGGATAACGTTCAGTATATTGTAGATTCCTAAACAAATATTTTAAGACCTCTAATCGTTGACATTACTGGAACTGCAATGACTTTCTAAGAGGTCAAAAAAGAGCTTGTAGTATAAACAATGTTATGAATAGTATGCCGTAGTAATAAATTCATTCATAATGCGGGATAGTTATCTTCAAAGTCAATGTTATTGAAGTACCAAACATAGTAAAGTGGAAACCGTGACGTACCTCACACCGAGCGATTTGTTCACGTCACATTCGAGTACCTCGTGTCATGATCGACCGGAAAGAAAGGTCTTTGGGGAAGGCGAGAATGTAGGTAAACTGATGTCGTCAATATTTGGTTAAGTATAGCCATATTGGGTTTATTTACCTCCGATAGAGGGCGTGATGGATAGCTCGACATGGCATCAGCCGGCGCTGCCGCACGCCTCCGGTCACAGGTTAAACATCCACTTTGAGCACGAACCCTTCGCTGTATTGATTCTGATGCCGATTACGATTATGATCTCCCGCATATCTTTATATCTTTGAATTCTATTTGCTAAGAACTAGAATTAGACGTAATGTAAAAAGGCGTTAAAAGCTAGGGTGAGATGAAATGGCAAATTGAATTCACCTACAAAAATTATTAGTGCATGATTCAATATTCGATTTACTAAAAAAATCGAAATACTAAAATAATTTATCTACGTATGCAGTTATTGGCATGTAACATGTTTATATGTACTGCATAAAACGCCAACGAGTCCATATAAAAACAGCCAGAGTACTTTGCCCTCTGTTCCAATGCACGATTTGCAGTGCTTTTCGATAAAGGAAATGTTTACGTGGGAGTAAAAGTACCGGCAATTTTCTTCATGGCTGCATTATCTAATGACGCACGGGGAATGCAAAAACGACCATCTTTAACGTAAGATAACGGGGGAACTGCATTCGAATTTACCTTTAAAACTGAATATCGCTTCCTCAACACGCCGCGCGTGACAATGTGGGCGTCTCGCGTTAACAACCAAGCTTATTCATAAAGATATCTTTACCTCGCTATTCCAATCTAATAGATTTAAAATGACAACCAATAAGAAATATATCTAAAGCGTAGTGAATAAACATAAGCAAATACCTGTGTAAATTGAATATGATTTCTTCAAATCTTATCTTCTATTATGCAAACATATGATTTTTTTTCTGTTATGTCTTCAGATTTTACAGATGTTTATTCAACAGATAAAGTCTTCTGGTTTTTGCAATTACGTGTAATCTTGATTTACGATCCAACCGTTTTAATAAAAAAAAATGAATTGTGAATGACACTTGTGAAATTGCTCGTCAAAAAAATGAGGAAAAAGACTATCGTGTCTCGTATTCTTCATTTAGTCGTACGTGAGTCTTGTTGACTGCCAGCAATCCGAAGTTTTTGTACCTGTAAATATTTCTCGTGATTCGACGTGTGCATTGTAAAAGGGACCGCATCTGGTTGACCTGTGGAGACACAATTTCGATAGTGTGGTAACTTTTTTAGTAACGGTACTTCGCTCCAGATGTCCGGCGATGGCGCATGTCTATTGTCACTGCATCGCCTTGTACGGTTGCGAGCAATCGTTGATTTGACAAGTTAAGCGATGCAATTCGTTTCCACTTAAATAGTCTGCTTGTATGTGCTTTAAAGTGCTACGTTTCTTTATTGGTAAGAATGTAAGGCGCTGGGGATTAGCATAAAAGAATTAGTTTCACTGCAAGATTTAGTTTAATCGATTGCTCAAGAAAGGGTGTAGCTGTCAGGTGCTTTTAGGATACATTCATTGTCCAAATGTATTATTTACTTTGCTTTTGCAATATCTTGATAAATAACTTAAGACAACGTGTTAAATTGTCAAAATAGAAGTTTCCTATTATTCAATGCTTCACGCTTCCAATTAAGGAAGCTCTCACGCGATACGGCACCTAAGCTGTTTATTACCTCACCCAGTACAGTGGTCACCCTTGCTAAGTTGAAAAGCGTGCATCGGATTTTATCTCACTTCCTTATGCAAATGATTGCAAATGGCCGATTTCATCATTGAAAGCATTAGGCGAGTAGTGCACACGTTTAGTGCAAAAACAGATTCACTTTGCATCGAGAATGTGTACCAGATCTTTCTTTAATGCGTCTTGCAAAGAGGAATATTCTTATTTGATTTATCGCTGAATTTTAATTGATGGCATGGCTTTATTCACCTTTTGGATATAACCGTTATAACAGTTACTATTTTCCAGTGTTTGATATAACGCGTGGAGTCTACACATCATTATTTGTAACTGGCTGGCATTATTTTGGCTGGATGTTTGGAAGTGTGTAGATTTATGTGATTTTATTAGCACTGTATCCAAGATATAAATTTTCAATTCCCCTATTAACCTTTTCTTACTTTCTGTAAATACACAATTTATCATTAAAAATAATCGCCAACTATAATTTATATCGACTGTTCATACACCCACATTGACCGCAGAGAGCATAGAGCTTGGAACGCGGAGTGAGTGACCCTAACTCGTGGAGTTTCCTTACAAAATGCCCTTGATCACTATCATCGGTTCTGCGAATGTGTTGCCAGTAGAACTTTCACCTGGAATGCCTTTGAAATGCTCTTAGACTCATAAGATTTGCTTCGTGATACAAGTAAACTCTTCCAGTTGTATTCTTGGCACGGGCAAATAACCTTTATGATCGTAATTTTAAACAAAAGATTGATGCAATCGTTTTTTAGATTCTTGAATAACAGTTGCTCTGAGACTTGATTCTAAAATTAATAGTGGTAATGGTAAGGTTGACTGTGAACTCATATTACTATTTTAAAGTTGAACAGCTGATAAGATGTTTTTTTGCTTTAATAAAGTTGCAAATACAGCCATTTAAATAACAGCAATAGTTAACAATGTGAATGAAATATCGTAGGCGTTCGTTGGCTCGTTACGCGACGCTGTTGCCTTAAAGTTATGGAAATATCGTTGACGAATAATCAGTTTCACTCCTTTTGGATAACGCGATCGGAAATTTCGTGCTTGGACATAAATTATAATTGCAAGGGATGTTATGCAACAGAACTGAACAACGCTGCCTGGAAATTACATTTACTAGTAAATACTTTTTGACAAATTGTTTTTAAAGTAATGTAGTAAATTAGTTAATTTGTCGAGTTAGTTTCATACTACACTATCTTTGGCAAAAATAATGCGTGAGTTCACTTCTACAAACACACGGTAAAAGGTTCTATTTTCTACGTCTTCCTTAATTTTTGTCAATCTATTTTAAAGTTGCAAATACTATCTGCTGACGCATATTTCCATGGCTAGCTTTTTGCAAACAACTTTACCAGTCTAGAATCTCGCGGCTGGCTCCCAGTGTCCTAAGTGGGTGGGCCAGGAAGTATCCAGCTAACACCCACCAGCCTTCATCGCGTTGTGATTCATGCACAAGCTCCAAGTACACCCATTAACAAAGCGACTCCGACACTACAAGACTAGCCCCGGCTTCTTCCAAGCGATTCCAGACAGATTTATCGTCACTTGTTTCTAAGCCTGTGTTCCCTTGTTGTTCACGCTATTATGTATGTCCTTGTTATGTAAATTGTGAATTATGTTATGTGACGTTTCTATGATTTGTTTTGTTGTAAATCACGATTTACGGTAGAACACAAAAAGTAGGAGATTTTTTTCTAGGATCTAGATTATTGTAGACAACTTTAGGGAATTTCGATCATTGATTTTTAGAAGCTGGAGATAATGTTTCTATTGCATACGTATTTACCATTTTTGTTTTTAAATCTTCTGAATTATTGGTATCAGTATGAATTATAATATTGTGGTTATTAATTATAAGTACTTTCTCTTCATGAATAATGGTAATAAAAATGTATTATTGTCTGTAATCTATTGACAATTGGAGCTCGCTACCCGCGGCGACGCAAACACCAGTAGCGGTATACTTTCTCTGCCGCACTCGACAACGAGAGTTTCGATTAATGCTCTGACTTATTACTGGACCTGAATTCGTAAATTATTATCTATTGTCTCCTTTGTCTATTTGCTTCCCTGTAGCCGATGTGTGAAGTTAAAGATTTCTTTCCTTCGTGCAGTTTCACTTCTGCACATTTTGTTCGGTTAAAATCAAATTGAACGTTGGAAAATGTTGGTACAGCAGAAAATAAAATATCGATTGGCGCGTGATTTGGCTATTCTTGAGGCTAAGCCTTTTTCTTTTAAATTCCTTTCAGTCCATCGAAGACTTTCCGGGTAGTGTTTTTAATTTATTATTTTCCTTACAATGGCGGGCTTACCTTAAAAGCCTATGGTGCCTACTCTTTATGGTGCATTCAATTGAACAAGTTGCATCTTTTTTGTGCTTCTTAAATAAATAAAAAGCTCGCGCGGTCACAATTTGCATCGACCATTGTTCCTCGTAATACGTATATTCTGAATGTAATGCCGAATTTACTTTTTTGCCGTTCTCTTTTCTGTTTTTGTTTGTATCGCTGGCTTGATGTCGTCTTGTTTTGCATATAGCTTACTTAAAGCGGTCACAATGTTATCTTTGTCTATCTTCGTGTTCCTGTCATGTTCAATTTGTTGAGATGGAAATATTTAATCACTATTTTGTTCTTTATTAAACAAACATTGAATTAAATACTTATAGGGTTGACAGCTTTGTTTATGTAAATAAGTTTTTGTTTTGTCATCTTTGTTGAATCGTAAATCTTTTTATTTGCAATTCATTTACAATGCGTTCGTTAAGATCTGACGAAGTCAACAGGAGTACGAAAAATCTCAGACGATTTATCATCTGGCATTTACGAGTGCACTATCTCGTTTAAGGCGTTTCAAGTACACGACGTGGATTTATTACTCATCATATTATATTGGCAGTTATAAATATTATCCTCAAAGAATCATTCACAAAAAGTTGTTCGTTGTCGTAACGCTCTTAACTGTTGTATGATTCTTGCCTTGTATGGAAAATGAGCAGACAATCACGTTCTCTTGTTTATAAACGTTGTGGATGATTTGATGTTTGTATGTTTAAATCCTAAAAGCTAAGTAACTATAAAACCAAATCAATCTGTTATTTAATGGATACAGAGCAATTTTGACGTGCTATTAAAAGGAATTATTAATTGTTTATGATTGACGATAGTTGATACAAAAGCTTTATTACTGACAGTTTCAACAAATTATTTATGCATGAATAATATTTACTGATAGACAATCAGACAAGGACAAAATTGGATCGATGAAAGTGATTGAATAGAAACGAATAACAAGCATTCTTACGTTACATTTTGTTAGTTCGTTGTATTTTAAGGATCCGGCTCGAAGGACCATGTTTAATTAAACTAACACATTTTTTTTTGTGTTTCTTCTTCATTTTTTACTTATTTCATTTACAATATAACAAAAATTCTACACAATCAAATAGATTACATTGAAATATCTACTTAGAGTAAGTTAGATCTGGATTTCTTTGAAATTTAAGGTCTCATTTTCATGTATCGCTCAATTTTTCCACGAAATTTTTATCTGACATCGAATTAAATTGACATGTTAGTAATCGAATGAGCCTTATTGCTTTTATTGATTTTGTACTCCTAATTATTATGTTAATTTTTTTCTTGACTTGCTACTTTGTGTATTTAAATCCGAGCTTAACAAGTTGTCCTTTTAAGAACGCGGATTAGGTTTGTCTGACATGTCAAACTTCTTATCCACTTTTATTGCTTTAAGAAAGTATGAATCGACTTTTTGTAAGACGACGGAGAAAAGGAAGCCTGAGAAGGAAGTGAATTTAAAATGGGAAATGATGGTATTGAGTATCAGGCAGTATGATAATCAGGCATAATAACTAACCAGCAATTTATTTGTGTGAGGAATTAAAAATAAGTCAATCCTACAGGTCAATTGATGCGAATACATATACGAAACTGTTATTTTCCTACTTTGTAAGTCTGATAACAATAGGAGCGGAGTTAACGGACTGAAATCGATACCGCACCCGTGACCTTTGCCTCGTGAACAGGCCCTGAACCCGACCTTCTCGGATCCTTCACGACACGCCGCGCCTGACCTTGACATCGCTGCAAATGTACGAGTAATCGATATTCATGTTTACAGTTTTTTGTACAAATATATTCCGTTTTAAATAATGTTTTCTTATTGGTATTTTCTGTGTCCGGATTGATAAGCGATTGTAGGCTAGGTTTAGGGAGGGGCAGCCACCATTTATATTAGATTTTTGATTCCCCAAGGGGAGCAGCTGCCTTCTGGCGACGCCTATGTCCGTATGTTAAGTCTATACAATTTAAAATATGCATATAAGTAAAATGTACCTCTGTTGTTTCAGGTAAGCAGAAATAATTTCAGAAATGAATGTAGTTGGAAGCGAAATCTTGAATAGGTAAATATTTATGTTATTATTCATTTTTTTGGTTAGCGAATGTTGAAAATCATGTCTATAGAGTATACATAAGTTTGTTTCGGTTTACTAAGTTAAGAGATAAATCAAGCTTGTATCGAGTCACAAATTATATAAATATCTTCTTATGTTCGGCGTCGGTATATGTAAGTTAATGCCGTATCGTTTAATCGACGTCCTAAGTTAAGTATGTACTAAATTGTTTCCTTATTAATCCGTCGGTGTGTACAAGGTTGGTACATTGGTGAGATATAGTGGTAGCGAGCGTGTAATCGCATGCATTTAAGAGATTAATACTTGAACAGGAAATTTGATTAATGTCTCGAATAAATTGAATGAGACAAGTTAAAATGCTGTTCGGCTACCGACATTAATATTGTTACGACAGTTTACGTTTAGTTTTCTACGAGTGATTGATGTATAGTTCGTGTTTGGGTGAAATTTTATGTGTTGCATAGTATCTTAGTAAGCAATCGGTAGTTATTATGATTTATAGATATATTTATATGGCAAACGCAATTCAAGATTAAGTAAAATGTGTATTTTTGAGGTAGAGATGTTTATCAAGTAAACAAAATTAAAAAGTATTTATTAAACATTCTAATCTCGATACTAAAAATGTTTACGGTTTACATTTAATAAAATTCAATCGTTTGTATTCTACGGCAGATCAATTACAAAATATATTTACATACAAAAACTAACACGAGTATGAAATCTAAATCAAATCATGGACAGTCTTTTGTTGTTCAAATTAACTCCATTATAAATAGACCCGTGATAACCTTTTAATGGATCGCTGGATCTAAGCCGTCACTCAAAAGGGTAGGTCTAGGTACACCGGTGCGTGTAATTATGTAGCCAGCCTACGCCTCCCACGTCCTTCCCACAACTGCGGCTGTTTAGCTCGGGTCAGATTCGAAACAATGCTTTCACCGATCCCGTGTAATGTTCCACCTAATTAATGATCACGTTAAGAAATTGTTTGGAAGCATTATGCAACTTATATCCAAATTCGATCCGACGCTAAAATTAGGTAGAAGAATGTTCATTTTTAAACATGGTAGCCTCTACGATTAGATTTTCAGTTGTTTTGTCTAAATTGTGAGCTAAACTAAAGTGGTATTGGTGAATAATATTATAGTTATGTGAGAAAAAAGTAATTTACCTAATCATGTTTTGACGAGTTTAGCAGGACTATAGGTAAAACCTGCCTTCTTACGCTCTGCTTATTTTGCATACATCAAAATATAGAATTTGTAGTTTAATCGTGGCCTTGTTTAAGACGCTATTACATATTTAAATGTCGTTTCAGAATAATGTCCGGTTTGTCTATAGTTTTTATTTTTTATTGGAATCAGATCTAATTTTACGTTTCGAAGCATCCGCGTGTTTCTGCTTTTTTATTTGCGCGAGAGCTTTTGTTATTGGTTACGTTTCAGCGATATTGAAAATGTACGACGGGAACAAAGGACTATTTCGAAACGATTGCTATTGTTTCATGTTTACATTGTCTAGAAATGTACATTGTTGAATCGGGAATAGAAAAAAAATCGAAATCAAACAAACGTCCGAAGTAGTTTCACATTTAGACGTTATGTTGTCAGTTTTTTCTACGGATTTAGTAATAACCAGCGAAATTTAAAGATATGTGTGAAGTCAACCAACACGCAGTGGGTCAGTGTGGTTGACTATAGCCTAGTTACCCCTAATTTAGGGTAGTCTCCGAGCTCTCAGGGGAGAAATACAGTGAGCTAATGATGATAATTGTAGATCACATACTTGTAACATTGGAGAGATAATATAGAAAATCTAACAAACCTGCATAAACATTATTATTGCATACAAATATGATTATCTTGTACTGCGCCATTTAGATTGCTTTAGCATAATAATTATCTATTTGTAAATAATACCACAGCCGTCGCAACTTATAATGTTAGATATCGAAACTAATAATTCCTATTAACTGTTACCTCGTAATTTAATGTCTGAGAATGACAACCGTGAAAGGTTCCTCATATCCCAATCGCAGACGAAAGGTCAGACGTTCCAAATTATAACTACGATAAGAGAACGCACGTTCACCCGTTTAAAGGCAACAGGGAAAGCAGAGCTCGTTATTTTATAACCAATCAATGATTTTATTGCCTATAAATGTAGTCTGGTGAGGTTAAGTTGAACGACTTTAAGACAAAAATGGACTCGATGGGCTATCTTAATTTTATAAGCAATTTCAATAACATTTTATGTTCAATGATCACTCAATAAAATTACACGTAAAGGATTAAGGAAGCTACGTAACGAAGGAGTTTTATCCACCAAATTGGACTATAATTAAAAGGTGAGACAAAGGTTGACGAGAATGGAGATTTATCAATATTTGTTTTACAAGTTATCCTATAAAGGTTTATGGGCGATGAAAAATCATTAAAAACCTTACACCTTATCATCGTATTTTTGGTTAAAAAGAATTTTTAATACAAGAAATAAGACATACTTCTTTGACTTCCGTCTATCGTCTTGTCAAAGCAAAGCATCTACAATTGCAAATGTCTATTGGCAAGGAGCGATAACTACGTTATTAGCGGGAATACTATAGACATTATGCTAATTAGATAAGATTTATTTTGTCGTCTTAACTGGTTTCTCGCTGTAAGCAAAAAGATAACATGCAATATTTCATCGTGCATAAATAAAAAGTCAATATTATTTTGTGCTCGAATAGATTTGATCTGAAGCCGTCCAGATTTGGTGGCGATTAGGCTAATCTTTAATTCAATATGGTATATCGCTGTTGAAATTGAAATTTATATTAGCCAACCAACAAGTGGTAAAAAATTTAAGTAGGGAGAGTCAAATTAAAAAAGTTATTTGGGGATTTTTTGCTTGTTCGATCGAATTTTGTGTTTGTTGTTATAATCTCAAATTATTTACGATAAATATAACAATTTCAAGCAAAAAACATAAATTGGAATTTATACAACGTTAGTCAGCGAAATTACATTTCCATAGATGTATTATCTAAAACAAGAAATTGAGAGATATGGCTCAGATAACGAGTACCAAAGCTGTCTAATAAAACCATTGAAAACTGTCAAGTGAATGGTGGTATAGTACGCCTAACTTATCTGGCTCCATAAAGGGGCACTGCTATCACTGTTCTGACTAAGAAAAATGTACAATAAGCAAAACAGCGACAGTTCAAAATTGATTTTTTGGAACTTTTTTTGAGATTGACTAGGTGGCTCTAATGGGGTATTTTATTTTAGTTTGAAATCACCGGGTCAAATAAGTTTGTTAGAGTATAGTAAGAAAAGGCAATGCTAAGGTGTGGCTTTGTACGTTGTTACACTTCGTCGGACCCTGACACAATAAGCCGAGGCTGGCCGACTCTCTACGTATTGAGTTTACTTCAGATAAGGATTCGTCTAACTGGGTTTACTTAAAAGAACTAGTAAATCTTTACTTTGTAATGGACAATTCGAAGAGTATCCGACTTGTCTTTTTCTGTTGCTCGTTATTAAATTAATAAGAAATATCGATGCAGATTTACGTTTATTGAAAAGATAAATAAAAAATATCAATTTACCATAATTGTAAATGAAAGTTGATGTGATAGCTGTTCTGTTCAATATAATAATCTTTACACAACAGATAATTTATATATGGCAATTAAATTATTATAACTTTAGTTTGAGAAGTAGCGTAGAGCCTAATGGAGTTTACGAAAGTCTTAATTTTAGTCTGTTTAGAAATATTTGTTCTGATTTTAAACACTTAATTTTTAAATATGTTTTGTAAGTTTATTGCATTTCTCTCACGCGCTATATTTGTATCGTCTTACGATTGTGAGCTAGTTTCACCGATTTACGATACATTTGTGTGCACTTGCATTAATTAATGCTCTCGGTTGTTGCGCCCACGCATATGCGTAGAAAGCACGACCTGGTCTATCTCACCCTATATATATTTATATGTATATCTTGCAATTAATTAATGCTCTCGGTTGTTGCGCCCACGCATATGCGTAGAAAGCACGACCTGGTCTATCTCACCCTATATATATTTATATGTATATCTTGCAAATTACTTTTAATATATTATACTTGTCCGATTGGTTATACTCTAATTGTTATGATTGACCGTAGCTAATTAATAATATTAATCCGTACGTTAATGATTTACAAATAAGTAGACCTTTGAGGGGGAAATGAGAAAGCATAATTTGTTTTAAAAATATTAAGAGTAATACAAAATGTATGGACTAAGGAAAAAGACTTATAAAAGATATTAAATGTAAATTACAGTTTATCCAGATATGCTGATTTTAACGGTTTATTAAACGAGAAGCGACAAAGCCGTTTATAGCGAAATGTCTTTGCAGTAAAGATTTCCTTACGCTTTTTACTTTGATAGACTTGCATTAACGCTTAATGGTCCGTGACAAGTAATTAAATGGATTTCGTATCTGCAATTTGTACTTTGAGTTATATGTATATCTTGCAAATTACTTTTAATATATTATACTTGTCCGATTGGTTCTACTCTAATTGTGATGATTGACCGTAGCTAATTAATAATATTAATCCATACATTAATGATTTACAAATAAGTAGACCTTTGAGAGGGAAATGTGAAAGCATAATTTGTTTTAAAAATATTAAGAGTAATACAAAATGTATAGACTAAGGAAAAAGACTTATAAAAGATATTAAATGTAAATTACAGTTTATCCAGATATGCTGATTTTAACGGTTTATTAAACGAGAAGGGACAAAGCCGTTTATAGCGAAATGTCTTTGCAGTAAAGATGTCCTTACGCTTTTTACTTTGATAGACTTGCATTAACGCTTAATGGTCCGTGACAAGTAATTAAATGGATTTCGTATCTGCAATTTGCACTTTGAGTTATATGTATATCTTGCAAATTACTTTTAATATATTATACTTGTCCGATTGGTTCTACTCTAATTGTGATGATTGACCGTAGCTAATTAATAATATTAATCCATACATTAATGATTTACAAATAAGTAGACCTTTGAGAGGGAAATGTGAAAGCATAATTTGTTTTAAAAATATTAAGAGTAATACAAAATGTATAGACTAAGGAAAAAGACTTATAAAAGATATTAAATGTAAATTACAGTTTATCCAGATATGCTGATTTTAACGGTTTATTAAACGAGAAGGGACAAAGCCGTTTATAGCGAAATGTCTTTGCAGTAAAGATGTCCTTACGCTTTTTACTTTGATAGACTTGCATTAACGCTTAATGGTCCGTGACAAGTAATTAAATGGATTTCGTATCTGCAATTTGCACTTTGAGTTATATGTATATCTTGCAAATTACTTTTAATATATTATACTTGTCCGATTGGTTCTACTCTAATTGTTATGATTGACCGTAGCTAATTAATAATATTAATCCGTACGTTAATGATTTACAAATAAGTAAACCTTTGAGGGGGAAATGAGAAAGCATAATTTGTTTTAAAAATATTAAGAGTAATACAAAATGTATGGACTAAGGAAAAAGACTTCTATATTATATTAAATGTAAATTACAGGTTATCCAGATATGCTGATTTTAACGGTTTATTAAACGAGAAGCGACAAAGCCGTTTATAGCGAAATGTCTTTGCAGTAAAGATTTCCTTACGCTTTTTACTTTGATAGACTTGCATTAACGCTTAATGGTCCGTGACAAGTAATTAAATGGATTTCGTATCTGCAATTTGTACTTTGAATCATATGTTATAGAGTTAAAATTTGCGTGTGCTGAAATATATGAGTTGAAATTAGCTATCTGGTCAGTTCACACCTAAAGCCGGCTTCGATAATTAATCTGTCGAACTGTTTGATACGGTCGAGCAAAATTAAGGTTTACATATCGTAACGGGACAATTATTCATTATCTTTTCAACAGCTAAGTAACACGTTGCGTTACGTAACAGCAAAAAGTGAGACACAATAAATATATTGCATAAAAGATTTAGCCAGCCGAAGCTTTAGTCCACTTTCTACTTTAAACCTGATTAAGCTATTACCTAAATAATGGTGCATTGTAGTCACGGCCGATTAAACGGACAGCCCGGTAACGTTGCAGTATAGTGACTCACCATAGTACTCGTACTACTGATCGATTATATTTATTGTCTCTAATTGTTTATCGAATATATGAGATTTGGTAGGAGTAGAAATTTTTAGCGTTCTCCACCTGACATGTCGGAATGTATATTAATATAAAAATAAGAATACAAAACGAAGATGATATCGCAACCACAGCAAGTAAATTTTCATAAATAATTGATGAGGATTACTTGAATTGGAATTCTGTCAAATAAAGGAACTTGGTCAAGTAATCCAACAACAATATTAAGTAATGGCAACTACCGTAAAGTGAGCAAGTATGTCAAAATGTAACGTAAAGAAACCAGTAACATACTAACCAGAAGCGAGCGTGCCCGATCGTGACTGGAACTCCGTATTAACGTATTAACATGGGACAAATGGGCACGGCGACAGTCTTGACAAGTCGATGCATCTATCGGCATCGATACTTCTATCGACTAACGCACATCCCTACGATGTTATCGGCTATTGACTTGTGCGTTTATAGCACGCTTTATCTCATTTTATCGACAATTCGGCCGCTAATGGCTTGCTGAATCTGTGATTGCATGTAAAAGCTTTTAATCATTGCGTCTAAGTGTTCAATGCTGTTGTAAACATGATGATGTACGATTGTGGTCTATAAATAAATTACAAAAGAACTAAAATGATTTATGCAAATAATTTATATGCTACCAATAGTAACTACAATGGTTTTTATGATTATTTGATGGCAAAGCGAAAATTGAACTATGAAATGCTTTATCTCCATGCTGTCTGAAGTTTAGGTATGATTTCAACTGTTTTGATGTGAGAATCAAAAATTTTAATAAAAGAAAACAAGGTCTTTTACTATGTATTTCGCTTATTTAGCATTAGAAGCAACAGTTACATGGCATTATGGAAAGGTTTCGTTCGCGTCAGTGATGCGGCAAGCAGCTTACGCGTATCGATTTACCGGACAATTTGCCGCTCGGTGTTTCCTAATACTCGTAATGCCAACACAGGCTTAGTGTAACGGCTCTGCTCTCGTGCAATGCACTAGTCTTGCTAGGGTCGACTGGCTTACTGAATATCTTAAATCATCGTTCCTTGTGCGTACTGCGAGGTATTGGAACAAGTTGCCGGCGTCAGTTTTTCCGTCCAAATATGACGTGGGGGCCTTCAAAAGAAGAGTAAACAGCTACTTATTAAACTAGCACGTACCATCTGTTGACTGCATCATCACTTTCTTCAGGTGGGATCGTGGTCAAGCGCTATCTTAACAAACAAAAAAAATCTTAGTATTCTGTGAGATACTATTCTAGAGAACTCCTACAAAGTACTTTTCTACTGCACTTGGAATATTAGGGATACGTATTTTTCAGATATCTTATCAGATATTTTCACGCGAGTTGTTGCGCCTTGGGCCGGCAAGATATTTGAAATGAACTATATTAGTTTCATAATATAAAATCTGGCGTGGCCCCTATCTAGAAAGGCGATATCAAGTAATGTACAATTGACAGTAAGTCGCTAGCCTATTTGCATCTTTTCCCTGTAGTAAATGGTATTATAAGATAAAACCTTTATGATTTGTGTTGGTGGTAGCCCTGGTTATGACTATTAGTCGTCAATTTATAGTATTTTAGCGGACGCCCACGCGCACGAGACGTTCATGTAACGTCTCTTCCGCGATCTGATCGCCGATCTCTTATTACAGTTCGTACATTTACCGGTATGTCTGCCTAGACGTTTATGCTTAAACCATTTTACTGTTCAAATGCTCTGCAACAACGGGAACGTGTACCGAGCTACTGTGCTGAACGTTTTGATGATAATGTGCCAATCGAATACAAGTCGCTACCGGTTTTGAATTGCCGCTTGTAAATCAATTTTCAAATAAAGCTTGATTGCTGTTAGTCATGAAAGTTTGTGTGTTGTTTTTGAATAATATTTGCATTTTCAGTACTTTAAGATGCAAGCCAATCAGTAATATGGAAAATAGAAATAAATATGTGGAAGATTTATGAAAAGTGTTTTTATTAAGCAGAAGACGGTGTTAATTGAAGCTACTACAATATTGTGAAAGTAGTCAATCAGGTTTGGTCAAAATTTAAGCGTTATGTAAAAACAATAGGACAGGATGATTAAAATCTACACCAAAGTTAAATGTTGTTCTGATCGTATGCAATTGTTAGACGTAACCTCTCAACAACTTGTTGTTGTAAGAACATTTAAAAACTAATATTAATCGAGACAACTTTGTTGTTCCCACGCAGACCACCATCCAATTGTATCATAATTGTCGTTTTCACTCTCTGTTATTGCGTATATTACATATTCATGATTCTATTTTTCATAGTGATGTGATTATTTATCAACATACTAGCTTTCGCCCGCGAACCCGTCCGCGCGGGATAAAAAAAAAACAAAATTAAGTAGCCTGTATGTTCTTCCAGACTATCCTCTACATCCATGCCAAATTTCATCGAGATCCCTTCAGCCGTTTAGGCTACAAACTCTAACAAACATCCATCCATCTAAACTTTCGCATTTATAATTTTAGCAAGATAACATTGCTAAAATAAAATGGCTTAATTAGTTTAATACCATAAAAACCGTATCATGAAGATCATTGCATAATAAAATTATTAGCACACAGTAAACTGGCTTACACTTATCCATAATCTTTAAGAACGATCGTGAACACACCGACTTCCGACGCCCTTACGATTGTATCAGCAATAAATCACCATTATCATAATCATTGGGAAAGAATACTTTAAAATACATGTTTCCACGTTCCAAGATTCAACAGATGGACGACGTACCGTGTAAATAGTGCTGTCTCCATCTTCAACTGTCTCGGACCAGCGGAAGTCGATGACTTCGTGCCGGTAAATTACGCCCCATGGAAACGCGCTACAATACGAATACTTGACAGAGATCGTGTTGCCCATCACTATGGAAGGATGATTGTCGTGGCTTTTTACTTGCGGCGTTTATTCCGCTAATGCACTTTCACTCCCTTTGTTCAGTTTTTTTTAGTTGAAACATCATGTCGGGCTTTAGAAGCCATTCTGTCAGACGATAAATCGCTTTCTTATCTCACAATCGATGCGGTATTGTTCTACGCCTACTTATCTCAGGTCAATGTATGATTATCGATTGTTTACGACTTTCGATTAAGAGGATAAGTTTACGGAGGCGTTGCACGACGTTTTGTAGTCGTGTTGATATCTGGAATCGGTATTTTGGATTTATTATATTGTATAAGGTCTGTTCGATAAATTTACTTGACCAGAAATCTTTGGAGTTAACAGTTCAGTTCATGCATAATTGAAAGATTTATACAATTTAATATTAAATTAGATATTTCATAACCAGAAGTAAAGTATATACAGCAAAACCCGACTGGGCTACTAAACCTATCACTGATGATTAATGTTCGATATTTTCAATAAATAAATGGGAAAAGGTAATTTCTAATACAAATATTTACGTCCCTTCAGTCGCATAATGCAAACGCTGTCAACTTGTTACGTCCGGTCGTGCGCTGAGACAATCAATTTTAATCGTTCATTTGATATCTAGGTGTGCTACAATGGCTCATATTACGGATAAAGGTCCGTTCACACTGTGTGCAAATATAGCTAGTCTTGTATATGTAATTTCATACCGAAGAAAGGGGGAAACACGAAATAGAACAGAATCCCATACCTGCATTAGAACACTATAAGAAGTATCTGTTTATTAAAATTTTATCAATTATTTAAAAACGCATAGATAATTTAGGATTAATATTTTATTGTTGAGTGTTTGTGAATGATACCTTATCATTACCTGGTGTGAAGCGAGAAATGAAATTTCGCCTACCATTAGTTTCGTAACAAATTTCGCCAATGGAATCGATAAAACAACTTTGATTGGCAGATAATCGATGTCAATAAAAATTTGAATGTTTGCTACAAAAGAATTACCATAATGCCAGCGAAATTACGACTCAACAGTGTTTTTTATTGTTATCGAATATTACAATACAAATACACACTCATAGACGTTTACATTTATATCTTAATGATGAAGATATTATCATATTAAACTTTAAAAACATGTACAATTTTGCTTGGTTCATTTGATTATAGTTGTTGACGTTAGAAATCAGTTTTTTTTTTTAAACCAACATACTGTTTCCCTTTTTCGTAACTTATAAGCCTGTTACGTTAACCCTTAGCCGCACTAAGAGTCATTAGGTGGTCAATAAGG
Source organism: Papilio protenor (assembly GCA_029286645.1). NCBI lineage: Eukaryota > Metazoa > Arthropoda > Insecta > Lepidoptera > Papilionidae > Papilio > Papilio protenor. Next base: position 1,943,561 of record JAGSMZ010000022.1, read on the forward strand.
GAGCCACTTTGTATCATTAACCTACCACTTAGTACGGCTAGTTGGTTACTTATTCATGATCTCACCTACTTCAGTAAGCATACGCATTGAAAATTAATTGTGGTATACACTTATCAGATCTGTTATACCACCCGGAACCCGAACACCTACGTTGCGATAAATCACCCCTTATTATGAGCCGTAACGACTGCGTGAGTGTCGGCCGTGCGAGCCTGCAATTAATACCGCCATCCGTGTATCTGACGATTTATCAATTTTGTATGTCCGCAGTACAACTTTTGGAATGACGTCACAGGTTTTCTCATTGTCTCATACTCAGAATGTATAAAGATATTACCCAGCTGGGATTGCAAGTAAATTAGCTGCTATATCCTGCACGACCTATGCAATGGATACAGAGATTGCGTTTACCAGTTTAGTGATTTTAAAATATTGCGGTTAAGTTTTAAATCAACTTTATCGCAACATTTAATTATTTAAGTGGCATTTTAACGATCGTATCCTTTGATGTTACCGCTCCGCAGCCAGTTTTAATACTATTTAATTGATAATTAATTCAGACGCCGATATTGATTCTCAGTTTGTTGCGTAGTCATAAAAAGTAGGATGTAAATGATGTTTTCCTTTTCCCTGACCAAAGAGAAAGGTAAACAAAACCATGTTGGATCATAACCTCAAAATGAATGGAGTAAAAATACAGGTTACTGAATTAGTTTTGTCACAAAGAGACCACTACTTCTGACAGTTTTAACTGAACACAAGTGTAACTCATTTAGAACTAAGCGTATGTAGGCTTTAGCAATAAGATAATCAGCAAGTATTAATTCCCAAAAAATTATCGATTAATGTCAGTGAGCGATTGTTTGTCTAATTTACGTTATTATTATTATTTTTGTCAGACTTTCTATTCTTCGAGTTATTGATCATATTTTGCTAAGTACTCAAAGTTTTTTCATTCGTTACATAGTTCTATAACATTGATAGATTTCTACTCGTATACAATAGATAAAACGTACCAGTGGCCTAATAGTTTTTAATGTGGTTTAAAATGTTAGATAGTTTCGCGTTTGCTTCGTAATTTATTACGTGATACAATTTTTCGGTTCCATTGTTGTTTAAGCGGTCCATTGTACGAAGATATCTTGATGCATTAAAATCACTTGTTATTGATTTTTTAAGAACGTTTAACAATAAGGAATATGTTGCGCTTGTAATTTACACGAATTTTAGAAGACATTTTTGAGTCACATTATTTTATAAGAGATGGGGTTAAACGAGCGATACGAACACCGAGGTGTTCATCAACGTCCATGGACATCCGTAATACCATAAGAACTGAACTTGACAACCCTTGAAAACCTTTGAAGGTGTTTTGAATTGTTACATGTGTACACTCCAATTGTTTTTTTTATACATACGACTTAATTTCTATTTGATAATGGTAGAAATATTTTATGTATTTTAGAATACTCGTGACGTATTAGTTAATGTTTCAAATTCAATCAGCTTTAATATAAATTTCTAAATGTAGCACAATCTGGATGTTAACCCGGGACCGCTAGGAGTCAGGCGGTCGCTGTTTGCGTTAGGATATTAATAAATGTCGCATTATTAGCTGCCAGTACGGAGGCGCGGAACAATAAGCTGTTTGTGGTCAAACAGTTCTATAAGTATTGCAATTCATGTTTGGATAACAATACAAATATCTTAATTTACGCTTAATATTGGGCATAAAATGGAGAGCTAAAACTTCTTGTTATGTATAATATGGTAGTAGTAGTAGTAGTAGTAGGGGCTACGGTTTCCGCAACTCCACGGCTAGCGCGTATTATGTATAATATGGTTCTAAGAGATATATAATTTTTGTACATCATTGAGTTATTAAACTTAGGAATATGTTGTTTGATTACTAAGTTATTTTTTGACAGAGTTGTAATTAGTATTAAATATTTCCTTCTTAAGCGTACGTTCGCACGGGCAGACTTTGTACGCCGCGGTAAAATTCAAGGTCAGCAGACTTTTTACGCCCACGCGATAGGTGTTCGTACGAGCGTAAAAAATCCACTCTTGAATCGTATCTCGTGTCAGTAAGACGTGTAAATTGTTTCTGTTAAATTACTAGCCCGAGCCGAAAACTGGCGACTGAATCCGAAGTCACGTAGTTAGAGAGCAAACTAAAAGTAGACAGTACATTTTCTTTAAAACCAAGATTTGCTAATGTTTTTAAAAAAAGGTTTTTTCTACACGCACTAACAAAGCTCTCATGCAATGTTTTATTTTATTTTCACCCGAATATTGATAAAAATTGTTCTATTTGATACATATAATAAGTTTACATATTATGTAGAAAATTTATTTATTAGATTTCTATTAACCAGTAGCGGCTCATGGCCCGTGGGTCCTGGAACCAGTGGTGCGCGATTTAAATTGTAGGAAATCAAACCAACTATTTTTCTTTTGATTTTACACAAAGACATTTAAGAAATATATAAGACTAGGCATGTTTTCATCGGTACTTTCTCTAGAAGGTACTATGTAAATCAGTTGTCAAATTTAATATGCCGCCTCGTAACCTTGTATTGACATCTGATAAAACATTTTACAAAATTATAAGCTCCATCTTTTATTGTAAAATAAACAGTATCACAAAATAAAATAACAAATAAATTAACATATAAATATGATTTAGTGACACTTACTGGCAATTAATTTAAATATAGTTAATTATATTGAGACGTGGTTATGGGGATCTATCAATAGACAACGGTAATGAGATTATGTAAAAAACGTTGCAAGTGAAGTGTAAACTATGCCTACTCTATATATATTTTTAATTTCTTTGATTTTATACCACCAATCCCTAAAAAAATTTCAAGTTAATTGCCAAACTAATCATCCTTATTTAGACAAACTATAAGATAAACTTTATTTTTATTTGCAAAGGTCAATTTAGGTACAGGTTAAAATATTAAAATCTTTGTCGAGTAAATTTCATGAAAGCGATGGTTCCAGTTGGATAAAACATGTTACAGCTAGGGGTTTGGTCGCTTAAATTTGAAACGAATATGTAATAAAACAACTGTTAGCAAAATTATTTCAAGTCACTGTATTTATTATTTTAAAAACATATACAATTCGTGTTTTTAATTTAATAACATATGAAAAGTACACAAAATACACCGCAATGACGTCACGCTATCACCATGACATTCATTGGTTACGTAAGGAATATAAGGCAGAGTCCGTGATAAATATCCAAATAACAGTGACATAATTATTATCAGGGTCCAAAAACACACCAAGTTAATAGAAAAGAGGAAAATACGATCAGAAAATTTCTGACATTTTGGTTTCATTTACATTATTTATTTAATTAATTTTGACATGTGACATTATCATGTCAAAGCAGTAAAGAGTATGGTAGCTATTTATAGTTTGTCTAAATAAGATGGATTAGTTTGACAATTCATTTGAAATTTAGTAGGGATGGGTTGTGTAAAATCAGTCATGAATCTTATCGATTTTCGATTTTTATTCTTATAGAAGTTGAAATCGATAGATTCATAATTATAACTTAAGAATTAAAAAAAAATCACTGTTTTCTCAAATTAATACTGACCTGCAGAACTATTACAAATAATGAGAGTAAATAAATATTTATTACTACTACAGCCGTACGTAATCGAATTGGATTTCGCTATTATTATTGTCATCGCTAAATTCTCTACACTATAATATATAATAAGAAAATAATAATTTTAGTTAAGTTCGATAAATTTTATTTAAACCGAATATCGATAGTTCATAATTGTTCGCTATGCGTGTTTGTTTCGACACTACGATACCTGTCTATTAAGTACGGTATTTCCCTTCATACAAATTTAATTCGATACTTCATATGCGTCAATTATCAAACTAATATATCTTATTTAGATAAACTATAACTGACCGGTTACAAAGTTCAGTCGCCCTCTCCACTCCACGAGATTGCGCCACTGTGTATAGGACATTTTTATTCAATGATATAGTTTGCCCCTGTCACTCCCCTGATATCATCCTTGTCAGTCTATAGTTTAATGATCGAAATATTAACGAAATTTGTAAAAGATAATTTTTATTGTAGCTGTGCATTATAAGTTCTGCTGCCACATATTTTTCCGTCCTCCTATGAGTTAGGATTTTATTTAACGGGATATATGTATTTAGTGGTATAGACAACAATTACTGATTGTCATAGAACGTCTGCCAAAGTTATAATAAGCTCCTTTTGTTAATTCGTATAAAATGAAAAGTATTATAATATAAAAAATCGTTTCGTATTGAATGTATTTATTGCGTTAATTATTAGGACAAGAAATCAATGTGTCCGAAAGTCCGTGTATATTACGGATAATCTCCGAAACTACTGCACCGGATGTAACAGGACTTTAAATGCAATGTTATAGGTAGCGTAGTCTTTATAACATGGTATATTCAATCCAATAACATAATTAGTAAATCTTATTGGTGATCATCTTTTGCCCCCCGCTATACTTAGAACTTTGGGATCTACAACCCACGACAGAGCTATGATAGTACAATATGTACACTTGTTAAAAGTTTGCGATCCCTAGCACTAGTTAATATGTTTTTCAAATATAACTTATCAAGTATAACATATTATTGCTTTACTTTAAGAAAAAAATGTGGTTTAATTTATTCTATAAGACATTACATACATTTTTTACATGTAAAGATATGTTACAAAACAGATCAATTTTTATAGCTAGTGATCGCAAACTTGTTTTGATCGGTGTAAACACAAAACAAACATGTTCGACAGCCAAACGCGGCGTATTTTTATTAAAATGGACCAATAAAATTTATCGCGGCGTACCAAGATACGCCAAGTCGAAAAACGCCTCCGTATGAACGGCTTCATACAATCCCATACGTTCCATTTTGACACATTATTTATCGCCCAGCGTTTTCACGTCCGTGCGAACGGCTGACAGCGCGTTGAGCGTTAAAACAATTACACTAGGCTCCAAAAATATTTGTCCATCTACATTTTGACTACATTCCCAAAAAAAAAATCATTTTATAAAGACAATTTACTATGTTTCCTAGTTTGTATGATGTTCATTTTTGAAGCTGCAATTTTGTTTTAATTTAGCTATTGTGAAATTAAAACAAGTAAAATATAGAATAACTACTAAAAATATTTCTACAGTAGTTATCTAATGTCATTTGACTAGAAAACACGCATTATATATAGTTTTTAAGTCTACCGATATTTTTTCATTCTCAGATTTTTTTAAAATGTTTATTATTGGATGGTCTAAATAATTTTGGAAAGTAGTGTAGCGTAACGCGTGATTTCTCCTACGCTCGTGCGAACACTTGTATGAAGTTCCATATGTTGCATTTTATTTTTACGCTAACGCCCAATGCCCAAAATGGAACAGTGCGCGTAGAGAAATACGCCAAGTCGAAAAACGCCTCCGTATGAACGGCTTCATACAATCCCATACGTTCCATTTTGACACATTTCTACCGCCTAGCGTTTTCACGTCCGTGCGAACACTCGCTTAATGTTGTATTTACCAAAATTCTTACGTCATCTTTGAAGTATCATGGCTACAATAAATCTGCAGTAAAGAGTGGGCACCTCTGTGCGTGTTGACCAGAGTTCGTAGCTCCCGGGCATACAGTGTTCGCGCACATTACTCACCCGTTGCACCGATATCTCGTAATTTATCCCCAAGCCGCCAAGCCGCGGATCCTGCGACAATTTGTCGAGCCCGCGGCGAGACGAATTGTAAGTATTCCACTCTCCAACAATTTATTGGCTACTGACGGCTCTGTTAATATTCACTGTTTACTCTATGACAAAATTAACTAAATAATTGTTTGTGAAATTATTCTAACTTTCTTATTAAATAGATCACTGGGTCGGTTTTTATTTTCTTTGTCATTGGACATAGAACCATAAAATTAAAAACCCAGTGACGAAAGTCTTGTGATTTAAGTATGAAAATGAAGTTTATCATTTTTTCCAATAGGTAGTGTAATAATGGTTTTCTGTAGAAAAAGGTAATTGAGAGTTGGTAAAAAGCATACAATAAAGCTTGCAAATAGTCGGCATTTGCGTTTGCCACGTGTGCCTGCGAGACCATTTATTGTGGCCATTGTCGGTGGGTAATGAGTAAAAAAGACCCTTTATTGTGCTCTTTGCACATCGGCTATGACCATAAACAGACTCGCATGTCTTTTTTATCTGTTTATTAGACCTTCATTGTTATTGCTCACGTTTAAGTTTTTGCTTTACATATATTGAGGAAAAAAGTCAATTTGAATATAACAATTACATCCTTGAAAAAGTGTTACACTAATACATCAACTAAACAATATAAGACCGAAGCTAATTTTAACCTTACCGGTATAGCCAAAGTTTATAATACACGTAACACACACCTATTTGTGACACGCGCTAGGGTTTTCCTGCAGATAAATGTAAGTTTAAAACAGTTATGCTAAGCCTAACGTGTGTTGACTTCATTAGATTTACTTTGCGAATCATAGTACGTACATCGATACTAATATTATAAAGAGGAAAGATTTGTATTTTTATATGTAAACACAGTATGAGTCAATTTGGCTCAAGCTTCCGTACAATTGATAAAAAATTGTGCGTTCATTCGAATCGTTTATAAAACTTTAAGCGGTTTAAGGTGTCATCATCATCATCATCATCATCTCCCCTGCCTTATCCTACTCCCGTAGGGTCGGCGCACCAGGTTTTCGTCCTCCAAAGCACTCTATCATACGTCATCTCAGTCATTACTCCCTTCTTGATCATGTCACCTTTCACGCAATCAATCCATCTCTTTCTAGGTCTTTATGGTGTATTAAAAACAATTGACTTTAACCTTTGACCTTTTTGGTATCATGAAATTTCTGAGAAGTTTAACCACATGTATCGCGACAGATAACTTAGTATGTTACAACGTACAAAAACTAGTAACGGATAATATCCATTGTTCATATGCAAGTATTGATAATCAATACGAATTGTTCACAATGCGTATCACTAACTTTCGAACTTACGTCATTTTTATCCGGATCTTATCTGGACGATTGGAATATGGAAATTGATTTGTGTATTTGAAATCAACGTAATGTCACCATAATCAATAACATTAAAACGACATCTATGGTATTAAATTTAAAAAACACATTTACATATATAGAAATCTGTGCGATGTCTTTTATTTCATACTAGCTTTCGCCCGCAACTCCGATCGCGTCTAATTAAAAAAACAAAAGTGTGTAGCTTACGTGTTCTTCCAGATTATCCTCTATTTTTATACCAAATTTCATCGAAATCCGATCAGCCGTTTAGGCTACAAACTCTAACAAACATCCATCCATCCTTCTAAACTTTCGCATTTATAATATTAGTATGATTTAAAAAAAACTAGCTTACGACCGTGTCTCATCCTCGTGGAATTAAAAAAATACAAAAGTAAGTAGTCTACGCGTTCTTCCAGACTATGCTCTACATCTATGTCAAATTTTATCGAGATCTCTTCAGATGTTTAGATTACAAATTCTAACAAACATCCATCCATCCTTCTAAACTTTCGCATTTATAATATTAGTATGATTAGTAACATTAAACGAAAATCCAGACAACACCAATATTTAATAGGTGTTTAAATACCTTCATGAAATTGAAACGTCGTGTTAACATCGAATCTGCGGTTTGATATTTATCAGATACAAATTCCCGGTATAATATCAATCAAATAAAGGTCACGGTAGATAGCGAGGCTCGATGTTAATGTAATTGTACAAGATAAACATTATCTGCACGATGGTGCCGGGCGTATCTGTTAACTATAGCTTAAACTTAACACAATTGTTATTAAGGAACTGTTTCCCAATTCGGCTGATTTATAGTTTTGTTCGGTTTCACTATACATTTGACCTTTGTAACGTTGCGGTTGCGTTTCGTAAATTCGCCTTTGTTCGTTAAATAGCGGCGTAACATAGCTTTTGTTGAGCTTTATCGCAAATTGATTTTGTTTACGAAATAACACTTTGCACGAATTGAATTCAATTTGTAGTGCGCTGACAATTATTAAAACAAATGATATGTCAGGGACAAAAGTTTAGTATTTGATCTTCAAATACAATGCACTGAAGAGTGATGATTTCCTACTCATGTACCTTCAGCACGATTATTTAAATTTGTTGTAATGTTTTTTATATTATATGAAGATGAACATTGTCTTCGTTGATCAGCTTTTCATGTTTAACCTTAAAAATTCTATATGAAATTGAGGTTCAACATATAAATACGTTAAACTTATCAGAATTGAATAGAATATTGATTTCAGACGACTTGTGAAGACAGACAACATGCTCCTACTAGCCGCGTGACCGCATTATACTAACTAAAACAACTTTTCCCTACTGAATATTGCCTATTGCAAGTGTCACGGTAAAAATCAGCGAATAGGCCGAGTGAAACGCGTAATAAATCTCGAAGGAGGAAACTGGCGGCAAATCGTCGGCCCTATAAGGGATTGACATGATGTCACTACGCCTCGTAAGGGCGGTGAAAGCTCGCACAATCGAACTTTATGATTGATTCAATGTGAATGTATGTAACTTATGCGCCGTAATGCGATGTCAATGCACGTTAGACATACATTTTATGCATTGCATAACTCGCTGCTTTGGAGAGAAAATGTTGTGCACACATGCGATATTGTCGCGACTCGACTCCACTTTCGTCAATACGCTTTCTATCGGCGAAATTTACGCAGCTTTTTCATAAAGTTTCACTTCGACTGTTGAACTTGCGGTTGTTTTGTAGTTTTATAGAAATAATTGTATCGTGGTGTGCAATATGTTTACTTACTTTAACGTTTTGTGTAATGTTTGTCTTTAACTGTATGCTGTTTTACGCATCGTTGTGTAATGTTTTTTATAGCTTTACTAGTATTATGTTGATTTGCGATAGAAACTTGAACATGGATTTTTAATAAAATTATGCTACAAGTTAAAGATGGCGTCGTCATTTTTAATTGACACAATTGAATGAGCATATCTTATGATCTCTCGAGAGTTCGAGGAACTATGTATTTTGTTTACCTTGTTTTGTTAGTGTCGTGCATTTTGTTTGCAATCGGCTGTCAGATCGCGTTACTTTCGGCTGAGCGGGTCCGAGGCCACCTGCGACAAGCACGCCCGATCTGCAAGGATACGTCAAGATGCATCTCCTATGACAATCTCCTAGACTGTGCCCTGTTGCCTATCGCCCGTGACATAAATGCGTAAATAATTGTAAACAGATTTACCGCAACATGTACGATCTTAAATGGCGCATGTCTGTAATTTGAGCTTACAGATAATGAGTCGTCGAGTATTATGACGTGCTACATAAGTTGAACCAATTATAGCGAAGAATGACCTTAAATAAATTTTAGTTGCGAAAGATGTAGTGTGAACATTATATTTCTTATCAAAAAAATATAGTATAGAAAACTTTACCTTCTTTGTGCAATTATCTTTATCATTAAAATTTATTAAAATTTGAAGTATTAATAGATATTCAATAAAACCAATCTATTTTGTTCTATCATACTTCATACTAATATTATAATTGCGAAAGTTTAGATGGATGGATGTTTGTTAGAGTTTATAGCCTAAACGGCTGAACGGATTTCGATGAAATTTGGTATAGACATAGAGGATAGAACACATAGGCGGCTACTCACTTTTGTTTTTTTTAATGCCACGCGGAGTCGCGGGCGAAAGCTAGTCTGTTATATACCAACAAATCAAGATATAATCAGCAATAAGCAATGTTCATTCAAGGTAAATATATTAAAATAAAATTTAATTTCGTTCGTGTTAATAGACAAAGCTCGTGATGCAGGTAGTTAAATATTTTATAAGGTCACATAACTAAAAGGTTCTTTAATGTCGTTCAGGAATATCCGTGGTATTAATAAAACATCGTGACTACCGCTGCTGTTTTCCGTCACGACCTCTCTTCTTTTTATGATGTCTTATAAAGAACTTCTTTTTTGTTCCAAATGTTTTGTCCTGTAAATAACGTTTCAATTGATAGTATATATAGTTCAGAACATAGAGTATATTTAAATAGAGTGATGTTATTTTTTATTATTTAGTTTTTTAATTCCAGTTTCTTGACCCCATTCTGGGTTTAGGCCTCCTCCAAACTTTTCCATAAGTCCCTACGTCCTGTACTACGTCGTGTCTCCAACGTTGTTTTGGTCTGCCGACTTTCCTTGCGCCTGGTGTAGAGTAGCGTTATTGTTATTGAATTTTTAACAAGATTATTATAGGTCTTCTTGACGTTTGTTAGGATTTATATTAATGACGTATTACATACCTTTATAACTTCTTGTATACATACATAGTATGATTGTCTTAATAAAATAATGCATAATAGGATTTTAAAATCGTACAGTGCAGAGTAATCTATACTATATTATAATAAAGCGTAAACAAACACTTCTTTGTTGCCCAAGATGTCAGCAATTACAGCATATTTTTGAATAATTCTTTTTGTAATAAAAAGCCCTACACTTACGTCATGCTTTAGGCTATATATTTTACGCCATTAAACATAGGGGGTTATATTTTGGATAAAAACCCTAATGTGGGAAGTGACCATAAGTTGCTGGCAACATCAAGGAAAAAAGATTGCTAAGGTTTGTCATGTCATGTCATTTTGACATTTGCAATTGATAATTTGATAAATGTAAACAATAAAATAAACTTTTCATAAATTCATGCGGATGAAGTCGCAAGGGAACAGCTAGTGTTATAATAAAATATATCTATACTAATATAATACAGAGGAAAGATTTGTATGTTTGTATGTATTGAAATAACTCTAAAACTACTGAGTCGATTTTAAAAATTCTTTCACCATTAAAACTACGTTAACTATATAGGTTATGTTTTTTATTATTTTTAATTTCACGCGGATGTATTCGCGTGCAACAGCTAGTAGCATACATTTTTAATATTATAACAATTTAGAATTAACTTGATAGTATTGCATTTTTCATATATCTTTAATTTTTATTTTTATATATAATGTTAAATACATGATTTGTTATAAAAAAAAACATATTATATAAAAAAATACAACTCCACCGGCTGCGGAATCCGATGACTCAAGCAACCAGTGGTCAGAGCTGCAGAGACAGGAACCTCCTCACAATACGTGCGGTTTCTAAAATAACCGCCTTTTGAATATTGCATTTGTTATTACTCGTATGATAAGTGTGGCATCAACTATATTAACACGTAAGGCGTCTGAACTTCTTAATGACACGCTATCAGGATTTATGACGTTAAATGTGTGTAATCTCACACTTAAAGTTTGCACGTGTATAGTTTATTGCTAAAGGAATATAAACACGGGAATTATCAATCCTAATAAAGGTTTTTTTCAGTCATTTCTACATTACTTATAAATCTATACTAATATTATAAAGAGGAAAACTTTGTTTGTTCGAATGTAATGAAATAACTCAAAAACTACTGGGCCGATTTAAAAAAAATCTTACACCATTAAAAAGCTACGTTGTCAGTGAGTAACGTTTTATTTTTTTTAATTTCACGCGAATGGAATCGCGGGCGAAAGCTAGTAAAAAATAAAAACAATGTTGAATCTAATGTCATTTTTGATACCTATTTAAGTCTTGCTTCTGGTTCTTTAGCATATAGTGTACATTTTATAATAAACGTATGTATTCTACATGTGCCTCAGAGCAATAAACTAGTAAATAATGTTAATTTGTCCATCTTGTGTAAGTAACGAGGTCCCATTGCTTCTCCGTTCGGCATAATATTACCATCAGTTAGTACACGTACACGGAATTGGCGATGATTCCTTACGAATTTTGCATGCAAATGTCTTGATTTTCCTTAAACTTTGGATGTAAAGACTTTAGACAATTAGTTAAATTTGCATGAATGAATGAAATTTTGTTGGACAAAGTAATTTATAAGAAAGTAGCTGTTGCTCGCGACTTCGCGTGAAATAAAAAATATAGCCTATGTACTGATAACGTAGGTTTTTAATGGAGTAAGATTTTTTAAAACGGCTCAATAGTTTTTAAGTTATTTTAATATAGCTTTCGCCCGCGACTTCGTTCGCATGCAATTAAAAAACAAAACTGAACCTATGTGTTATTCCAGACTATGGTCTATATCTATAGCAAATTTCATCGAGATCCGTTCAGTCGTTTAGGATACAAACTCTAACATCCATGCATCCATCTAAACTTTCGCATTTATAATACAAATATAGTATGATTTACAAAAATACAAATCTTTACTCTTTAAAATATGAGTATAGATATATAAATATATTATATAAATCATGATTTTATGATATTCTCGTTTACAACTACATGTAAGAATATTTGTGTAAAATCCCACGTCCACGATATGCAGTTATAACGGGCGCATAGCAAAACTTTTTGTTTATAAGTAAGGATAAACATGCAGGCAGTTCAATGAGAAACAAGCGAACAGTTCACCAAAAATGGTATCGAGTCGCAGAACAGTTTTGGCAATATGTTTTATTCATGACGTCGAAATAAATAGCGGGACGTTTCTTTGGTGCGATGCGAATTCGTATGAATAATATAGGTATGATAAAAAGCAACATTCTACAGCCATGTTAATGGCCTTTGACAAAATGTTCTTATTGACTTGATCGGGTCGCCGCTGTGATGGTACCGTTCGACTTGTAACTTGTTTTGTAGCGCGGAAATGATTACTGGCTTGGTACCGTTTAGTGTTCTTTAACGGACAAGGTACTAAAATCATCTAGATTATGAATTAGTCCCTTTTTAATCATACTTCATACTAATATTATAAATGTGAAAGTTTAGATGGATGGATGGACGGATGGATGGATGTTTGTTAGAGTTTGTACCCTAAACGGCTGAACGGATTTCGATGAAATTTGTAATAGATGTAGAGGATAATCTGGAAGAACAGATAGGCTACTCACTTTCGTTTTTTTTTAATTCAACGCGGACGGAGTCGCGGGCGAAAGCTAGTACGGACATAAAATTAACTCTTAATTCTTTTGCAATGTTTTTAAAACAATTGTTAATTATATGACTCAATTTTTTTATTTTATTGTTTACAGTACAACTAAACGGTTCAATTTCTAAACTTTCATTTCCACAATGTCGAAGTTTACATGAAATTACACTAATTTAAGCGAAACAAACATCGAACGAGCGAAATGTCGACATTTAACGCCAACGCAAAACACATATTTGGTAGTGATTCGCGCCGTATTACCTCGGAGAAATTCATACATTGTTTATTTAAACGTTACTGAGTAGTTTGCATACAATCAGGGAGAAAGCTCAGCCATTGATATTTTAATCGAAGGAATAGCTATCCGACCGTTTAATCGATGTCTCAATCGAGTTTACTTTGAAATCGACTCGAGCAATTACTATGGGCAATGCACGGATTAGTCGTACCATTTCATTCAATAAAGCAATGCTTATATCCCTTATTAGGGTTGTGTTCTGTGACATTTTGCAAAATATCTTAACTTAAAATTCCCTTAATTTGTTTGATTAAAGGTTGTGATTTATATTTAAATTGGCAACGGATATCGGTAATCGAATACTTTCATTGACGTCCTGTGTACTATCCAAGTCGTAACTCTTTTAAAATCGATATCTTTTAAATGCGGAATGAAGTTTATTACTGTATCAATCGATTTAATAATCGAACCCTCGTCATGAGTAACAGAATTTATCGAGTCTTGTCGTTCGGGAAATTTTCTTGTGATAATGAAACGAACGGCCGGCACTTTACTTTCATCGCTTCCGCCCTCGCCTCGTGTGAATCATCGACTACTTTGTTGCATTGGATTGCGAAGGGTTTTATAAACAGATCACTATAGTTGGTCGTTATCCTACCTGTTGATGATAACGGACTAGCTTTTTTATTTTTCATTTTGTGTAAATGTACCAATTTCGTGAACATTTGCGACATATAAATCTTACTATCTTACTAATATTGTAAATTCGAATGTTTAGATGATTATATGCATGGATGTATGATTGTTCAAAGGTTTCTCGATAATTTTGATAGATAAACATAGTCTGGAAGAATGCATGAGCTACTGCGTCAGTCTTATTTTAATAACGCGCTGAAATCGCGGGTAAAAACTAGTCAAGTTCTTTTAAAGGTTAAGTTCTAATCGTAACGGTCGATCTACTGTAGACTGAATCAATTTCCGCCTCGAAATACCCCGTGTTTACACTTTTTGTTACACAACTCAATGATTGGATAGCTTATTGCCAACATTAGTATGGAGCGATATTTTAACTTAGAAAAGGTCGCCGTTTATTGCTTAGTAGTGTAATAAATAAATCTCTACTCCAATAAATGTCAATATTACTGTTAATTGAAACTTTCTCTTTAGACAGGTGTATTTATATTGTGTAATGGTTAAAAATACCAGACAGTTAAATAGATTATTATCTCAAGGATGCTTTTTCTATACAGAATAATTTTGCATAATGGTATTATATTTTTTACTAAAACGTTCTAAGATGGATCAAATATTTATCTTGTTTTTTTTTATTTACAGGTACATTTACAGATGAAACAATAAGTAAATATTATTTTGTAAGTACATGCAGTAATATTAACTAGGAATATGGTAAATTTTTATGCATCAAGGTTTTAAATTTCTGCATACTTATTTCGAGAAGTTGAATAGAATGTTCTAGTCTGTAGGTTAACAGAAATAAAAAAGACAATAAAATTCGTCCTACAAGTCAATCACCATCCTAGATATATTTTCCGGGAATATGTATACTGTATAAGGAGACGGTAAGTAGAAACCGACCTACCAGTTTCAAGAGAGCTCCCGGAACCTACGTATCATCAGAGAAATCTAGCTATAGTTGAATTGAACTACTCGTTCGGAGGTCATTGAGTGCTGGTCACCGTTTAAAGGGAAAGTATGGTATTGGCCGGTCCGCGTTCGAATTCCTGGCCGTCCGCTTTTTAAGACTTCCTGTAAAGATGACAGATAGCCTTAGAAACTGAAATGCGATCTATACCGCTTTAACACCGGTATGTCAATAACTATCGAATTGGATACAAATGTCTCTAAAATTGTAAGTTAGTTTACTATCTGTTGCTCGCGACTTCGCCCACGTGATATTAAAAAACACAGCCTATGTAACTCACTGATAACGTAGCTTTTTAATGGTGAAAGAATTTTTAAAAAAGGCCCAGTAGTTTTTGAGTTATCGATACATACAAAAATCCAAACTTTCCTTTTTATAATATTTAAATAGATTAGTCTAAAGAGTTTTTTAATTTAGTTTCAGGCTTATTTTTTTTGTAAATCACGACCTGTGTTAAATATACGAAAAAGTATCTATAGCCGTAGATCTACTCGTATAATTGGTGATGGGAATATTATAAATGTAATAACAGAAATAAGTCTAAATATAATAGTATTGCGCCTGTTCTCTGTGTGCCATTTGCGCCTGTCAGAGACATAGTGACAATTCCCGCGCCGCAATCGAATAGTGATAACCCAGATTGTAGTAAGGTTCGATTTCTCTACGCACAAGCGGTCCCGCGGCCCGATGCATTAATTCAATTTACCGGGATCGACTTTCTAAATGATGCACCAAACTCATTTGCCGAATGACAAGTGGAATGGTCCGCCATTTTACTTTCGCGGCCAAGTGACATTTAGGTCTGCATCTAGACGAATTCTGATTATCGCAATTATCTGAACTCCACCAGACGGGATACGGCTGTTTGTTTAATGTCCGACAGATTCTTAATCGTTACATTTAACACGTTTACTGCGGCAAGTAAAATCATAATTCTTCATCTGGTGCGGCGGCGGGCCTAAATACGCCCCCAATGATATTTCCGCCAGTGCATGGCAGGTCTTTTTAGACCCACCAGCACTAGGATAGATTAAATTGCTGTTTGTGTAACCATAATGTGTACGTTTTATGTAATGTAATGTATACACCTGAGATAATCGTTTCACACTAGCGAATGGGACATAGTTTTCTTCGTCCGCACCAGATTAAGTACCGCGTCAGGCCGATATCGGCCTGTTACGCAGTGAGCGTGTTAAAAGGTTGTCGGGCAGGTAAGTGCAATATGCTTCTTGTATAGAGAGATAAATGTACAGTTTGATAATAAGGCCGAATGAAACATTGTACAAGTACGCTTTATATTGTCGCAGATTATCGCATTGTTATTGTCTGTGGCCGGCTATTACAAGTTGAAGTATCTTTGCATGTACAGCTAAGATCTGGCCCATTTTCCTTCATTAGAAATTTACGTCTAAAGATAAGTTTACATAGTTCTTATCTTTTGTAATATGTCGTAGCAATAAATGTCTATTACAATATGCAAGTTGGTAGTGTTAACAGTAATCTATGAACACTTGAAAGCTATGTGTTCGATTGTTTTTCATTTGTTTTTTTATACTAATCACTAAGAGTCATTTTGCTGAACAACTATTAAAGTGTTATCAATCGGAAATAGGGTTTTGTCGTTGAAATAAAGTTAACTAGCGGTAGCAGTAAACATTTCCACGGTCAACGGCAGTTTATTGGCGTGTATCGCCGCAGATGACGTCACGCGGACGACGGTCGGGCACGTGCTTTGATGTGCTGCGATTTATGATAACGGTCACTGTTGTGATGCCGCTCCCTCTAATATTAGACCATCCTATCAGTTTGTTCGTTTGACATCGCATTTAGCACATATCGGCTTTAATTTACTATCATTAACATGTATGTAGTGTGACAATACGTTTTATAGAGTAATAATTACGAAATAAACTCTTAATTACACACTACGCAGTAGATTTAATCGGGCAAAGGCTGTATTTAAATTTCAATTAACACTAAAAGGCAATAAAGTAAGCTTAATCTATCACTAAGGCAAGGAAATTTCTTTATAGATAATTGTAATCTCTCGAATCTAATATATGGCGACGTAAGAGGTTATGTAATGAAGATTACGCGAAATCACGCGCGTGGGCGTGGGCAAGCGCCGGCAGTGGCGGCTACAGCTGCGATGGCTGGGTACTAGATGTCACTGAGCATGATAAGCCAGCATGACTTAGTGCCCAGGAAACTTGCTAAGCGCTTACCTTGTTAAAAATGTATAGGTATCTCAAATCCTTATGGTAGCAACTTTGTTTCTTGATATTTTGATGTTATTCACATCCTATTGCTTAGAACGGGCGCACACTTTTGACTAAACTATCGCTCAACGTTCGATTGTCGATTGTTTCGCAGCCAATTCAACTGTTTAGATGCACAACTATAATCGAGTAGTGTGCGCACCTCCATATAAGCTCACAGGAATCAAAGCGAGATTAATCAGTTGTGCGCCACAAAAAGGTCCATATTAACATGTTAATTAAATTTGTTTGGATATGACATATTTTCTTTGTAATATTGGTATTTTATTCAATTACATGCATTCAGTTTAGTTATCTTTGGACAATATTTAATGACAATAATTACTACGAATTAATCCAACAGTTGGTACTGTGTATTCTGATTGGAGCGTAGTTTACAATGCAATATTAATAAATTAAACACATTACGCCTAAGCTCTGCATTAATAGATAGTGGAAAGTGTTATGAATTGACATCGTAAGGCGTGTTCTTGTTGCTATTCGCATAAAGACTATCGACCGTTTCTTAATTAAACTACGTTGATGTTCGTTCGTTTACGAGTTACGAATTATCCGTATTTTTTAGTTTCATTAATATTTCATGGCACTGATTAGCTTATATTTAACTGATATCGATTTGATTGACAATTTGATGCAATAATTTCATATCTAAAACACGAAATTTTATCCTACATTGCTACAATTTTACTTTAATTTGCCTTTGGTACTGATTGTAATGGACAAACGTCCGATTAACGAGAAGAAAGTATAATAGAAGTTCTTGTATTTCATACAATCTGTTTATATCGCATCAATAGGCACGATATCGTTGCCGTGGTTTATATCAAACGATGTTGGACTTTTATGCGTCGTAAAGTTTGCAATGTATTGACTGAAAGTGTTACAGTTTGGTTAATCTGTCCACAATAGTTGCAATAGATTTAGTTTTGTTATTGTGAAATCTGAATCTTATCTATACAATAAAATTTAAAATCAGCTTGTACTGATTTAAGAAAATAAAAACGTTTCTGCAAACAGTATAGTATTCATTTGACATTTGACTACACGATATTTCTTTACTGAATCCTTTCGTGGGGGAATGTTACCAAATTTGTTTGCATCTTTGATCAGAAATGTTGCGGCATCATCATCTCTGCCTTATTCTACTCCCGTAGGGTCGGCGTACCGGGTTGTCGTCCTCCAAATAACTCTATCATCCGTCATATCAGTCATCACTCACTTCTTGATCATGTCTTCTTTCACGCAATCCATCCATCTCTTTCTAGGTCTACCTCTACCGGTGTATCCCTCTACATTCATAACTAACGTCCTTCTTGTTACATGCAAAATGTTGCGGCATGTTATGTACAATAGTACGTGTTGTTCAGGCACCATGTCTAAGACACCTAATTATGTCTGAAGTTGGGCGAAATTTGAGAGACTTTATGAAGTAAGGTGGGCGGCATTAATTGCGCCCTGTTCGCCCACTGCGTCTCCTGATAAACTATCTCTGAGTCATAGACTGCCGGTAGTGACGTATTAACTGAGAATTTCCTTGCTATCAAGTCATTTAGGTTTAATACTGGTTTTACTACGCAGAAATTGTATAAGAAAGCTTATAGTATTTTAACGCTTTCTTATGCGATGACAATAAATTGGTCGGAAACCCAACATAGTTTCCACTGTAGCTCTAGAATCTGCTTCTGGCAATATCCTAAATATTATCAGTCGACACTCTGTGATTTTTATTACATTATCCATTATTTGTTGTTGTCAATATAAATTATTCGAATCATTATTTACATAATTGTTGTCATCAATGATTACATCTACTGCTTTCACTCTCATCGGAAGATCGCAGCCGATCCGCTCTTCCGATCCGTATTTGGAGTTATGCGATAACATCTCGATCATTATGAACAATAGATTTATTGTTACTTGTCGAAAAATTGTTTTTTCATAATTCATGTTCGTTACATTTATTCGGCCGTTGAAAGTTTGATACATTCTAATAGGTTTTTATGTAACCCTTTAAATTGTACTACGTCTTTTTATTTGATTAATGTTGAGTCAATTACAGTTACATCAAATTTAGATCGAAAATTTTATAAATACGGTAATTGGCATTGAAAATATCTGCAAGCAAATTCATTACAATAGCATTATGTTTATTGTGACACCTTATCGATACATTGTCAACTAACTTGATGCTAAGTGGAACATTAACGCCTTTTACACAAACGGCCTCGCATAACGTACTGCGTATTCGTCGTCTGTATATGACAGACGGCGTGGGAGGCAATCGATATTAGATAACTGCATTAAGTTTACATTGGTAAACCAGAATAATCTCTATGTTGAGTCACAATTGTATTGTAATGTTACGTCACTGGTCTTATCGATTAGTTTCGTGTATTAGTTAGCGGCCGCCCGCGGTTCCTTTTGCTCGTATCTCTCAATCGCCTTACACCGTTGTTCTTTGAACATTAATTTTCTTAATATCGTTCCTTGTCATCGTCGCTGTTGTTGGTCCTGTCGGCCTTGTATGATATAACATATTTTATACTGACGGCTTCAAGCGTCTGCTTTTACTTTTTATTTTGCTTTTGCTAGTGCAAGTTGCGTATAATGTTTTTAATACAATTCTATAGTCGTATTTACATGACTTGAAGATGAGTGCGTTTGGATGAGGTGGGCTATGGATGTCCCTTCTAGCAGAAATTTAACTAATAATGCCATGCATGTCTTTACTTATCAGTCGTGTTAGTAATTTTAAACTAAATTTCATAGGAAATAGGTACTTTGTTACAATTGAAATTAAGACTGCATCTATCATAAAAACAAAATCGTGACACGTTGACAGTGAAAGGGTCGCTGGCAAACAAATGCGCGGACAATTAAAGGAACATTGACAAACGGCTCGGGCCGGGTATCGAACCCGATAGCCGCGGTGGTCGCACGAACCATGTCTGACACCGTCCCGCCCGGCCCATGTCACGTTCATAGTACTTTTCTTACCTACCCGTATTTTAAGTCACGTCTATATGTGGACCTTTCCAACATTCAACCCGGCGGAGACATAGACTAGATCGGTAGTGATAAATACCTTACCACACTCAGATTAGCACTAAGGACCTCCCATATTAACAACTGCTTGTAGCATTTAGAGCGTGCGTACACCTGAAACGAAACTATCGCACAACTGTTTTGTCTCGTTTTGATTCCTATGACTTTATATGAAGGTGCGCACACTAATCGATTTTTAATTATGTAACTAAACAGTGGAATTGGCTGCCAAACAATCGACAATCGGACAACAGTTGTGTGATAGTTTAGTCAAAGGTGGTTGCCCGCTCTTAGTCGACATGTATAAAGTTTCTTTTTTAAACATTCCAATAATTTTATCGCAGTTATTATACTCATAGTGGCTCTATCCATAATTAGATGAGTCAGTTCCGGTTTATGTCTAATTGATTAAAGATCTATAATTAATGATATTGATCAACATGTCACTTTTACGTTTATATCACTTTCATTCTCAATCAGAATAGTAATGTTGGACAATTTAAATTTAATTGTTAATCTATGCGAAGATTAAATTAGCAAGAAATAATTGCTAGAGAAAATCAAGTAATTCATTTTTTAAATATCCAGTAACAAAATAAAGGAATCTCGTCTCGTAAATCTTTTTTAATCGTTGCTAATCAAACTTTTTGAAGGCGCCAATAATTCGTCTAAAGAATCCGCAATGTTCCATCGCGTG
Source organism: Papilio protenor (assembly GCA_029286645.1). Taxonomy (NCBI): domain Eukaryota; kingdom Metazoa; phylum Arthropoda; class Insecta; order Lepidoptera; family Papilionidae; genus Papilio; species Papilio protenor. The sequence continues at coordinate 1,964,578 of JAGSMZ010000022.1, forward strand.
GGTTTGTCCGCGTTAATTTTGTAATGGTGATAATAAAATATATCCGTTAACGCAGCTGGAGAACGAGCCTCGAAAGTGGAAGCATTAATTTTATTTACACCGTTGAGATTTAATTGGTGCGCCATTGATAACATTAATAAGAGTTCAATGATGTAACTTCGAATCATAGTTTTCGACGCGTCCGCTAGAAAGTCCAAAGCGCTTCGTGGAAATGCATTATGATGCGCTTGCTTCAATTTATCATGACTTGTCCGATGTGTTGCAGTCACCGAATCGAATTCTGCCCACTGTACACTGTCCACTTACGTCATAACTTTTATCCGAAAGAATGCGACGTCCGGTCAAGGACGTTTGAGTCCGGAATACTAAGAAAGTTCCAGTCTACTGATATTTTGCTTTCAAATACCTCTAATAAGCTCGCTTCTAGGAAGATCAGCGCTCTAGATAATTAGCCATTCAGCCGTTACGACTGGCCCGAATATGGACATATACAGTGACGCACCGAGACCTGAATTATTTATTAATAGCGTTTCTTAGAAAACAACAATTACAACTACGCGAAACAGACGTCTATCATCCAATGACATGAATTTATTCATAGATCGTCGAATCACAACCGTAATGAAAATCATAAAGCACTTATTGCTAATTATTTCGATGTAATTGAGACTCTATTATCTTGTGATGTGAGTTTAAATCGTAACGGCAGAGTGTTAAAGTTATTTGTAATTAACCGAGTGAGACTGAACGGCATGCGAGGATCATTGTAAATCACTCAGCGCCAGCAACAATGGTTTCGGCTGCTCTTAAATAATAAATAACTGTGAAGCTTTCTATGGTAGAGGTTCGAGTCGGTCATCCATCATTAAGTTGTGTTGCATTAGTATTCGGCGTGCAGTTGCTCCTCACTTTCACTGATAACTTTGCCTGTTGGGTTGTCTAGGATACCTGACAAATGCTCTTCATTGATCAAGATTTCATAGTGATAAGATTTATGTTTCACCGTATTTATTACTTTTCATGGAAACTTTGAACAGATTTCATACCTCTTAAATATGGATCCAGTTCTGTCAGAAAGCAGATTATATTCGATAACAATGTTACGTGCAACGACTCTAATTCTAAACATTTAACAAAAGCAATGAAAATCACAATCTATATCACTTTTCACATCACAGACCTCGACGTCATTAATAATACCATACGCTGGTGAATATATTGCGTGTAAGTCCGATCGGGTCTCAGCAGTGATATATTTACGTCGCGAAACGTGACTCGAGCGACACTCGCTGTGAAGATGAAAGTTAAGCGAAGACGCGGGACGGTAACTGGTCGCTGCTGTGTGGTCCGCTAATTGACTTATGACCTGTACGTGTCAGCTCGAACGATTCTTAGATTAGAAAAGACTGTTCCTCTCTTTCTCTTCTATATCTCTATCTCTCTCCTTTTTTATATTATAAGGTGGCAGAGCAACCGGACACCTGAGTCCGCCGAAACGGCGAAGCGACCGCTGCCTATAGACATCCGCAATTGTAGATGTTGTCTACATGGAGGAGGAGACGCACATAATGAGGAAATTTCCACTTCCTAGACCGTCTCCTCCGCCATCAAATCCACTTTTCCTTCCCGTCCTTTCGTCTTAAGGAAAGGGTGGATAGGTAAAGGCACCACACTTATCAGAAGAAATGCGGATTTTCTCTCACTTCACGTATATCTTCTGTGTGGTCGTAGTATAACATCGGAAGAATCCTTGTTTTTATAGTTATAATTTTTGACTGCTCACAGCTTCAAAAGAAAGATAATTGCCAAAGAAACAACGAGATGGTGCGAATGATTCTATAATTGTGAACCTTAAGCAGTTGACATATCACGCGACCGTTTAACGTGAGCAGTTATCGGTTCCCATACATCGTAACAGTTGAGTTTTACGGCTGCGCATTCTATTGCCAATTAAACGCCTTGCCTGCGGATATTTGATATAATTAAATTAATATCATTCTGAGAAATCTCTTCTCATAATTGTAATACCGTGATCAAGTGCCCGTATTAAACATTTACTCGATAAATTATAGAATTAATTGAATCTACTGATATTCAGAAAGATTTAACTTAAACTTATTTTTAAAACGCATATACAAAGGACCCTGTCAGTACAATGATGAGGTAATTAGTTGTAAAATTAAATCTTACTAATATTATAAATGTGAAAGTTTAGATGGATGGAGGGAGGATGGATGTTTGGTAGAGTTTGTAGCCTAAACGGCTGAACGGATTTCGACGAAATTTGGCATAGATGTAGAAGATAGTCTAGAAGAACACATAGGCTATTCACTTTTGTTTTTTTCAATTCCACGCGGACGGAGTCGCGGACGAAAGCTAGTTCTTCCATAATTTTACAATGGGAGTTAATCTTATACAAATCTTAAGTTATATTTATGTTCTCTCTGTAATACTAGATTAATCTCAGTAAATCAACCTTTATTACTTAACAATTTCTATACTAATAGTCATTAAACAAGCGAACCCGCACGGGTTGGTATTTTATTGGTCCTGATAGATTTAGAGGCTAGAGTAAGATTACACGTTTTGCGCTTTGCGATCTACGCTCACCCTTGTAACTGAGACCGTGTTTATTTCCCTTAGCTTCGGTAAAAGGATAGCCATTAATATATCAAAATGTTATCTTAAAGCGGAGGCCGTCAGTATCAGGTAGAAATAGTGAAATAACTACCTCGAGAATTGTAATTAATTGAATTTAATTAAATTTGTATAGTGCAAGAATTTATAATGCAGATGAAGTTTAGATACTCGAAATTAATGTAATGGACTGAAAAGTCCAAATCCACTAAAATTAGTTCAACCCTTTTGAGAGTTAAAGCAAAAAATGTAGATATAAACTTTTTTTTTATTTGTGGCTCTTGAAAGATAATAATATAAAAATTCCGACAATTCATTTATTCTGCCATTTTATTACACACGAATAAATTATATTAAATACAATTAAAACTCAGTACCCTATTTAAAATCATGTAAATACGCGAATTGAAATTAAAATTAACCCATACTAATTAATTGTAACCCATTAATGTTTTTTTTTGGGTTGAATAATTGCAGCAATGCCTTTAAGAGATGGTAAATTATATTGTTAGTATTTTTTGGGGCCATGAATTTACCTTAAATGGGGTAAAGGGTATATTTACAACTAGCTGTTGCCCGCGACTTCGTTCACGCAATGTTAAGATACAACAAAGTAGCCTATAGTATGCCCGTCTATGTCAGCTACCCTTCAGTGAAAGTCCGATCGAGCCCAGTCGTTTCGGATGTTACCCGAAACAAACGCGGATTGCGGACAGACAGACATGCAGACAGACAAAAAATATTATATGCCATTTTCGTTATCAGCAACATCACATTCATCATCATATATATCATCTTCCCGAAATCTGGAATTTTTCTTTTGATATTTCAAACAGATACTCCAATTTTATTATGTGTATAGAATACGTACGATTCGTTTATGTAATGTTTACTTCTCTAATGTACGTAACATAAACATTGGAAATTGGAACAGACTTATTTTGACTACAATATGTGTATAAAAATGACAAAATTCACTTTAAAACATCTTTTTGTTAATCACATTTAATTTGATGTCAATCTTAATCGGATTTGCTAACAAAAAGTATTTTAATAGTACGAGTACTGCTGATAATTACGTGGTTATTAATCTTATTAGTAACAAAAAGTCATGTATGCCACTCAGTGCCAATAATTCTTTAACGAGCGCTGACACTAACTCGATTTATTTACTCGATTATGCGTAAGCAAATTTCGGAGCGACCGTTCATTGTTTTAATGCAATTTACCCGTGAACAATAATCGTGTAGACCTTGATCTTTTATACTACATCTGTTCATCTCTTTCCGTTCAGTCGGGGGCCCAGAACAATGGGAGAATCCATGTTCCCGTCATATGTCGACTATTTTTCATACTAGACTTGTTAAATGTTTATGCTGGTCCGTGGGCGCTCCGAACACGGGTTGTAGATATCGATGCTTATGTTACCTGTAAATTGTCTACGTCGAGAGTTTGTGCCTGTGCAAATAGTCAAGACTCGACAAATGTCATGGCGAAAGAATTCACCAATTGTCGTGATATATTTAGACAATGTAAATGTGATATTTCACCGGCAGTTGCACTGTCATCAATGACCTCTACAATTCTGTGTTTTTTTATTGAATGCAAAATATTTAACAGCTAACGAAGTGTTCGATATGCAATTTGTGTCTTCAAGTTTTGCTTAGATAAATGCTAAACGAGCGGCATACACGATTGACCGGTGACAGTTTTACTCTGCATTATTCGCTTTGATTTAGGATCTTATGTTTTCAAACAAAAAGGTGAAACTCCCATGTCTTTTGTTTGGTATCGTTTTCGTTTAATACACATTTATGATGGATCGTATAATGTTCCGCGAGTGTCCGTGTGTACGTCGCATGTGTTTTGATTTAATGCATTTCGTATTCTAGTACAGCTCTTCGTAGATTGTTTTCTTTACAATTTTTGAATTTACATACTGTGGTAAATAAAGAGAATAGTCGATAAATGATATGAATATGAAGTGGTTATTGACTGGTAGACTTACTTTAGACTTGAACTTACTTACTTTTAACTTATATTAAAAGTAATACTTCGAGACTTATTTGAAGTTTCGTTGTTTCTACACATTTCTGTCATTGGGAATTTTGTCTGTAGTATTCTGTAGAAGAGGTAAAGGTCGTCCGGTAAACACATTAAAAAACCAATAAATCCTTTTGCGCACTCTGTTAATTAAATTTTAGCGATGTCAGACAAAAACATTGACTGTCCGTTCGTGTGTGGCCGGAGTGAATCAACTTGCAAGGAATTAATCAATTCCTTCTGTTAACGAACTTCGAACTTTGATGAATTGTCACGTTCGGTTTAAGTTATAGTGCAGTATTACGATTGATTTATCATTGCAGCCAATGGAACGATACTGCCCTGTTACAAGCACGTACTTCTGGGTATACAGGTTGCTCTAAATTCTTCGTAAAGTATACAGTATGTCCTAAATTTTCATATAAGATTTGACATTAGTTTATTGGTCAAAAGCTTTTTTATGGTAGTTGTGTATCAAATAAGACTTATTAGTTTCTATTATAAAAATATCATTTATTTAATTACTTGATATTAAAATTAATGGAAAACTGCTGTAAGCATTTAATTTATTACGTACAATGTGTTAAATTTGTAGTACACTTTCTTTAGTTTTTTTAATTAAATAGTTTTAAATTATTTCATTCCACGCTTCGGTTAATATGAAATCCGGTCTCGATTTTTTTAGGATGAGAATTATTTAGAATTAAAGTAAATGTGTGTATTACGTGACTGGTGTGTCACGATATATCAAAATCTCTTCGCCTAAGGCCCGTCTCCAAACGGCTGAGTCAACGTAACCGGCGCTAAGTTACGCAATATTTATAACTGTTTAGCATATTCAAATAGCGACCTATCGGTCTACTGGCAATAATCTCTTGATTAAAAGGTATACGTCCGTGTTAATTTGTTTATTGCCTCGTGATGATACGTCTGAGACGCGTGAGAAGGTTTTAGACCGGATATTTTGCGAAATTAATACTTGATATCGGTCGATGTTTGCTTTTGATTTTGACAAGTCACCTTAATTGCAATCATTTGTACTTTTTATACAAGTTTAAATCATACTTCATACTAGTATCATAAATGCGTAAGTTTAAATGGATGGATGGGTGGATGGATGTCTATTAGAGTTTGTAGCCTAAACGGCTGACTGGATCTGGTTATCCAATATATTATGGATATAGAACATAGTCTGGAAGAACACATAGGCTACTTGGTTTTCGTTTTGTTTTTTAATTCCACGCAGACAGAGTCGCGAGCGACAGCTAGTATACAATAGTGCTAGTCAAATGTTATGGGTTTTTAACAATTCGAAGTTTATAATTACTAGTTTATAATTAGTGAAATGAACATGTACCGAATACAATTAAAAGAAAATCAATCAAGAATTGAAATGGTAAAATATTTATACAAATATAATCAAATATTAATACCAACGTGATCGTAAAAAACAGCGGTATGCTTCCATAGTTACAATTATTTGTTACATAACATCTTCCGAGTCGTCAAAGAAAAGTTATTAATTAATGCTGATTGACTGCAAACTTCTCGTAGATTCACACACAATTAAATTGTCAGTTCTAATGAAGACTTATTTTAATTGCTTGCGTAATTATAATTAGTGGGTGATGCTTATGCCAAATATTAGAATTATGCATAAATAGACCTTAATGCTTCGGATTTTGGTACACATTTCATTGTTATAAAGCAGACATGTATTGTTCAATATAAGACGAAGTCTTCCTGTTTCTTTTCTAATAAAATCGATATGTATTTATTATTGTAATTTAAGGAATAGCAAAACAATAAAAAAATCAAAGTGTAATTTCAATTGGATTTTCTATTGGATTATGTTTGACGAAATCTGCATCTTCGATAGAAAAATACTGTCTTAAGAAGAAAAATGTTTTGCGATGTCGATCACTGTGTCTGTAGCAGAATATACCTATATCTGAATTATTATATCAATAAACTAGAAATAACGTAACACATTAGGAATGTTGAGTTTCTAAGTAATTTTTATCAGTATTCAAGATATGGGCACTTTCTATTTCGACAAGCAAAGCCATGGGCAGCGGCTAGACGAATAAAATTTGAATAACATTAGGCTGGTGTTATACAACTCGTTATTGAGTCGGGCGATATTCTCACCAGTCATTATTCATTATTATACTTCAAACATGCAATGCTCATTGACGTAATGCCCGTAATAAGTATGCCGTTGCGGCGCCGACGAATTAGTGCTATTTTCAGTTTAATTGTGCTCGCCATAGATTATATTTTGGTGGAATGATTACCTTTCTTACTTTTTTAAATGTTCTGTTAATGATAGAGTCAATGCCAGTGTCTTTATATCGTTACTAGCTGTTGCTCGCGACTTCGCCCGCGTGAAGTTAAAAAATATAGCCTATGTTACTCACAGATAAATTACCTTTTTAATGTTGAAAGAATTTTTTAAATCGGCCCAGTAGTTTTTACGTGAATCTAATACATACAAAAATACAAATCTTTCCTCTTTATAATATTAGTATAGATTACCTTTTCCTGTTACTCCTTTATTCAAGTCTAGATAGGAGGCTTACAACTCTGTCAAATAAAGGTTTTTCTTTGACAGTCGTGATCAAGAGCGTGCTTTTGTTTTCATATTGTAGTTATTTTTACTTATTACATGTTATAAAGCAAATATTTATTTGTTTGCATGAGAGGGAGTAGCGTGCTTCACGCACATAATCATTTAGCCGTCCACGCGCGATTAAATAACCGACAGATCGATTTCGGATTAACGATATGAGTTCATGCTATAACGGTCCGATAGGCTGAGTACACACTGAACGCGAAGACGACAGGCATATGCGAAACGCTTGTACTATGAATGTTAAAATATAAAAGAACTAATAAAAATTAACAATAATTTAACACTCAAATCTATTATTTCTCTGCTTTGGGAAACTTACTTAAGGTTTAAAGACTTTTTTCTCTAAAAGACATTTTTACAAAGTCATTTACATAAGAATTAAAATAAGAATATTGCACTTATAATGTAGCTAGTCGCCGATTTTAATAAGTTTCTAAATTATACACAATTTTCTAAAGCATATTGTGATAACATATTATATGTTAAATGAGCTCACATTTTTGATAGAAGAAGTAATTATAGATTTAATGCAACCTACGCTATACAGTGTGTACCAGCCTTAACACTGCATTAGATAACACGTCGTCTAGACTGTTTGCACTTCTTAATTACTATATTTATCTTTTGCTTTTGTTGCAGGTATGGAGGTTTTAAAAATTAGTGACAGGTATACCAATATTCTCCACATCGTGATTTTTTTTTAAAAGCAACGTTCGGTATAAAGTAGGGTAAGCATTGACGTTTTTTGTGTAATATATTCTTTGCAAAGTATTGAATAATTTATATAATGTTAGTTTTCTAAAAGAAGGATTATTTTTGTTTACTAAATCCTGGCATCGAAATGTTGATATTGAGTTCACGAAATCTGCCAAGATAAGATAAGAAGATTGTTTGTTATGAGTAATCAGTTTTGATTCGTTTAACGCAAGACAAAAAGATAAAAAACTATACTATCTTATAGCTCAAACATTAGTAACAAACATGTTCCGAATACATCCCTGTCCCTCCTGCTAAGAATGAAATATTTTTGTTCCATGTGAGTACAACAAAGTCGTGTCTATCGTAATCTTACGCCAAACTAAAAGCAAATGATATTATCACGTAAAAGGCAATAAGTAGAAAGTTCGTGAGGAAAGATGCACGTTCAAGGAAATATTCGGGAATAAACGACGACACAGTAACTAGGAAACGGGATAAATTAAAGTATGAACTTTCTAGAACACTGAAAGCAAAAAGTGAAATATTTAACACTCTGGTCACGTAGTACGAGTCTTTTAAACTAACTTTAACCGACTTAAAGAAGGAGCTTATCAATTCGTTTGTATCGTTTTTGTTTATATTTTGAACTGAACTTTTTTTTTCAAGTTATTTTGCGTAATGTGATTTGCCTTACTAATCGCATTTTAATCAATATATCCGATATAGTCTAAATGATAAGTAAAACGATGCTATACATAATTAGCTGTGAACCTTTGACCAGAATGTTTATTGAGCCAGACGAATGTAGCGAAACCGGTATGTTGACGACTTGTAAAATCGGTATTACCTAAACAAGAAGTGCCGAAATATAACAAAAATAAACCTACTAATGCTGGGTTTTTGAAGTTTCCATTTATTTTATGATTACCGTTTTATTCGTTAGTGTTAGATTGACATATGTTTTATTGGTTTAAGTTCGGAAACGCATTTAAGATTATTGAAGTTTTCGAACCAAAAACGCTAACGAATGGTTAAACGCACCTGGGAAACCGGCCATTGATCAACTCTACTCTTCACTTTTAGTTAAAAAGTTCAAGGATTTTTCGTCTTACTGCTTCCCATATTTAACCATACTATGAAAATGCTGTAAAAGACATTTTTTATCTCATTTCTTAACCATGACTAATCGTGTAGCCCTTCAAAAGCTCACGAGTAAACGTGCTTTTGCGATCCAAGATATGGAGTAAGGAATTCGTTGATAGGCATCTTGTGGCCTTGCTACGGGCCGTCTAGGATGAGGCATTTGAGACGTGGATTTCGAAAGGTTAAAAAATAACTGAGTTAAATAAGAAAAAAAAAAACAGTATGCTTAAATGCTAGAAAGTAAAAGGATGGAAGTGAATAAAACGGCTTCTTCAACTTTGTAACAAAAATAAATTATTTTATAAGACCATTTTAGTGGTTATTATTAACCAGTAGTGGAAGCTTAGGCGTTATTTATATGATTTTTGCATATAAAAGTTTTCTCAAAACTGTTTCGAAAACATGCTAAAGTTCGTTATACGACTTGACATTTATTGTTGAAATAACATTTTTTCGTCAACTCATCCACTCAAATGAGATTTCTAAAATCAAAATAAAGTGGATACGATAAATTATAAAGTTTCTTTCCATAATTTTACAACATGAATATTTAATTAATTTATTCATAATACTATCAGAATGGGACTTTATGGGGTCATGATGCTACCGTACTTCCTCGTGTAATTCTCGGCTTCCAACGAGCATGGCACGGACTATGCAAATATCAATTAGTCGGAGAAATGTTTCCCCGATATCGGCTACCTGTCTCGAACTTATACCCGTCTCTATTAATTACCGGCATAATCGCCCACTACGTGATAGGCCGCTTCCGTTAATTCCTATTGAATACTGTTTCTGTGCATCGAGGTCGTTGATCTACCGCTTTTGTGACACTGGTTTGTTTAATTAAACCATTGGCGAAGCGCTATGTGTGTTGCTCGTCTTGGATTTATGTGTGTCGTAGAGCACGTTTAGAAGTGGTTCTATTTGATGACAGTAATTAGTTCACTTTAATAGAATACTAAAGGCGTATTTTCATTCAAATTGTATTTTAACAGCTCAAACTACATCCAAGCTAAGGACGAGTGAAAGCCTGGGATGAAAATCCTTTAATGAAACGATTTTTTAATGGCATTATTGAGATTAATATGTCACTCAATGAATGTCATTACCATTCAATTTGTTTTATGTAAACTCGACGAGATAAAGCTCTTATCCTGGACATTAATTTGCCTCGTTGGTGGTCGCGCGAAGTGAAACTCGTCGCCTTAGTTACCCGCGAGCCGGGGTTCGATTCCCGCGCCGTGTCGCCGATACCGGCGCACCGATAAATCCCTCAACACCTTTGATACTACAATGTGAAAGAGAAAGTTCCTGAACGGAAAATATCGATTTCTCCAATAATTGAAGTCTATTTCAGTTTTAAGTTGCGTTCTGTATAAGGTATACCGAAGGTTTCGGACTAAATTAGATTTAGGATTGCATTATTTAGTTTGATAGAATAGTTCTCGCAGTCATAAATGTAACAAGTATTACATCTGCTCTCTTGTGTATAATGATCAGAAATCGAATACATAATGTAACTCTGGGGCAATGGAAGAAATCAAATTATAATGGATGAAAAAATGTGTCACGAGCTACGATCATTGACGGATAGGAGGACAATATTAACGATTTAATGTAGGTGTTTATGATCCGTAATAACAGCGTCATTCGGGTGAATAATGCTGTCGTTTATAACGTATAAAAAGAGGACGTGGGATAAAGTGTATCTAACGAGTCATTTGCATACCGTCGGGCCCAACCCCGCCCTACCATCTCGAATCAATTCAGGCCACCGAGCTACTGAATCGCTGCCTTTTATCACGCCGGTCGGGAGCCATTTGTATAATGATAGTTAGTTGTAGGCGATTTAGTGGTATCGTGCACGAGCGCTTGCTCCACTGCACCCTCTCGACGATTATCCTTTGATCTTGGAACCGCGGCTAACAGCCTATTAACACCGCATCATTGAATGTGTTTACCCACGAGACAAAGCTTTGTTTTACCTACATAATAGGTATACTGATCAAAGGTTAAAGTTAACTAAACTTTAACTTTAATCTTCAATTATGTGACGTGACGTCATTTTCGGCACCGCTTTGAGAGGAGGCAAGGACTGCTTATATCGTGAGTCACTTCATCGCATTATGTTACAGCCGGACTGGAGCACTGTGTCACATATCTGGCATTGCTTCATTGCAGTTGGAGTGACCCGGCCATGCATGTGACCGGAACGTCTAAGACCCAGTTTCTCGTTAATTAGGCCTAGGCTAGGTTAGCTGAGTATGTTTAAATCGTCTCGTTCTGGTTACAAGCTGTTAATTTCTCGATTACAATCTTGTACTTACATTTCATATATTGTAATTTTGATGAAGAAAAAGTTGGGCAATTTACTATTACCATTATTATTTACCAGCCATACTTAGTTGATTCTATCTGTAAAGAGCGTTTACTGACTTTCTACAAAGTCACTAAAAGTCGCAAACGTATCATAACATAGTAAAGGTTATAAACTATCCCAGCCAGCGTCATCGTAATAAAGAAATCACAACAAGCGGTTTAATGCAATATTAAATGCAGAAAGCGAAGCGAGATATACTCTCATGGTGGTATTCAAGGCGGCTAATAAACCTTTAATAACCCGCTTTTAGTTGGAAACTCTTAACTTCATCTTATCTTAGTGCTTTTCCCTTGCCGGCTTATCGTCCTGTATAATAGCCGTAATAATCCTAGAGTATCCCACAGTCGGCTCGGATCGCGACCGGAAATGACGTGATGTTTCCTCTCCAGATACAACACTAGCACTTGTTGCTATAACTGCTTCGACACGAGTCAGTTTACTTGTTTATAAAACTGATAGTCTTCCTATAAATCCTTAATAAGGACTAAGATAAGTCCTCCTTGGCGACGACGATTGAACACGTTGTTAGTCTATGAACGTGTGCATAATAATTCTTTCTAGAAGTACCTTTTTTTAATTCGATAGTTGAACTTTCTTCTAACATTTGTTCACGCTTTTGTAAAGTTTGATTGATTGCATCATTCATTATATTGAAAGACAACTGATCTAATCGGAAACGGTAAGGTATCTTAAATCAGTCAGAAAATACGGTTATCTGATTGGCTGTTGAGCGAAATCAAAAATAACATATTTGGTAGAAGAAAAGTTCTTTTAATATTGTGGTTTACGTCATTTCCTTCTTAATCGTGTCTCCTTACCGTCGCAAGTATACTTTTTATAAATAATATGATGTTGGTAATTCAATTTGATATTACGATGTCCGTTCTTTGCCCGTGTTATCACTAAATTAGTTTTTAATAGTTTGCGTTCGTTTTGGTGTTTCGTTATTTCTGGTCGTTACGTAACCGTTGATAAGTAACGGATCATTAACTAGTTTACCAACTATGACGAGAGCTCTGATACTATTTTAGTTCTTTGTTTTAACCATTCTGTTTACTAATTCAAAAGATTGGTCAAACTTATTCCATTATCAATTAAGACGAAAAGAGAGACAGAACTTTCTTGTACAATGAGATTCCTTTTTAGTGAACTGTGTTTTGTTTGTTTTTTATTACAATTTTCTGTGTGATATAAAGAATTATTGTCAGGTCAAAATGTACTGTTAGTTCCACTTGATATGATTAAATAATTATATCTAATCGTGGCGACAAGTACTGGCGTTTATTCAAATTGTCCGCACCCACCGTCATGATTTACGTACCGTTGAATGAGGCAGTGGCCGTCGTCGACCTTCTGCCATTATCCACATTACTTGCCCATTAACCGCGATACAAACATTCGCCATCATTTCGCACTATAATTGACAAAAGACGACGCTCCATGTTAAAGATTTGTTTTGTGTAGAGAAACTTTCTTTGGCACACATTTCACGTTATGATTTGAATAATATTTAGTCCTCCCAACGAAATTATAAATATGGTCTAAATTTAAAATAGAAATATTACTCTTGAGGGTTACAAACACGGTACAGAATTTACTGTTATTGAATTAACTTTTCTCTTTCTATTTGTTACAATTTTTGGCTTAAACCAAACTATTTAAAACCGTACGAAGACGTTCGTAAAACTTTTACTTCGTTGGAATCCGCAGGATTTCTGAAGAGCGCGTTGAATTCCTGTACGTTAAACAGGTGTATAACTACGAAATGCAAAAAGTTGCCAGGTTGCTTGACTAACATGCACAATGCTCTTATCTGAGATGCAGCTCCCGTCCTTGTTAACGGGGGAAAAAAAGATGAAGCAACGCGCCCGTACAACGAGGGGTTGAGATGACGCCGAGTGGTGAGCGCTGCGGCGCGCCAGTCCTTCAGTCTCGCCGCGCCGCTAGCGTGCAGCGGACGTCAAAGAGGGGGCTGTGTGCTGGTCGCTCGCTCTATCGGCTGTCATTCGCGGTATACCGCCGAGAGCACACGTGTCTCCGGCTACGCACATTTAGCACTTTACCCACGCTCGTGCACCTGTGACACGGCAAATGTTTGACGTGATGTGAAAGACCAACATTGCATTGGTTTATATCGTAGTGTGTTGACAGTTGGAACGTTGTGTTGTTGTGCTCGAAGCACTGTGTCACCCGCTTCATAAATCCCCAAGTTCGCCGAAGTGTTTCGGCGACGGCCAAGGCGACCACTCCTGCGGTTGGATGCACGCCAACATCTCAGCTGCTGAGGTGAGTGAGTGGACTTCAAGTATACAATGAGACATTTGGCATAATGCGTCGCACTATATGCCCTTATCTACAAAGTTGTTATCTTTTCGCTTGCCGCAAATACATGAATCCTGTTTATGATTAAACATTTTTATCATTGACGTAAACATGGCGATCGATTTCTGTTGTTTTAATATTAACAGCGGATGTTTGTTGTTTATGAATTTACATTGAATTTAGTAACGGTAATGAAGTGTAAACCTTAGCTTTAATTGTAACATTTGGGTAAACAAGATTATTATGAAAATAGTTACTGGAATTTTTTCGCAATAGGCAAATCCTCAATAGCCCAAAATGTTAAGACCACCTTTAAATTGTACGATATTAAACAAACAAATATTAGAAGTTCTACTATATTGCTGTGGTGTGCGTCTATTACACATATAGTACATATGTAATTCACATGATTGTGTTTATTGTTGGCACGCTTAGTAATGCATCAGTACGGCTCATTGCTGCCTAACACTTGGAAGGTAATTGATATCTGCGCCGTAATTGTGCGTTAAAACTCTGTTGTCATTTGTATCTTACGAGAAACCCAATACTGGTACTACAATAGTTCGAATCGTATATTTCGTTCCTTTGAATCTTGCGTTAGACTTCATTATATAAAAAACGAATAATTTAAAAATCTACGCTCGTTTAAACTTTTATAATTTCAGTGGTATTGGTAAAAAAAAAAACAAAATCGTCGATAAAATACATAAAATAATCAAATATTTTTGACTGCTGAATAAACAAAAAGAATTATGTTATCATTTTCTTCGTTTTACGGTGAAAGGTTTTTCTCTTCGTCCTTATCGGCCGACGTTATCAATGTACAAAAACTTTAAGAAGCATCAGAGATAGTGCGCAATACCAGAAAGTCTTACATTGCCAGGCTTTAAATCCTACATTAAAGGTTCCGATAATCTGCATGACCTGTGATAAGAGAACGCTATCGATTTTATGGTAAGTGCTATGTTTCCTGCGATTTCACCGAAATTACCGTTTCACCCTGAGAGTACATTAAATAACCATCAGGGTAATAAACTTTATGTGTTTGTGTTGCAATCTTTAATCGCTTCAAGAACGAAGAGATTTACGTGTATTAAATTTGTACAAAGTTTCTTTGCCAAATTTCGTCAGTGCCATTTCATTTGTTAATGCCAAGCAACATGAAATAAAGAGATAATTGCGAGATGGCTCACGATAACTCCTAGCGCGATAAGAACGGATCGACAGACAGCGGGTCGTGTACGTGACTCTCTTGCTTCCCGCCTCACGTCTGACACACTCTTCAATAGGCACCTTCCTTTATTGATGGCCGATCGCCCAAGAAATAGATGTTAAATAGCTTAGAAAAAGCGATCCCTATCAGTCGTACATTCTTTATCAATTGCTCAATGGACCGGACTCGAGTAGGGCATACTGACTCAGACACTACTTGAGAAAATTTGATCTCCTCGAAATAGTAACCGCCGCCGGTCTAGCCCTATTTTTTGGTCTTTGCGTATCGCCACTCATTCAATCGGTCCGCGTTGGCCGCTCGCCAGAACGTCACGGATACCAAGGTTCGATCCACTTTTATAATTGAACTCTGGTCGTATAGTGTTTGCGAAGTGGGATCACGTCGTGTTGCGCCGCTGACACTACGCCCCTAAACCGCTTTCGGTGCATTAGTGCTAGCAGAGTGAAAGCCGGCGTTCTTAGAGACAACTGTTTCGGTTCACTTTGGAGGCGTGATTTAGATTTTTTGTTAGTCGACAAATTAGGGCGCCTGTTGCAACGGCGTTCTTTCTATATGTCGATCGAAACGATAACTTTCTTTAGCATTATTTGTCGGCGCCAGCGTTTCTATAGTTCGCGGCTGCAGTCGATTCAAGGATTGCTTTGGTCGAAATTAGTTTTACGAGCCTCGGCCGCGGCTGTGACGCGTTGGCACACATCAAGCGACGCCATCACTCATTGTTACGTGTATATTATTAGATGTTTTGAATAGTTTACGCTAAACTTACATGTGTCTGGTTTGGTAACCTTGGTAACGCAATAGCCACACGTGACGTACTATAAGCAAGTCGATTACACTCGTCTATAGGCAAGTATAATTTAAATCCGCAACAATTTTAACCCAATTTTAATTATGCATAGCCGTAAAACACATGGAAGAGTTCTTTTACCTTAGCAAAACCTTGATTTAATAAATACTAAAAGGACAAGCATAGGAAATCACGAGTAAGTTTGATATTCAGCATTTATACGTTCATTAGTCCAATAGTTATTAGTGTCAAAGTAAATCCATTAATGTTTCTTGCGTGAAGTCAAGAACCACTAATGGATTTACTTACGTGGATCAATTAGGTGTAACTTTATTGCTACACAATAATTCATTCATGATTCAGATTAAGAGTACTTCCATATACAAGGAAGTTTATCTGTGTTATCAGGTCATCAGATGCTGAACAAAGCGTTCATTGTACGGTCGCATTGCGTTAATTATAATTCATGTCGCGTACTTCGAAAAGTGAATCGAGAGCCGCCGACCGGTTGTATGACCTCTTCTTTAATCGATCTAATTAGTTACAGATTTGGTTTCACTCTTTGCTCTTACTCAAAACGTTAATCCTCACAATCCGTGAACAGCCTTGAATACGTTTTGGTTAAGCCGAGACGAATTTACATTTTGTGTTTCAAAGTGTCTCATTGAATGATTCTCAAGTAAAAAGTAGAAGGCAGAAATAAAAAGAAGACATATGGATATTTATTGAACTGTTGAATTATTCCGTTGTAATATAATTTGTAGAGATTAATGTCTCGGTGTGTACGGAGTTAAATTTTATTGCATTGACATCAAATACATCAAAAAGTTGTGTGGACATATAGGGACAGGCGGATGAAAAAGAGGTGATTCGTAAAGAGACTAGAAAATCGGAACACAAGGAGCTCTATAAGGTTCTTGGAACGGGTTCTCAGCGATTGTCACATCCAATCGAATTCGAATAACGGTAACTGAATGCAAAAAACACCAATGTCTTCAGTCGTCATTGACTACGGACATTCGGAATGCGGCCTGACGAAGACGCCTGTCAAAAGTTCACTGCTGACCTTAAATAGTCTGACGAATCCTATATTAAAAAAAGGGAAATGTGATGCCGCGAAATGATTGTCTTCGTTAATATATTGTTTTTTACAAGTAGGAGAAATTAAAATTGTACAAATACATGTCTCCGAATTTTGGTGTGTAATGTTTCCCATTCCGTATTTAGTCATAGGCTTTTTCGCAACATTTTTCAAATGCACTGAATACTGTTTCTGTTTGTTCTTAAAATAGGACAGGCTTTGTCCACGGTGATTATAGAGCATGAAATTCCTCGTGTTTTAGGTTTTAATATTTGCATACAAAATCAACACAAAATATTTTTGGTGCACGTACTTGTCAGACTTATTTTAAAATTTATTTTTAAAGTGTAATTTTTCATAATTTTCCTTCTACATCCATGACTGTCTTAAAAAATGATATTCTAAACACACTATGAGCTCTGGAAGTGACTCATTCTCGTCTGTTCGCCTTTGCTATCCGTTCAAGTCTGTCTCTAACGTTTGTATCGCGAAAATGCAACTTTACATCGTCGCTAAACAAACTTGGTGCGTGCAGGTGAGCGAGGGCTCTTTTATGGTATCGCCGTTGAAAAACCGACAGCTGCCCTTCGCCATATTAGTGTGTACGCATCGTAACTTGTCCTAAGTCCCAACCTGTCTCGCAGCAAAACGTGTTACCCTAACGCTAATAAAATACATTTAGCAGAAGTCGATGCGGCAGAAATTAATTTTCTTGACGCTGTATCTGCTATTATTTACGATAATATCATCCATGTTGCATAGACTTATGGTTTATTTTCCTATAGCCTATCAGTATGATCAATTAAATACTCATTAAAATTTTTCCAAGTATTAAATTGCGAGAAATTAGAGAAAATCGTTATTTAAGCAACCGGTTAATTGCCACATCTAGTAATGCACATACCATTAACTACGACGAATGTAAAAGTACTAGAAAAGTAAGTTGCCGTCCGCCGGTTTCAGTGCTGGTATCCGCATTATTACCTGCTCACTTGTTTAGTTGTATCGTGAGACAAGTACCAGTAGAAAACCATAAATCACACTTCCAGGATCATTGCACTGCATAAAGCATAAAAATGAAATATGCACAAATAATCTTACTAATATTATAAATGTTAAAGTTTGGATGGATGGATGTTTGTTAGAGTTTGTAGCCTAAAAGGCTGAACGGATCTGGATGAAATGGCATAGATGTAGAGGATAGTCTGGAAGAACACATAGGCTACTTTTTTTGTTTTTATTAATACCACGCGGACGTAGTCGCGGGCGGAAGCTAGTGTGAAATAGTTTCTGCTGTTTTATGAATTTTCTTACAAAATTACATGACATGAACTAAGAATTTACACCGAAATATAGGGTTATTGTAGTTTATGTATCGTGTAACGGTTGTCCTTTCATATGCCTGATTTGTTTTTGATAACAGGTACAAGGTACACGGGTATACGTGCAATATGAATGTAGATTTGTTTTCTATTCTAGATGGTTATTCAATTGACAGTGATTGTGTACAGACGACATGCGGGCCTCGAGTGATACGGGGCTCGGCGACCGGACAATTATTCTACACATGGATTGATTCAATCATACTTTGATTAATGTTTTTCATTATTGTGTGCTTGTGATTAATGACTCAATTTCTAACAAAAATATTATGACGAAATTGTAGCATTTATGACTTTGTTTCTATCATACTTCATATTAATAATTTTATTAATTTTAATATTATAAATGCGAAAGTTTAGATGGATGGATATTTATTAGAGTTTGTAGCCTAAACGGCTGAACGGATTTCGATAAAATTTGGCATAGATGTTGAGAACAGTCTGGAAGAACACATAGGCTACTTGCATTTGTTATTTTTTTAATTCCGCTGGCGAAAGCTAGTGTTCTATAATTAAGTTTGTCTTTATGTCACTTTTGATATTCTTATGATTTAGAAAAAAAAAATATAGTATCCACTTATGGTTCTGGCTATCTAAGAATACTCCTTAATATTAGAAACTTAGTAAAAGCAAGCTCATAAGTGTGACAAAGTGAATCATTGTTTTTCGTCCCACAAGCCCGGATGAACAAAGTTAGAGCAATATAAACTTTGTCATAACACAGGTATATTGTGCGGCATTGCTGGTTACAAAGTCTATCAAAGTTTATACTTACCACAGTTCTATTGTACTCTCGTGCCACTTATGTTAGCTTGTTGCTATGGTAATTTAACCTTCGAAACACTATTAACTTCAGAGATTCATTATTCGGTCTTGTTTTCTTAATAAATAATCGATTTTCTTTAAATGTTCTGTTAATACTACATCGTTGATTGTTTTTAATGGAAAAACAAAAATGTAGTATTAAACGTCTTGGTTACCAGAGTTATTTTATATTCACTTGAAGTTTGGGGTTTCCCCTAGTGAATAAAAAATCTTCGTGTTCATTTTTCGACCTACTTGTACTGGATAACAATGGTTTGGTAATGTTTGTTGAAGAATGAAGCGTATTTCTACCTGTCCTGGGACAAGGATATTGTTTGTACGAATGTTAGCAGGTGACTACGACAAATTTGTGTGCACAAAACAAGGAAAAGATCTACTTTTACGACGAAATTTTGACCTTTCTGTTTAATGCTGTGTTTTACAATGCATTTGCAAAGTAAATGCTCTAATAAAATCATATTAATTTTGTAATAACCTTTGAAATATCTACGTGTTCGGCTCATTTTGATCGATTTTTTGTTGGGTCAATTATGTTTTGATTTTTCTTTAATCTTTGTAGCCCGTCCTTACCGTCATCAATGCCAATGTCATTGTTATCGCAGGGTCGTTCACTTGCGTTTGTTTTTATAACCGATCGCGATGTTTCTAAAACAATCTGTGTTTGTGTATTCATTCGATGATCAAACTTTCTCTTCATTTATAGAGTTAAAACAACATTAATTTGAGCTAGAATTCAGATATTATTTTTAAATGAAAAGAACAGTGTGAGTATTGTTCAATGGTCACGAAGTTTGAGGGTTGGAAATAATTCTAATTGATCCTTACAAATGGTTAGCAGCGAATGTTAACGTCGATTACACTAGAAACAATTAGAGTTAGACCCCATTTCCACCACGGTTTGCCCCGCGATTGATATTTCTATAGCAACCGGCAATAATAATTACAAAATCAAACCGCGCGGTAAATGTTGAGGTGCTAGTATAGCGTAGTGAAATAAGGGTCTATTGATTGCACTGCACGACCTGAGCATCGGGCATTGTACAGTCGAGTGCATAGTGCGGGATACAATGACGGCTCGGTTAATTGTGAGAGGGAAACGCGGCCAATTTGCGAGACACTAATTGTATGTTTGTACGCCTATGGTCCCCGCTTCCCCGCAGTCCCCGTCTAGTCTGTTGAACCCGACCAGTAATCAATGTATTTGTCTACTTGGGTTTTGGGTTCAAACTTTTTTTAATTGTTTTTAATTTGTATACTGTACCTAAAAGAATATACAAATAGACTAGAAAGATTTTTCCTATGATCCTTTACTAGAATTCCGTTTTGAAAACAAAATTAAAGGATAAAATAAATATTGCAGCTGTAAAAGATAACAGAAAGCCTGGCGCCAGGTAGACAAGGATCGAACATATGGTCAAACGGATGGATTCTAACAATAAACTGACTATACCTCAGGTAAACTTTTGCTTAACAGTACATAAAACTTGTTCTTACCGTCTCGTTAATGTTTTGTTATAAATTAAGAAAAAACAGCGGGTTGTTTTTCTGTGTAATAACTTCTACGATATCAAAGTGAATTATTTAGAAATCATTTGACAAATACTAAAAATTGCATAGTTGTTGGCAATAAAAGTGCACGTGTATTACAAGCTATTTAAATAAGCTTGATTTATAAATCCTCTCAAGAGTGTTTAGATTTATTATAACTTATTTTAATTAGTATAGTTTTAAAGGAAGAATCTATGTTGGTTCAAAATTACATATACGTTTTTAATAATACTTTCTTTTTTTGTTACAAAATAAAAATATACTCCTAAAAAGCAGCATTAAGTTCTATTATAACAGTATTACTTCCCCATCCCTAACAATGCAATTATTGATCGTAAGAAATAAAATGCACCCGCGTCCCCCTTGCAACAAAGCCACATCGACAACGCCCTATGAAGGGCTACGAAGGACCCTCACTAACGCAACGTGCCAATTTATTGCCTATTTTTGCACAATGCAACACAAAATTTATTACGTGATAACCGTCAGAGTTTCACTGTTTATTAGACAACAGGATTTCTATCTAATCCGTGGAGATTTTCAGTTACAATACTGGAATGAGTGTTAGGGCCTGTCCCACCTCTTGCTGATAGAGGCTCGGATAGCTTAAAAATGACGCCACTGTCAGATAAGGGAACAAAATCCGATATCACATCACACATTTTACACGTTGGATATTATTAGACAATTTACAATTTGGTGAAACAGGTCCTTAGTATTTTAATTTTTCCCAATCGTATAAAGCTTTCATGTCTTTCATTTTATGTAATTGACCGAAGAGAAATTAAGGAAGTTATCAAGGTTTAAAAGTCTTAAAAATTGTTCGTAGTTTTTCAATAGATTTAACTTTTTAGTTGCATTTGTATGTTAATCGAACTATGGCAAACTTTTTGCGGAACTTTAAAATCGATAGTGCAACTAGGGTCTGTACGAGGGATGCATAACAAATGGATTGTAACTGGGGACAGTAACTTCAAGGGATGACCCTTGCAGCGACGACGTACGTCGGACACGTGTCTTCGTGCCTGCGTCCGACAAACACAAAGCCGACGCATTTTGATGACTTTATCATAAATGCAATCTTTGAATTAATTTTTTTATTAAAAGGCCGAGATAATTGCGTTTTGTTTTGTGAATTAACATCTTCATTCATAGCGACATGAACTTATCTAAACATATTCTATAGGGCTAACAGAACTGTTCTTTTGTGGTTAACTCAAGTAAACAACTGTGTTAAGTAACGTGGTTTAACTAAACATGATTGTGAAATGTAGATAAAAATATTTGTGATAAAAAAGAAAGTGTTGGACGTCAGTTATGTCATAGTAGTGAGATCGACAGGCGGGTCGATGTGATGATTAATTTTATAAAAGCATTGTTGTCAGCCGTGCACCATGGTGACCGATTGTTGCGCCAACTCTTTTGTTGCACACAATGGAAAGTAAAAAATCACCGCCAAATGCAACGCGTGCGTTCTTTGAGAACTCGCGGGTGGAGATTAAAACGCACCCTACGTTACGCCCCCGGGATTGTCTGGGTCTAGGTGTCTGTGAAAAATTGTGCTCTCACGTTGATGAACTTTTTGATTTTAGGCATATTTAATTGGTGATTTTTACATCCAGGATTTGATAACCTTTTTATATTGGTAGTTTTATTATCGTTGAGAAAACATACTATATGGAATTAAAAAAAAATCATATTCAAACAATTTAATAGTAGTTTTTGCGTGTGTCACGCTACATTTATTACTCGGCTAAATATTTCCTAACACAACATAACAGCTACGCAGTTACCTATTTCCTGTTGTTGATTGCGGCATACTTCCTCACTTGTAGATACAATTTTTTTCCATCACGTTTCCACCATGGCCGTCCCGCATTGCACGTTAGAACAATTGTTTATTTTAATAATAAATGGTAATAATTTATTATATTTTCCGTGTGATGTAACTGTGTGTGTTTTGGCAGTGGAAACGCATCGGTATACCAGCTGGCTTTAAGTAAATTAGGTCTTTGGGACAGTAAATGATTCTATATGAGATAATAAGATTCTTTATTGAATCATCATTGTTTACAGGATCAATATCGCTTTGGCTCCTTAACTAGGAAATCCTATGTTTAAGGTGCCAATGCCTGCCTTTCAGGTACATTTAACAACAGAAAGAACCCATATGAATTACAGAATATGGTGCTCAAGTTATCATGGTACATTTATAGTGAGGGTCGAATGCCCCAGAACTTTATGTTTAAATCTAAAATAAGACATAGCGACCCAGTTCCCCGATGAAGTGGGTCACAGTTGAGCGCGCACCCCAACACCATCACCGCATCAAGCGCAGGAATGCAAGGATCCGCATGATGCGCGCTGCCCACCGCCCGTGACCGCACAGCCTGACCCCTCACCTGCCTTTGTTCTCACGCTCCAACGGATCTCACATATACATATATAGGTTAAGCACGTATTGCTCTTATTTTACTATCATCGTTGTGCCGTTAATAATTCAAATGCTAGGAATCTGCGTCATCTCGAAAAAAACTTAATAAAAACTCGAGTTTCGTGAAACCTTGTTTTCGTTTTCTAAATGCTTAATTCATATTTAAGTAGACTTAAGTTTCTAACAGTAAAAGTCGACGTAGTGAAAGAAGGAAGTCAAACAAAGAAATAAAATGAATATAAAAGTAATAAAAACTTTTACAATATCCGTTCTTTGAATTAATATGTTCTTAATACGGTACAATTGCCATACTCGTATTTACATAATAATAAGCGAAACGATTCTAAGCGCTGCACAATAAATTTTCTTTGCTCGACTTATATCCGTTAATTTAGTAGCGTTATTGGAAATAAGAAATTACTCTTCCGTGATATTGTACTATTGGAAAGTGATACAGAATAACAATCAAAACATCGTGAGAATAAACTGGATGTACGCGTAAATAAAAACAAGAAATATATCAAACAAGTTATCGTCCAGGAAGAAGGTATCCGGAATATCGTATTACGTGATCTAAATAGACAACATTAAAATTTCTATACGCAACAAAATATTGCAAGTGTCTGAGATATTTGTTTCTTGTATTCGATACAATTGTAACATTTGTTAAAAACATTACAGTTTTCTCTTATCAATTTACTGTTGTAGCTTCAAAGTTTCATCCATTATTTTCGCTATTAGCTGGCTGAGCCGCCAACTGTTTCATCGCCATTACAAATCCGTCAGAGATCACGACCGCTGATCACTCCTGCGTTTCCAATTATTACTTTTCCCACGTTTTACTAGCTAGATTCCGTTGGCTTATAATCTCAAGGAAGTGCTTCTTTCTCATCATTTCTAGTTTTAATGGATTTTGTTTTTGAAATTTTTCTATGTAATTATTTTCACTTCCGATTTTTGCAGTAGAAAATCCTAACTCTTCTTAAACAAGGTTCCTTTTTGTACTGTGATTTAGTCAAGATTGCGAATCTACACAATCTTTAAGTGTCAAATTACAATAATAAAATAATTAGGTTAATCGATTTCCATTATATTAATCGATTTATGCATTAACTTTGATTGACACAATTTCGATCTGACGCTGAGAATTGTTACAGTTTAATGCTAGTACAAGTCAAGCGCTTGAACTTGGTCTGAATTGATACATAGTGGGTATCTAGTTATATTGTAGAGCGGTTCTTGTTAATGTTAAGATACTCCGGCAACACTAAACTTCAATTTGTTGTAATCTAAAGATCCCGGCTTGTGCCTTGACCCAAATTATACGCGCAGACGCGGCGGATACAAGCCAGAGGTCCGCAGCATGTATGGAATAATTTATTATCACAGCTTACGTATTCATACTATATAAATAATATGATACATATGTTTATGCAGAATAGAATTGATTACTGATATACCGTGACGGTCAAAGCAGTCATTTGTGAATGATAAGTCGCAATAAATTAGAATATTTTTTGTTGACTCTACGACATGTTGTAACAAACTTTGCAATACTGTTTGCAAGTTTTGTTATGGTTTAAATTCGTAATTGCTTTACGTACTACATATAGAATTTAATCTTTGCCATGAATTCGATTAATGGTGCTTTTAAACTTTTGAGTTCAAAAAAGTCCAACATTCTGCAAACATGTGCTTTACAATTTTGCATATGAATCTTCTTCCAACACTGTCTTCACTTGTGAAACGTTTTAATTTCACTGTGAGGGATCTCGGCGCAGCGCCCTAAATTTCACGGCGCACTGCTGTGATTTATTGTCCGGAACTCTCCTTGTCTTACTACACAATAGTTCCTACATTGTTTCTCCGAGGTATACGCCGTTCTGTTCATCAAACTGAACACATACTTTGTGGTGGAAAGTATTGTATGGAAACCGTATTCTTATAATGAAAAAATGTCTAGGAACCTAATCGCTTAGGTGGAGTCGGTGAATACCCATTTTGCTTAATACTAGCTTATGTGTATCAGCTCACTTAATGCGTCTTCTACTACTATTGACGCTCATGCATAATTAATTTGTGTTGTCACTATTTCTTCAGTCACCCTTTTAATATACTAGCATTTCTCATTAATATAAGTCATTTCTTTCAGATATTATTTTTCTCCTTCAACGCTATTTAATCAGTTTGTGCTTATGAATGAATTTACACGTCAGCCAATATATGATTTGAAGAAGTTATCGTCCAACCTTTGGCTCTCACCTCGTGTTTTATCTCAGCACATTAATTTGCCAGATAAAGTCAATGTTTGGCGCCACAACATACCAGAGATTGTAAAATCAAAACAATAACACCTATATAGTTTTACGAGTGATTATATAATTTGATTTCTGATGTTGCATAATAAAAATCCTTTATGATTGTTTTATGTCCTTTTAAGTTTCGTGAATGTTGAAGCATATTTGATTTTTTTTTTAAATTGGAATTATTCAGGTGGCTTATTACTTTTTATTAGAAACTGTCGATTTATTTAATATCGTGGCTATCGACCCTTTAACGTTCACGTAAGTACAAACCAGCTCTTAGTGGCAATATGTAAATGAGACGAGAGTATATAGGCACGTAGATCTATTGCAATTAACATGTTCTATTACTTGTTAGAGCGTGACTCACGAACTTTCCGTACTGCTTCGTTTTATATTGAATTGCCTACGTAGTGCTATCATATACAGGTTAGAAAACAAACTAGTGACGTCACTCCTCGTAAAAAATTTTGCTTGATACAAATCAAGACTACTCTTGCATTAAATAAAAAATGCTCTACAATGTTGATCAAACGGAGAAAGAAATGCAATGGAAGTAACGAGCTGTGTCAACAGTTGTAAGAAGCATGTCGGTAGTTAGTGCTGTGAGTAAACTCATTGAGGACTTGCGTGCAAACACCTGTCATTGACGTCATTGTACCGCTGTTCAAATGCAGATTATACGTGGAACATTGCTACTATTCTCGTTTCTCAAAACACTCACGCTCAGTTTGTTTGTGCGGTTATAGCGTTGTATATTTGTTTGGCTGTTTGTTTATGGCGTGGTGTTTTTTGTTTCTTTCGAGTTGTCGATTCGCATAATCGTTACACGGATTGGATTTGCTTCCCGAATTATTGACGTTACGATTTTTTTGTTTTATGTATACTTGATTAATGTATAGTTTTGTCAGATCATATTAGTAATTGGAGACTTTATTTGAAGGTTAACAGAAGGTGTGTTGTCTAATTTACATACACCTAAATTAAAATCAACATGATGTGGTTGAAATTCATCTATAGGTAACCTAAATGTAATTGATATTACTGTATGGTTTTTTTTTATAATTAAAATAGATATAACTATTTTTTCTATGTTATGAAGCAACAAATGTTAGCATAGTACGATTGCTGTTATTGCGAAAAAAAAATAATGAACAAAATATATGTTATGTTCTTGTAACTGCAAATATAAAGAAAAAAATCTTTTTAGAAGCATCCACATTTTAACCTGCAGTGCCAAGCTTCACTCGCCTAGTAACTTGAACAATCTCTGATCTTTCAAAAGAAGTGTCACTTGCTCCATTTTTATGATACTGTGGTAGTGAAGCGATCTAGCGATTAAGTACCTTGATCAAAGCATTCGAGAGGAACTTGAAGAAAGGGACTTCAGCTTTGTCACTTACTTGACCGCGTTTTTCATTCAGATTTAAGAATGATCGAATAGTAGCCCGATTTAAGATGTTATCAGAAAATGTTTTGATAGGATGTATCCAATTAATTTCATGATATGGATGTTTACAATTATTTACTGGCATTTTACGTATGAAGTAATTTAAACTCATTCATATCCTGAGGCGAACAGATGTTACGTTCGTATACACTACAATTATAACTTCCAACGATTAACGTAGTTTATAAAAGGAATGCTGCCCGTTAATAAACTCGAACAAAAGTTTACGTAAGCGGTCTTTTTGTTATCCAACAAAACAGACGGCACCCAAACATCTTGAAAGTGCGATGGTATCAGCGATGTTTCGTAACGAGCGTGCCCTATCGTACCGTATCGTGCGATTCAATGGATACTTATCGGATTGTGTTCGAGTGAACATATTGCAACGACTTGAAACGATTAATTATATGCATTTAGAGTTATGTAAGTTGACGGTGACAAGAGATGGTTAGTTTATCAGATTTATGTTTCACTTTGGATAACCTGAATCAATTAGATTTTGAATTACGAAATTTAAAAAAAATTTTACAAATCCATCGTATTAATAATATGATGTTGTTGCCTAATGTCCATTGTTTTAAAGTTATAATAAATATATATTATAAATGCGAAAGTTTAGATGTATGGATGGATTGATGTTTGTTAGAGTTTGTAGCTTAACCTTTTCAATACCACGCGGACGGAGTAGCGGGCGAAAGCTAGTTGTATATTTAGATAAATGTACCTAAGATGTCTTTCGCAATCACATCTCGACCCACAAATGTATCTAATTGAAAACTATTTCGAGATTAACTACAGAGTGCACTGAGGTTCACTCAAGTATTTTTCATTGGTAATAATAATTCAACTTCCTGTTTACATTTCTTTTAGATAGCAATCGTACTTGAAGTTTGATAGCCAATTCTAACTTTAAATTATTTAATGATGTCAACATTTTGGCAAAATATCGATAGCGTATTGTAGCATCACTAAAAAAAGCTAACTGCAGTTCTGCTCACGAGGTGATTGACACTTTTCTATAAAAGAAACAGTCTATTGCCGACTCTTTCACTATCCTATAAAAATCTCCGAGTCTAAAAATAAAACTCTTAACTCGATGTTAAAAATAATCCTTTCAGATCTTTGGATACAGAAATGATAGCATTTTCTTCGCATATTCAATATATTGTGCATTTAGAAAACGACGTGAGTTATATAACTGCTTTTATTATGAACTTGGTTAAACTGCAAAATTTTCGTTTTATTTGCAAAATAAACAAAAACATCACCAGAACGTGACTTGTTTTATAAACATTGTTCATGTCTAGAATCCATTATTTTCTTATAACAATTGGTGCCATCTCTGACATAAGACAGATATTTTTAATCTGTACTAAAATTGTAGATGAAAGATTTGATTGTTTGTTTGTATCGTATAGGTTTCGAAACTACTGAAAGATTTCAAAAATTCTTTCGCCATTAGCAACCTACATTATCACTAACATAGGCTATATAATAGACATGAGACATCGTTGGAAAGGGTATTGATGGCAAAAAAGACATGAGACGTATATTCTTTGCCATCCAAGCAAACCTGGGGCGGATCGCTAGTCATTTAGATTTTACAAAAACAACAGATCTTGTATTCATCGTCAAATATTTTCCACTCGTGATTGACTTCAGCTACAAAACATTTCGCGGTCAGTGCATGGCTATAGAAACTACGTGAGAATGAGGCCTGCACTGAGATAGCCAAGTTCACTGTACCATTTTCACTTTCCAATACATACCCGAGCGTAGTCACGGATATGTGTGATCTTTAAAATATCTCAAAGAAACATGTTACTTGTGACTTGTGACACAATCTGAATATGTATGTTGTAATTTCTAAAAATATTTTTGCATGTCATTTTTTTCCAGAAATTTGAGATTTCCACAGATTTCTGATTACACTTATCTGTACATTTTTGTTGTTTTTTAATCTGCATCTTATACAACCTTTTGTTTTTATTTTCAGGTACTTGATATCTTCTTTACTGATTGAAAATTGGTAATGTATATCTAGGTATAAGCTCCTAGTCTATACTATATAAAGTTGTATTTTTTTTTAATATAAGAAAATCAGTACCAACTGCCTAAGAATGTGATACTAAGTAAAGTCAAGTTCAAAACCTAACAACGGTGGAATAAACACTTCAATTAGCTAACGGATTCGTTATTCGCTTCTAAAATAACAATACTACATCAGTTTGGTAATACTTTTTTCGACATGAGTCATTTTTATCGCTCTGTATGTCCATTTGTATTCCGCAACCGGCACGCGACGCGACGTGATGAATCAGGATATAGGAATGACGTCGCAGACATGTGTGGCCTGTCTCTACCCTGGTCGCTTTCTATTATGTTAATCTTTAAATGCGGTCAATCGATCAGTGTGTTTAATGCTTGATTCGCTCTTATAAGCGTAATTTCCACGGCTATTATCTGCTTGCATGTAGCTTCTATAAGCGTTTACTTTATTTTATGTGTGTGTGGTTGTAAATTATTATGTGAATAAGTGATTTTGAGCGTTTTATTGTCTGTGAATAAATTAAATCGTAAGTTGATATTAAATATCCAGCTCGTAAAATACTAGCTTTCGCCCGCGACTCCGTTCGTGTGGGATTGAAAAAAAAACAAAACTGAATAGCCTATTTGTTCTTCCAGACTATCCTCTACATCTATGCCAAATTTCATCGAAATCCGTTCAGCCGTTTAGGCTACAAACTCTAACAAACATCCATCCATCCATCCATCTAAACTTTCACATTTATCATACTCGTATTAGTATTAGTAAGATTTGTAAAATAGTTTTAGAGACTTTAGTATTAAAGGCGAACACTATTTTAAGTTAATCTAAAATTTTCTAAAACGTGTATCTAGGAGTACTTCTTTACAGAACGTAATCAGCTTTGAAATATACCACAAAATTGTTTTCTGCGGTTTTTAATACGAAAATCATGATTTATTATAATGACTTTGCTAGTGAAAGTGTCTCAATGGTAACCGAAGACTTCATACAATGGCCGGCCCATGATTGATGAACCGCATTCAGTTGTAGTTTTTTCTTACATCTTTTAGTATTTTTCCGTCGTTTTCACCGACTATAATACGATTGAATAGAACTCGTATGTGAAAAAAGTTGATGAACGACTCAGTGAACTTTAAGATTTCATTTTCTATCAATCGTTAGATGCTTGTTGTAAGAATAATAATTGTTGTGCAAGAAATATTGGCGCAATATTATAGTAATGATTACCCCAAAATTACATCTTGACCTGTGCAGACCTATCGTTTGTGTTTAATTTGTTATATGAAATTATATTATATGAAACATTTTTAGGTATAAAATCATACTAACATACTGTAGAAAAAAAAATGACGTAAATTATAAATATTTTTATGTAAATGTAAATTTGTTTACGCATCAATACATATAAATGTACATTTCAACAGCTATAATTTAAACAAATAATTTCTTTTATTCATAAGTTAGTTCAAATGCCCATTCTGATTGATTTATTGATATTTTTTCGAATAGTTGAAATGTACAAACGAACGGACCTGTGTTTGGTATTCGTGTGCGCGGACGATGTGTGGACGACGAATTAACGAGCAATTAACAATTCAAACACATTGTGCAACCGGTGTTACGCGGTGTCGTTGCACTTGATGGCGGGAACGCCGATGTGCGGCCTGACCGAACACGTTAACAAACATTATAACACATTTTAGGAATCAGTATTTTACTTAAAAGCATAGAAAGAAAGAACGTCGGTGGTGGGTTTCATCACTTGACTTGTAATCTACTGGTCTTGGGTTTGAATCCCGGCATGTATCATATGATTTTAGATTTTTTCGAATTTCATACTTACATAATTTACCCGAGGTTCTTGCGGTGAAGAAAAACAACGTGATGCAACCTGCACATATCGGCAAAGAAATTCAAAGATATGTGTGAAGTCAACCAACCCTCAGT
This sequence comes from Papilio protenor, assembly GCA_029286645.1. Lineage (NCBI taxonomy): Eukaryota > Metazoa > Arthropoda > Insecta > Lepidoptera > Papilionidae > Papilio > Papilio protenor. Next base: position 1,995,481 of record JAGSMZ010000022.1, read on the forward strand.
GGGTCATCGTGTTTGACTGGCCTAGTCACCCTAACTTAGGGTAGGCTCCAAGCCCCTCAGTAGGATGTATATTGAGCTGGTGATGATGATAGATTGAAAAGTTGCATTTCTTGAGAGAATGCAATACCTCATCCCTTAGAATGTTTTAGCTAATAATGAAAGCACTAATTAATACATAAAAATGCAAGATTTTTCATTATGTACGGAACGGTTTTGATCCAACATATTGTGCTCATATAATTTTTGTGTACATTGCATATTGTTCCACCATCTGTTGCGTTTGCGCATGCATTTATACTTGGTATTTATATGACGATCATTTACGAGAACGTAGGCGGTGTGAATTTCGAGTTTTAAAAATACATAGAAATTAAAACAAATGTGAAAATAATCTTGTAATTCTTTATATTGTGTTGTCTCTACCAAAATATGCAGTTCTTGTTAGGCCACAATTTTTTGTTAGGTCCCTTAGTTAAATCCTGGAAGCTTTTTAATTACAGACTTATTTTACTCCTTCGATATTTTTTACGTTTCTTAAGCAATAACTTCGAAATAAGTATGGTTATTATCAATTCGTCCTGCCAATTATAAAAGAATTGGTGTATTAAAAAGCAATGGCGCCGGTCGTTATCAGACAATTCAAGTAACGTGTTTTATTTATAGTCAACCAGTACTGTGATTAGTAAAGGGTACAATTATGAGGCATTTCATTTAATATTATTTCAAATATTGTTAGGGATTTCCATTTTTATTTCGATGTGTCAAGAACATTTTTAATTGAAGTTGATAGTATATATCAATTGTATTAGATTTTTATTAATAAAATATTTGTATAGCGTCCTCAGAACTTTCTACTAAAGGTTCATAAAAGTCAGAACGGGTTTAGGAATGCATACGTGAATTAATAATCTTCCAACAGATGGCGCTAAAAAAATTAATATATTTGCATTATTTTAGAATATAACATTTTGTTTTAAACAAGAATATGTGTAAAGTTAAATTAGACAAAAATATATGCATTGTTTTATATATGTTATTTAAATATGTAACCATGTAACGCGCTAATTTGGTTTGTTTCATGTTTTTATGTTTGTGTTACAGAGTCGGCTTGTTGCATCAAAGTATTCGCTGCGCTAATAAAATGTTATTCTTTGCTCATTTATATTCATGTAAACTATTTCATTTGCGTAATACTTGCAAATGTTTTCATATTTAATGTAACAAACTTGTTAACGTATTTGAAATAAATACTTTCAGACGTATGTTAATGTAATATAGTTTTTTACAATTTACACAGAATTAAGATGAAAATGATACAATTTGCTTGAAATTCAATATCTCAGGAAGTTTTGATCTTCTTTAGATAAAAAAACTAATAAAGCTTTTTATTATGACGCTCGAAAATAGTGGAGCTTTTGTGTTGTTCCAACTGTATCAAGTGGAAGCATCTATGCTAAATAAAAAAGAAAATTTGTTTATCAAGTTATAGTTGGGCAGCTATTCGGAACAGCATAGTTAATGAGATTAGCATAGATATAGTGAAAACGCCCGACTTCCGTACCGTTCAGCTCTGTTTGATGCGCGTTGAATCTTGCTGGCGATCAAAATTACGCTTTTATACGAATTCCTGTCTGTTAAACTCCAAACCGATTAGGGTATTCAACCGATAACATAAACTGTGTGTTACTACCTGTAAATTTCACATATCAGTTGCTTATAAGAGCGTGCGCACCTGAAACTAAATTATCTCACAACTGTTTAGTCTCGATTTGATATCTATGAGCTTATATTAACCTAAAGATACGCACACTATTCGATTTTCAGTTGTGAAATTAAACAGTTGAATTGGCTGCGAAACAATCGATAATCGAACAACAGTTGTGCGATAGTTTAGTCAAAGGTTACATCCGCTCTAGGGCTCAAATCAAATTAAGGTTTTTATGTGTTACGTTTGCCAATGTTTTTAATCATCAGATAGATATTTGTTGGAACTTATTGAAATTTACATGGCAATGCCGCGGAAAAACTAATGTTATATAACATTGCTGTTTATTCTATTTACATTTTTAATCGGAATGGTAATAGCTCGTCTATAAATAACGCATTAAAAATGTTGCCAGCCTCTGCACATCATCCGGTTTTCCCCATAATTTAAATCACGCCTTCGAATGGTTTATAATTACCTATGTTAACGTATATGTTACGTGATAACAAACTTAATATAGAAATTTATTCTGTTTGGATGTAGGGCGTATCTTTAATTACATGTTTTGTTGGTATCTTAAATATTAGAATTACATATATTGATCTTAATGGCCGCTATACGCGGACTGCATAAATCAATTTTAGGTAAAGTCGCCCAAAGCTAACAGCTTGAAGTCATCGGTACCAATTTTTAAATTGATTGGAGCAGTCCGTGTATAGCAGACTTAATAGTGTAACTAACAAATGCGTATTTGTTGATAGATAAATGTAGAAAAAAAGAAGATAGGTTTGTTAAAGTAGAATTCTTAAAATTTCAATACTCGATATAATCTGTAACATTTGTGTAGACGTAGCCTAATCCTACCGCCACGTGGTGTACAGCACGTGGCGGTGATGTAACGGACATGAGCGTTGGTCAGCGACGTGCCGCGTGTTTACCTTAGCATAGAGACGCCCGCTTGCATAACACTGGAAACGTCCGTTTGAACTTGTCCACTTCCACACACGAATCTGATTGCTCAAGAATGTTTCTTGTGATATCCGATAGAATGGATCTTTGTTTCATAACACAATCATGTAGTACTACGCAATATTAAGCGTTGTTTACCTTTATTTTAAACTAGTTGTTGCTCGCGGTTTCGTCATCGTCAAATTAAAAATGTACTGTTACTCATTGATAACGTAGCTTTTTATTGGTGAAAGACTTTGTGAAATCGGCCCAGTAGTTTTTAAGTTAATTCAATGCAAACAAAAATACAAATTTTTCCTCTTTATAATATTAGTATAGAAGTAGTACAAAATATTAATTTTTGCCAACCAGAGACTCTTTTTTTATGGATAATTTCATGTAGATGTTGAAGAAACATGCTTATGTTATCAATTCAAGTATCTTTTTATCAAGAATTTAATTTGTACATGTGTAGCTGTATTAAAAATCCTCGCGCCGGTCGCAGAGCAAAAATTTCTCGTTTATTAATAGCTACTGGCGACGCCTTTGAGTTCATTATACGTGTCGTGGCTAATATGCTTTACATGTTAGTGTTTTGTTTTCTTTATTGTTATTTTTAACACGGTTTTATTAAGCGCCACTCATTTTTATCTTGATACCGACTATTGTTGGAGGATATCAAATTCCAAAACACAAAAACTTTGTTATCTATTTTTTTAAAGAGGTCGTAAGGAATGAAAATACTTTTTTAGAAATGTTTAAATTGAATGTTCGTTTAAACATTCTCGAGGCAATATTTTGCTTTTAAGATCCCTCGCAGATAACAGTTTTTATCGAACGATAGTTTGGTCGGGCGGTTAATTTGTATCAACAAGTATGGAGGTGGGCACATTACATAGATTTTGTTTTATCTAACAACTAGCTGTTCCCCGCGACTTCATCTGCATTAAATTGTACAAACTTTATTTTATTGTTTACACTTGTCAAATGTCAAAATTCAGATGCATAAATGACAACCTTGCTTCCTTGATGTTGGCAGCATGTAGTTTATGGTCCCTTTCCCACAGGGTTTTTTCCAATTTATTTACCCCCTAAGTTTAATAGCGTGAATATATATAGCCTAAAGCGTGTCGTAAGTGTTGGGCTTTTTATTAAACAAAGAATCATTGAAAAACATGCTGTGATTGCTGACATCCTACGCCACGAAGTAGTGTGTGTTTACGCTTTATTATATTAGTATAGACAACAAGCTTAACAGTCCGATCCGATCAAACTATCGGCCGATAAAAAGGTTGTAGTCTGTGGTCGCCCTTAAATTATTCACAACAACACTATTCTATCATCACATTAATAACTACTTCGTACCCTGAACAAGTACCACATATCATGTAGTAGGTTACCTACATATTAACGTAATGCTAATTCAACAATAAGCCAAAACATAATGTTAACAATTTCTTAGTCTAACTTTCATGTTAGTGCCAACTTAACAACGCTTACATTAGTTAGCTGTTGATAAATAACAGGAAACAAGTGAACTCGTACACGGCGAAATTCATTCAGACGATAAATTACGCAAAGCCGAGCTTCATAATCTATGCAGGGAGTAAGGCGCCTGTTAGATATCTACAGGGTTGACTATCGACATTTCATCTATAGAAATATGTTTACAAGGTTTATGGACGATAACTGAAATGACATTAAATTATGTGACAGCCTCATATTACGACCACGTTTAAACTCATAATTCTATTAAAGTTTTGACGATTGTCAGATTGTAAGCGGCCCTTAAGAAACGAAATATTTAAGACTTCATTCTCTTTTTCTCTACGTGGGGTTGGCACATTAATATTCTTTTAACTTTATTTATGAAAATGTGATTTACTGGGAACAGTTTTTAATAACTTCTGTTTACCAATTGTGACAACCCTAGATTAATGCGTGTCTAGACACTAGAATATCGTGGCCTTAGAATTGGCTACGACGTATAAATTTTCATCACTGAGTACATTAATTTGTAAGTCGAAGGCGCGTGCGGTTTTTCTGTTAGGGATTATGTTACAGCTCTGGTGTGCATTTAGTATTAATAGCCTTGTTTGAATTAACTTCAGTAGGTTAAAGGAGTTTCAGCGAACCTTTTTGTGTATACGACAGCAAAAAGTAATCTCAAAAGATCAACCTTTAAAAATAATGTCACTAATTTAAATATAACTAAACAAGGCTTCTACAAGCTATTCTTAATCTAATGCATATTTTATAAGATCACAGTTGATAAGCGAAATTTAATTTTCACATTTTAAATATTAAAAATGACTGTAAATAACGCAAAGAAAGCTCTGGAACAATCCAGAACAGAGTCAAAACGTTTTGGAAACTTACATTTATCTCTGTTTTTCTCAAATAGAGTGAGTGGGATGACAATATGCTTACGAGTGTCTCACCAGTAAACTGCATTGCCTCGGCACGTGTTACTTTATGCCTTGATTTGTGGTTTCAATCGTGTTATGTTTTTGTTATATTTTTTTAAGTATTGTCATTCAATGACTGGTCAGCCACTGATTTGGAACAGGAAGGTGATCGACCGGTCTGAGATATTCAGCTAATGCAAATATTAATATCGAATTATTGTTTACTAGCTGTTGCTCGCGACTTCGTCCGCGGGAAATTAAAAAAATAATCAACAAAGTATAGTCTGTGTTACTCACAGATAAATACCTTTATTACGGTAAAAGAATTTAAAAAATGGGTCCAGTAGTTCTTGAGTTATTTCAATACATACAAAAATAAAATTTTTTCCTCTTTATAATATTAGTATTGATTACATTTATATCTTATGGTCTTAGCACGAAAATAATTATCATTATTATTTTATGTATTTTGATAATTTATTGATAGCAAGATTACTATGTAGACTTTTACCAAGGAATCGCTTTAGGGCACTAAATTAACCGATGTGTACAACTCCTTTTTGACAAATAATGTTTAAAATTATTGATTTCAAATGTTCAAGCCGAGCATCTGATCAACCAATTTGTCATTACTGTGTTATTAACCTCAAATGATGTGAGATAAAGTGTATCTATATCACTCATGTTATAAATTTATCCCCGAGCACACCTACACGAAGGTCGGCGGAGTGTTGAACCGTTTGTGGACGTCCTGCGATTGTCATCACGAAAGCGAATTAACTCGACTGTCAGGCTCGTATTAAACAAGCGTTTCATACTGCTTTATGGAACGGTAAGAAATGGTTTTTTTATTTATTTCAACTGACGCCGGATTTAAAAAACATGTTTACTTCTGTGTATAACAATTTTATTAACAGGAAAGTCTTTTTTGTGTGGCATTGAATAGGCTACGAAACTACTGAACTGATTTCTAAAATTCTTTCGCTATTAGAAAGCTGTCATCACTGAGCAATATGATAAATATGAATATAGGCTGTTTTAGATCATCGGGAAGGGTATAGATATGACAGAAAAGATATGAGGAGTATATTTTATGCTACCCAGGAAGCTGGAGCGGTTCACTAGTAAAAAATATTAATAATGTTGCAAGAATTTGGCTATAGATTAAATTAAAATATTTTACTGGACTATGCTTTGCATAACTTAGTTCATATTTAGAATTTTTTTGATTGATCTATTTTTTTCTAATATTGTTTTAATTTATCGTATGTTTTATCTCTTACTCGTAATCGGATTCTGTTTTACAGCATGTAGAATGTTTTTCCTCAATATGATCACATATGTCTTAAAACCATTTACAAGTATCTACTCGTACGTTGATTTCTGAGCGGCGTGGGACAGTAACGCAATTTTTATATCAGCACAAGGACGACGGGACGTGCCCGGAATAGTAACGAGCGCTTTAAATGGGATGAGACGAGACACAGATAAGAGTTACTGATACAATAATTCACAGCGTTCATAATGCGGGAACAAAATACATTTTTAATTTCAAGATGTCGCCAACGGCTTCTTCGTGTAATTAAAAAAACTAGGCTATGTGATCCAGATCGCAAACTCTTTTAAGGTACGTTTTAGTATTTCGCCGTTAGTTTAATTAATACACTAGCATTCGCCCGCGAGTCCGTTCGCGTGGAATTCAAAAAAATAAAAGTGAGTAGCCTATGTGTTCTTCCAGACTATCCTCTACGTCTATGCCAAATTTCATCGAAATCCCATCAGCCGTTTAGGCTACAAACTCTAACACACATCCATCCATCCATCCATCTAAACTTTCGCATTTATAATATTAGTAAGATTACTTTACTTCAAGAACAGCAATAAAGGCTTATTTAATTTTATTATATAATAATACAAATGTAATACTATAACGTGTATCATGTAGAAGTTAGGTTGATTTTTTGTATCCATTGCACCCGCATGAATAGCAATGGCGCAGCGCCGATGACATTGTCTAAGGTACATAAACAATAAGAACTTGTAAGACAAGTACTGAGACATTTGAATGTTGGAACAGTCTCGTTTTTTAATAAAAAGCCCTCACGATATATGGACTATTCAATGGCTATTTTTAACTACGCTGCGACATGCTTATTGCCTATTTGTTTGTTTTATATGTCAGTATTATGTACACAGAAATTATGAAATTGATAAAAAGAAATAAAGCTTGACTTAAATCTAAATGAACTTTTTGTTAGTTTATTGTGAGAAAGGCAGTTCAACGATTTGAACCTATTTGTTTGTTATAGTCGTCATTTTCAGTGATTTTACATTCTTCAGAGACTTGAAGGTTATAATAATAAAAAAACAAAACCGAATTCCAAACAAAATACACTAAAAACAAAATATTCTAGGCCTAATTTTAGTCCCGTTCCCTTTCCACCCTTTTCTTAAGAGGAAAGGATGGGAAGGAAAAGTGGATTTGACGGTGGAGGAGACGCATAGGAAGGGGAAATGTCCTCTTTATGTGCCTCTCCTCCTCCGTCAATTAAGGGTAGGCAACGCATCTGCAATTGCGGATGTTTATGGGCAGCGGTCGCTTCGCCATTTTGGCGGACTCAGGTGGCCGCTTGCTCGTTTGCCAACTTATAACATTAAAAAAAAAATCTCAAAAAAACAGTACACTAAAAAGTAACGAAATAATTCCATGAAAATAGTAAAACTCCCTTATTGTAGCTGTTATCTCTATATTGTACAATTATTATTACTTTGATGTCGGTGTCAGCCGAGGTATGCAGTGATATTTCTACGTAAGGCTTTCTACATTTTTACCATAACAATTGACAATTGAAAGTATAGTAACGTTTTTAGTAATGACTGACACCGACTTCAAAGTAATAATAATATATAGAGATAAGTCGGTCAATGAGACATTTATATTGCAAACATTATTATATAAATTTGCCTGTTTATTCTCGAATAATTTGCTAAAACTGTCGGAATCCTTCGTGTCGGTAGCATGAATGTAATATTGAGTAATTTAGGAATGCAAGATCGACACAAGTCTATGCATTTGCGAGATCGAAATAGCTATCCGATGACTTTCTAGGAATGTTGTAGTCTTCCCTAGTTAGTCTCGGTCATTGACACGGCTGGTTCCTGCCGCTGCTTGAACTATATTTTAAATACATATTATGCAATAATTGAGAAAATATTTAATTAGAAAGCGTCGATAAGATATCTATACTAATATTATAAAGAGGAAAACTTTGTATTTTTGTATTTTTGTATTTTTGTATTTTTGTATTTTTGTATTTTTGTATGTATTGAAATAACTAAAAACCTACTGGGCCGATTATAAAAATTCTTTCACCATCAGAAAGGTAATTTATCTGTGAGTAACATAGGCTATATTTTATTATTACTAATGTTTAGGAACTATTAATAAACAGCGTGTTTCTGGACGCCGGCGTTAAAAATTCACTAAACTTTAACTTTTCTCGGCTTACGCTGCCTAAACCGTTAGAGCTATATAAAAATGATGTATGAAAGAATTGTAGATCTCAAAAAGTTCTACAGAAAAGTCCGCGATAGCATATATCTATCTTTAGCGGTTTTCTTACAATAACCACTTTTTTGTTTACAAAATGAATTAAAAACCCTACGCTATTTGCAGCGTTCTTTTATTGGTTTCAAAATTAATCCTTATCCAAATAAATGCGTTTGTTATCAGGAGAATTTAATGTAGAATAAAATTGTCTTTTACAGTATTTAAATTGGACTAATAGTTTAGAAGATATCGCGAACACAAACAATAAGGGTAACCGAAAAATCAGCTTTCAAGCTACCGGGCTTAGAAATTTGGAATCTTGCATCGGTAGATTTCTGTTATTACGTAGATTACTACTAAGTTAATACTTTTGGTAATGGGTTGAAAAAAAGGGCGAACGTAATAGGTTATGTTTGTAATTTCACGCGGGCGAAGTCGCGAGCAACGGCTCGTGTGTTAATAAATTGATTTTCTACGACTTAAAAATAATACAAAATATAGCCTATGTTACGCAAAGAAAGATTATCTCTCTAATAGTGAAAGAATTTTTAAAATCGGCCCAATAGTTTTTGCGTGCATCAAATACAAATATTTCGTCTTTATAATATTAGTATACATTTTCTATAAGCAGAAATCAATGATAGTTGTTTCTAAATATGGATGCTTTCGTTTACGTTTCAAGAACAAAACACCAGAGCACGATAAAATCGAGTATTCGTTGATACGCACAACATAATTATAGCCTACTAGCTTTCGCCCGCGACTCCGTCCGCGTGGTATAAAAAAAAACAAAAGTAAGTAGCCTATGTGTTCTTCCAGACTATGCTCTACATCGGTGCCAAATTTCATCCAGATCCGTTCAGCCGTTTAGACTACAAACTCAAACAAACATCCATCCATCCATCCATCTAAACTTTCGCATTTATAATATTAGTATGAAGTATGATATAAAATTCTTATACTACGAGTATGTAACAGTGAATAATTGAAAAGCATTCGCTGTGAAATTACGCAGTTGTGAAACTTCCGTCTCGATGGGCCTCATCGTGTTGTATGTAATTAATTCATACGTGTATTCCGCTTCAAAACATCCTTCGCCAATGTTATTTTCGCATCTCCATATTTACTTATTTACCGCACATTATACTAGAGGTATGTGTTAACATATACTAATATTATAAAGAGGAAAGATTTGTATTTTTGTATGTAATGAAATAACTAAAAACCTACTGGGCCGATAATAAAAATTCTTTCACCATTAAAAAGCTACGTTTACAGTAAGTAACATAAGCTATATTTTTCATTATTTTTTAATTTCATGGTGACGGAGTCGCGATAAATGATATATGGATTCACGACTTGTTCAGGAAAAGATTAGCTACAAATTTTAAATACATTTTTATGCTTGCAACTTTCCGACTTGACGTGACGTAATTAAAAATATAAGAGAGCATTTAAAGTTCATTTAAAAAATACGTATTTAAACAAAAATAAACGGCAAAATAAAATGACGATGTAAAATACTGGTAATGTGAAACAATTCGTCGAATGAATGGTCCGTCATGTGAGTTTTGTCATTTTGTTTGTCTATTCATCGCACAGGGCGTGCGTTACCAGTAACGAACGAGTGCGCAACATTAACAATGACCTCAGCAATTAAATCGTGACTCGACACATCGTGTGAATCGCATTCGTCGCGCTGCCGGAGCGGCGCGGCTTATTTGTTGTGACTGATTTTCTCTGGACATCTCGAGTGTGAAATTCAATTTTGCGATATAGTGAATGAGACTGAAAGAGCTCAAAGATTAAGTAAGAATAGACTAGACAAAAGACTAGTCTAATCTAGACTAGATGAAGGAGAGGAAAGTTTTAAGAATATGCCACGTTTAGGTTGATAAAGACTTAATTTTTGTTGGTGTTAACTTCTATTTGCGATAGCTAATTAACATTTGAATACAAATGTGTTCCCAGACACCCGCTCCGCCCACCAGATTGCAGGCGGTGGCAGCTTGTGGCAGACCGCGACAATTTGTGGCAGCCCGTGGCATAGGCGGGGCGGCCATTACGCTGCGATACACACATTTTTCATACAATACAGCTGTTACTAGCAATGCCACTTGTTGCATTCAATTGAGCGTTGAAACACTGTGATGAATAGACATGGAAAATTTTCTTAAATTTGTGGTATATTCTTATACTGTAATAATAATATTAATTACTTGCTATTCAGTTTCCAAGAGTGAGGAAGCGGCTTTTATTTCCGAAAAACAAATAATTCAAATGATACATCGGCTTTTCCAACTTCCTTATTTGCATTATCTTCACACGTTTTCGTTCGTTTGTTTAAATGTCGATAGTTTCCTTATAAGCGGCATTGATTCAAGCACCTTGAACCCACATCAAACATTTCCCTCATCGAACAATAAACATCGATGGCCATTGTTGCCAATAACCGATCGCTAAGTGCGAAACAAATAACTTTATTTGTGTGAATCAGACATGTGACTGTATCTCCAGGGTTAATATTTTATTGACAACTAAAAGTGGGTTTCAACTGCCGAAAACATTGTTATCTCTTTTTCTTTAAGTAAATAGGAGGGACGGCAGTTTTTACATGTGTTTTGGTAAAGCAAACCTTGTCATCGCCAACTTGCCCTTGTACCTTCGGAGGACACATTATGTGATGCTCTTCTATACATCTCTAACAGCCGTCATATCTGAATTCACTCCCTTGTACACAATCCATACTTTCTTCGGTATCATTTATCTACCTTTGTAGCCATCTACATTCAATTTTGGTACTTTGGTAAAGGTACTTTAATTCTTCGATCCAACAAGAATATTTTTTTTTTTAGATCTAATGCAAAAATAATTTATAGAAGTAATCTATACTTCAGGTATAAAATCGTTTGCAGTTTATTTAATTTCGTATAGTAATTCACTTAAACGCATCTATTAAATGCTTGATAAGTTAAATAGACGTATTAAAGATGTAATTACAGGCCGGACGATCTCCTGCACGGCGCCATGTTTTCTGTAGGCGCGTGCTCTGTCTTCGCCATTTTAAGGTCTCGCGCCCTAAATGGTAAACACCTTATGTAGACAAATGTAATGTTCAAGTGCACAGCCCCTTTCCCTGTTATGTGCAAGCTTTTGTTACCCAACTTGTATGTGATACAACCAAGGGGTCTGTTGGGTCTAACGCGACAAAACAACTCGTTGTACACAAAAAATCTACGGCAACGTTTCTTTAAACTAACTACGTTGAAGTGTTATGTAAATGTCGCATCAATAATATTTTACTAACTCATTACACACGTTTTTAAAACACTGATATTAGTGTAATAACAAAAAAGGAAACTTAACGCCGTAGTTAGTATGTTTTATTTTACAGTCCAGAAAACAACAAATGTTATGTAAAGTATTCTATTTATGTTATCCAACAATTATAATTATTGACAGTAATTATGCGCATATTTTTTGTTATTTTGTGCGAAAACATTTTCCTCATTTTCTTTGCGAACAAGGAAACGATCGTCAATTATTTTGTTTGACAGCTGTTTTTTGTTGCTTATAAAACGCGCAGAATGATTTTCTTCGTTTCACTCGAGTTTCAACTGAATTTGCATTGTTAGTCAACTAATTGGAGATTCTAAGATTAGTTATGGTTTTAATTGTCGAGTGTTATGTAATATTATGTTTATTTTTTTTTCATATTAATGCAACGAAACGATATCATTTAACCGCAACGAATGTAGATAATTCACAATTTACTACGCTACGACGCTGACTAATTTCTCCAAGGCCGAAGACGATCCATTATTATTTATTGCCGTATAAAATAATTCCCTTGTTCACTAAAGGAAATGCAGCCTTAAGTGGAATGCAAGAAAGTCTTATTTATCTTAAAACGACTGTTTGAAATCCCATTTGGACCTTTTACTACTGCAATGAGTCACTAAAGAGAATTACTGTGCATCTAAAAATAGTTCATGTATTGTAAGGATTTATTGTACACTGTAGGAAACGCAATTTTGTTATAAAGGTAGTTTATAACTCCGACCAGAAGTTAATCGCCGTCACCTAGAGGGTTGACCCTACACTAAACTCCATATAGCTCTATACTGAATCTCCACGCTTGGAAATATCAATAATTTGCAATTGTAAATCAAATATTACGAACATATGAAGAATATTTAGATAGATATATTTAAGGCTAACTTCATGTAAATGTATTATAATTTCCAACTTTTGTTGTCGTAGTCTTAGTAGATTGCAGAAAGTAAAATGTTTTGCAAGATGGCACGTGTTGCGAAACAATACCGAATGCATTTGAGGCAGGTTCATTGAATCGAGGTCCACTTCCCGTGCGTTCCGCTCGCTTACGCTTCCTTCTATTACGGCATGTCTTTATGATCTTGGCGTCGGGTGTGTTTACGAGACGGGTTTATTTCGGCTGCACGACGCGACCCGCCCGCGTTCCTACCGCGTTCCTGCCGCCTGTCCGTCCTCGCTGGCGCTGCTTGTCGACCCGATAAATAAACTATGTGATCGGACTCATAGCCCCATTTATGACGTAATACAAAGCGAAAGTCTAATATGAATCATCATAATCGTTGCCTTAAGAGTTTTAAACAAACATTAACATCTAAAATTAACGTGAATCTTTTTGCTAAAAGGAATAAGAAATTCAAGATGAGATGTCGGAGTGCAATTTGGCAAGATACAGTCGTATGCACTTTTTCATGGGTATTATTATGCTTGAGGGCTTGTAGGGTCCTCCGCAGACACTTACGTCTCCCCTGTGAAAAGGGTAAAGGGTCGTCCGAGACCGTTGGAGCAGGACACTTGACAACAAAGCGCCTTGTAGAGCTGCCCTTGTGAATTACACATGCTGTGTAGATAGGCCTTACAAACGCCCATATGAATTATTGTGGGGTACGGCTATTGAAAAACGTCGCATGAACAATTTTTGATAATTAAAATTTCAAAAATAATGGTAAAGGGTATACTATAGTTGTTAGGTATATAGCAGCTATATAAATATGAGATAATAAGTTGTTTTTTGTTGAATTGTGCATTTTAAATAATTATGAAAAGCGACACAAGAGAATAACTTTACAAGTTATTTGTATCGAAATTCTGTTGTTATCTTAAACAGTTTAACATTTCAAAAACCTAATCCAAAAAAGGTAATCTAACTTACCTAAGTTGGATTTCATTACATTTTAAATAACCGTTTACAAGATTTCAGCAGATGCGGAATAAAGAGTTTCTTAATTTACAATTGAATCGAATTTATATAACATGCTGCAAAAGTGCAATATTGCAGCTGTGATGCAGTTCGATTGAGTAAAAAGTTGCCTGATAGAGGTCGCTAACCTAACTGAATAAAAAGTAAAATCTATTAAACAAACTTTCCATTTGAAATGTATGGTGCGCAAAATCTCACTAGTTGGCTCCCGACCGCTCGCATCCCTATTCTGATATTTTTCTTTTTTCCTCCCACCTGCTGTGCGTTTCTGAATAATAGAGGAGTAGAGTTCGTTGTTAGAATTACCGGGGTATTCGCGGAGCCACCTGGTCGTATTTTTTTATTTGTTTTGTTTTGTGTGTGTCAGTGATTGGAAGTTATTGCGACACTTAAATTAGCGTCTTATTATTTAAAGTTTGGAAAACGAATTAATGAACTAAATCACTGTAAATTAACTGCGACTTGCCAAATTATATAAAACACTTTTATTGAAATGATGTTACCAATCAGATTGAGAAGCTCCTTTTTGAAGTCTGTTAATAGTAAACGTTTGTTACGTATGTACTATGTAATATTGTAATTTATGTGGCTACATTTAATTTACAACCTTACTTTATATTAACCATAATCTTTTTACAACATATTTCAATAAGGACATTAGTGGCGAGTGAAAGCCTAAAATATGTCATCATAAATTTGTGAGCTGTAACTTATACCTGCCTATAAAACTCGACGCGTCGGCCTTTCTATGACTTATTATTAGAGTTTACAAAGGGGTTCCGCTTTTCCGTGTTTCATGTCTGTTTTATTGATATTAGTTGCGTAAAGCAGTCAAGAAAGACTGACTAGTCCGTAGCTACTGTGGATTTAGAAAAGGCAATATATTATTGTTAGTATATGAACACGGATATCGCCTTAATTGCATTACACCAAAGTAATGCTCAGATGTACAGGTAAGTTGGCTGGCAACAGTTTCGTCCCGACCTGCCTCAATCAGGCGGTCGTTGACCCGGCCCGTTTCAACCCGTCGATCTCCGTCACACCCCCATTGCTCGTCGGAGGCTGCATTCAAGTGCCACCGTCGCCAGGATAAAGCGCACAAAGCCTACTCGAGCACTCTCGGTCTGGCGCACACTGCTCTATTTTTAAATACGAGATGAATTTTTCCCATTTCCATTTTTGATGCACTCGGAACGTCAGCGCATAAGTTGCCTCCCCTTACTCTGACGAAAACATCTTACCTCATGTTACGGAACAGGGAATTACATCTCTAATCTCATGGGGATAGAGTTTATATTTAAAAACGTAATGGTGCGTTTGTTTGTTTTTAATCATGCAAATATTCCTAACAAGTCGACATCGTTAGCCGTTGCATTTAAAAAGGAAAAGTCTGGGTTCTCGTTTATTTATGCAATAACAGAAAAGGAGTAAAAAAGTAATTAGATTTTTTTTAGTTTAATCGTAATTAAAATGTTCAAACCAACCGTAATTATTTTAGTTTTTAATATGTTTATTTTTAAAGAGTGTTCGCAAGAATCTTACTATTAATAATTCCACTTTAATTATCTTCATAGTATTGCAAATATTATTTACAGATAAGCCTTATAATTATTAGCATAGTCTATGCTCGATAAACGTTTGGCATTTGTATAATTTGAAATAACTCCGAGCATAGCTTTAAACAAACCAGCTCAGCAGTAACGACTTGTGACAGTGAATTATGCAGAGCTTCCGTTCCATTTACACACATAGTCGACTGTTAGTGACTGCTGAGTGGTAATTCACGGTATTCTATACACCCCAGTTGTAAGATATGCAGGATCATGCCCACAGGACATATGTGAACTAATTTGTACTCTTTATTTTTATCTAAATTGTTTTGATTAAGTTATTATTAATACGACGACTTTAGTAAAATGTTGTTTGCTTATCGGCCTTTAAAGAAAAGAAACGGTGAAAATGAGGAATAAACCATAGTTTAGAATAAACCTGATAGTTTTTTTTTAAATAATGGATAGTTTTAAACAATTTATTTAATTGATACTATCGTTTAAACTCACAAGCAACACTTCTCGTCAGGACTCAGGATTGCGCGCCAATATATATCCTTCCAATGACATTGACAGCTGTCAGTTAGAGATGTGACGTTTATGTCAAAATCTAGTGTTGCGCCAATTCTACAGCGCGGTACTAATTTTCTTCTTAACAATAGTTAGCCAAAATACTCATAGGAAGATATTTTACAATATTAATTAAGTTAATGTACTCAAAAGTGATATTTGAAAATACAAATTGTGCTTTACATTTTGAAAATATTTCCCTATTTGACGTGAAAAGTATTAAGCAACCAAAGAGAATAAAATACGGATGTTAAATGTAGTATAAACCGATTAACAGATTCATTATTTTATTGCATCTTTTCCCGACATGAATTATGTTTCATTAATAGACAAGTCATATAGAGAGGTATTAAACGTTCGCGAGACAGCAGTGGAAGCCGATGCTTTATGGACTTGCAATTGATTGCAAATATACGATCGCCGACGCGAGATAAATTACAACATACATAAATACTAAACCGACAAGATCGATTGTCGTTTGAATTACACTTCTGGCTTTACATATGGTAATTTAAACTCTTATTTAAAATATAGAACTATTTTAAACTCCTAATAAGTTGCCTAAATATACAAACTTAGTCAATTTACAGATACCAATTTTTAAACAAAATATTCATAAGATATTTAGAAGATTTAAGAAGCCGCCATGATGTTTTGATTTACATGACAGTGAATATTGTTGGTTGTTAAATAAAATAAAACGAAATGAGTGCAATGTATGCCACGTCCAATCGACTTCCGCTGCGCCGGCGCCGACCGCGCCGCTGACACTGACCCGTTCTCACGGCGCCGCAGGACTTGCCTGCAGATAGACCGACTTTATGTCTATAGCCGATATACATCAAGAATGGTGTTACAAATAAACATAAAGGGTTTTTTATTCCTTAAATAACGATCTAATCAGTGCCAGTGTTATGGTAGAGTGCGGCCACGCGGCCGTCCATAGCGCTGGACAGAAGTTAGCGAATTGCCTAAGCTTGTGATACCTCTGAAGTATGGCATTGTTCATGACATTTACCTAAACATAAATATCTTAATATTATATAGAGGAAAGATTTGTATTTTTGTATGTATTGAAATAACTCAAAAACTACTGGACCGAATTCAAAAAATTCTTTTACCGTTAAAAAGCTACATTAGTGTGTAACATAGGCCATGTTTTTTTATTTCACGCGGGCGAAGTCGCGAGCAAAAGTTAGTTATAATAAAATAAATTCTACGGAGACCTTAAACTCGACATCGTGTAAGGTTGTAAATTTTCTAAGCAGCTTACGAAGTCTCTTACTAAGGCTTCGTCTGGCTTCACGTGCGAGCCACGCGTGAGTCGCGTTTCGCAATCCCCATACATATTCAAATGAGATTAACGTGGATTGTTTACTTGTTTCCAGGTAATTCGAGTTCATTCCGTGCACGTTCAAGTTCATTACACGTGGTAAGGGTAGTTAATTGAATTGTATCGATTGTTTTGTATGAGTTTCATTGATTCATTTGTATTTATATGTTTGTTAAATTTATTTATTTATACATATGTATTATGCTTTGTTGTTTTAATTATTCTATTTGTTTGTTTCATTGAAGTTGATTGATTTTAAATCCATGTACCTATAGGAGTTATTGAAGAAACCTATGGTTAGACTACAAAGAAACTTAATTTAACTTAAATATTGTTTTTTTTTAAACTTCTTTACAAAAGGGCAGCCTCCTACGGCTCAATTTAACCTTCTTTCGTGCCCATTGACATAAACATTCGCGCATGCGTGCTGCGCGCCGCCACGTCTGCACAACTCCCTAAATATAAATCTCAAGGGTTTCCTGCTAATGTTTTTAATTTATATATGCAACAATGTTTATATACGACACATGTGTCGGGCCAATGAACTCCCGCAAGGATATTTTTATTTTTTCCGATTAAAAAAATGCGAAGCATGTTTACATCTGGCCACACTCCGCATCCGTAGGTTTTATTTTATTTGTCCGTGCTATTTGCTGCATATCTAATAACTTTTATTTTATCTATGTTAACAATAAGTTTAGTTTTTAACTACTGTTTGTTGTCGTTAAACAATGTCTTTGTTTTTACAATGCAAAATTGTGTTGGCGTGTAATTTACGGGTGCCGATCGGCTCATCGGGCCTCAATATTTAAAACTTTAAGGGCCTTATCGGCGTATGAAATCTTCCATAATAACTAAACAATTAAACTACCAACTTTCAACCCAAAACCGGTGGTAATATTTCAAAATAGTCTCTCCAATAAATCGATCGGACGCTATAAATATTGATGTGAACACTTTGAGAGTGAATTGATTTGTAATCAAGGGAAAATGCTTGCTATCTTACCGTTAATAATTAATTACGATTTACGATACGGCTACTCGGACGGACACGGACGGCGGGGAGTCGCTACTTAGCTAGTTTAGCGTCGGCTCGAATTAACGGGATCGAACCGGGGACTTATTAGGAGCAGCGGACCGAGCAACGGTGCAGGTGCCGACTGTTCTTTTCACGATCAATAACTACAATATTTAGTTTAAGAGATTAAGGTTTGATTTTAAACTTCTATAAGATAGTAACATAAAATATTAATAAGGAAACTCTTGTTTAAGAGCGGACGCAACAGTTGTGTGTTAGTTTATTCAAAGGTGCACAACTGTCGATTGTCGATTGTCAATTGTTTCGCAGCCAATTCAACTGTTTAGTTGCACAACTAAAAATCGAGCAGTGTGTGCACCTCCATATAAGCTCACAGTATTCAATGCGCGACTAAACAGTTGTGCGATAGTTTAGTCAAAGGTGTTAGAATAGGTATATTTTTAATTACTATTGATTTCAAACATTAATATTGAACTAGTTATACGTTTGATGCTCTACTGTTCTGTTGATTATTGTAATTTTAAAATATTCATATAACACCTTGACAGCTTAAATAAGAGCTTTCCCTTTCGATGCTATCAGTAAAGTAATTGGTGTCCGAGGTAAGGGCCGTATGAAATTGTATACTTTAAAGGCTATCAGTATTTATGAGTTAATTTGTAAATATTTTATAGATATATTTATCGTCGATGATTTTATCTTTTACGCCTATTAAGCTGTTACTAATGCTAATTAAGAAATATCAGTGATGGCAAACAAAAGCTAAGGATTGTAGCACACAACCTCGAAAGCGGATTGAAACTAAGTCGATATGTAACATGGAAGTCATGGCAAATAAAGCTTCGCTTTTGTTTCGATTGTTTTTGTAGCCATGTGCTAAAATTCTAAGGTTACAAATGTGATTAAAGCGTTGAAAATTTAATGAATGCATTCAATGATATCATAGCGCACTTGCACACCAGATGACGGCCGTGAGAATGGTACCTAATGTTAACAATACAGAATCTGCTCGCACGCTGTGTTGCGTCACTGTGCACGGGTCACACTCATTATCTTATACTTTTCAATTGTCGTCCGTCATGGCAAATGGAATTGCCCCAGCAGTAATTACTGGCCTGCTATGCAACTAACAACACTACGGTCAACGAAATTGTGACCTATTTGCATTCTTCCGCTAGCAATGTACAAAATAGTAATTATGCGACTAAATTCCTTGTAATTTACTGCAGTGAAGCAAGACATTTTTGAGTTATTGAAACTATGATTTTATCTATTTAAGGCACGAAAAAAGTGTTAAATAACATTCTTTAGTTCTCATGATCCAGTTTATACCGGCCTTAATTACAACGTAATAATGCTATTAAAAATGTCATAGGCGTACTAAGCCGCTTCTTTTGTAAAACCGATAAACTATGACTTATCTTTATCTGTGTTAATATTTCAAATTAAGTATACTATAAAATGTTTGTAAATTAAGTCATAGAACGAGCCGACTGAAAGCTCAATGATGCCGGCCGCGTTATCGCGGCATTGTCATTGCGAGACAATGCGTATCGTGTCTGCCGCGAAACTTAATTGCCCATCGGCATATAAAGCTCAGCTATTATAGCATCTAACGCTGTTATAACATCTAGCGTTGTTATAGCAACTAGCGCAATCATTGTGTCATTATGTATTTTGTTTTACAATCAAGTTATGTGCATTTCAATTGTAACTTTCATTGGAAAATTCGCTAGCTATTTTACGTTTACTGCAATCTTCTTTGTTTTTCACTATAATACCTGAACTTGCTGCATTTAGCGAAACAAGGTCCAAATGAAAGATGGAATGTGTCGGATTATTCCGATATTTCTCGGCAGTTAGCGTACCGGTCGCGATATTTAGCACCTTAGACGCTGGTGCTTTGTACGGGTAATCTGCGCGGTTCATCGCATCGTGACCGTACCTCGACTGTTAACCATCGGACACACGCCCGCAACACACGACCCACTGCACAGAGAAATGTTAGGCTAGCCACTTCGATAGCCTTGCACGACCTCAGGTCTTAGACATGTTAGGAACAATTGAAGCATAAAAATAACTCGCGCTCTTCTTACCAATAGAATGTGAAACATAGCTATGTAGGTGTTTTACTGCCTTTTTTTTTTTTTTTTTTATATGCAATGTAAAGTGAATTTATTTTTGATATTAACCTCTGCTTATCGCTATTCTGTAATAAATTTAAATGCATATTTTAAAGAGTAAAACATAAAGAAATAACTAATTATATCTCATATGTTAACCACACGTCATTTGTCAAGAACGTTAAATAGCTAAGTGTTTGCAATTTAAATCACTTTGGAGATAAAAAATAGACATTGATTATTTTTTTTGTGACAACTTTGAATTTAATTGAAAGACGATAGATAGTATGAATCACGGTGTCGGTGAACTCTCGTACAATAGAGTTTTTACGGTGGAAGATGCCTCATTGAGATTTGTGAAGTTCGCTTAGTACATTACGTAGATCGCATCGCCCGATAGTAATGTTGCGTTGAATCCAAATTTTACTGTACACGGTTTAATACTTAAACTGTGGCTTGATAGTAATTAAAAATAATATCTTTTAATTAAGATTACTAACCTTGTTTCGACATGTTTACATTCATTTAAACTTGTAATACTTTTTGTGGTTTTGAATTACATGTCACATGTAACATTAAAAACAAATAAAGTATTGCAACTGTCAGTTACAGCGTTTTATTGATTTTG
Source organism: Papilio protenor (assembly GCA_029286645.1). Classification (NCBI taxonomy): domain Eukaryota; kingdom Metazoa; phylum Arthropoda; class Insecta; order Lepidoptera; family Papilionidae; genus Papilio; species Papilio protenor. The sequence continues at coordinate 2,016,589 of JAGSMZ010000022.1, forward strand.
ACATATTCTATATCTATCATAATCAATAGCTTGATAAAAGCAATATACAATTTACGGCGATATTTTAAACTAAATCGATATGAACTGACTCTCGTATGTTGGTGCAGCAGTTCGTGTAATTGGATTCATCGTTTAATATAGGGCCCCCTGCGACTGCAAATACCAATATCGAATACGTTATTGATTGCCGGAGAACGGAAATGTTATTCATAACGAGACACCGCCAGCATCGAATGATCTCACTCATTATAAGAAATTGTACCTTTATCATAAAAGTCAAATCGCACCCATTACCAAACCGAGTATACACGAACGCTTTGTCCAATTAGCAATTGCTAAACGCAGTTTAAATACCAATTGCCTATGAATTTATATCTTTATTTAAAATCACCGTCAATTTCCTCTTTGAGATAAACGCTCGCGCAACACTAATTCGTAAGTCGTAAGCCGACCGCACGCCGTCTGCGAAAATAAACAGTCATGGTTAATTTCAATTTTATAATCTTACATTTTAGCGAATTAAGGCATTTGAAGTAGTTATTTAGTAGAACATAAACCGTTTATCGAGCAAATATGTAAACAACACTGTTTTAATGATTTATTCACGATTAAAGCAATATCTACCTTTTCCAAATGCGGTGCCGTGAAATCGTTAGTTATCAAGTTTACGAGAAGCATTCCGTGTACATTTGCACATTCGCAGTATCGCAAATCATCAGTTATTGCGTTGGATAAATCTTTAAGCTTTACTTACAGCGGACTGCACCTGCCTTGTGTTCAAACGTCTTCTCATTTCCACAGTATAGTTAAGACAGAGAGCTCAGTACGGCAGCGATAAGTGGCTGTTCTGTTCTTATTTCATTTAGAAACGTAACTGACTGGCCGTCTATTGAAATTAATAATTGTTTTATTTCAGACCTGACAATGTAAATTACCTTTTGCGGTAGTTTTATAGTCAGCAGTAAATGCCATAGCCATTTTGTATACAAAGGAATATAGTTTGCATTACTTTGCTGTACACATAATTATAATAAAGTTAAAACTCGTCTTGAATATTCTACAACAATCATGTTTTAAAAATATATGGAATTTAAAATTGTGATTGTAGAGATAAACTTCCAAGTGACCTCACGGTTTTATTTGTATTTTTGACGAGCTGTGAACTAATGAGGCAGAGAAATCCTCATGTGCATTGTTAGCCTGCGCAGATTATTAACCTACTGTTCCACAATTCGCTGCAATTGCACAGAATTTAATCGAGGAATGAGAACGACAGGCTTGACCGTTTCACCGCGCGTAACAAGGGCTCTGCGATACGAGTTCTTTTTTATTTTCTTTAACACTGTTATTGAAAAACAATCACATACTTTTCTCATAAATAGAAACTAAAACACGCTGCCATTATTGATCGGAAATTGTCGCACCTTATAGGGTAAAAGGCACGACATCGGACACGCTTATCCGACCCACTTTCCAACGGCTCAAGTGAAAAACTCCGCGCGACAGCTGGTGACGGCCTGCACGTGCGAGAAGCGATTTATGTTCTACTTAAGAATTGCCTACTGAAGAAAAGAGGAGACATTATTTAACAGCATTGTTTCCATATAATTAACTTTCAATTACAGATTATATCAAACATTTTAGAGACAAACGTTACTAAACATGAATGTCTTTTGCATCGTCGCTTAATGCTAGAAAAATGTTTGATCCTTCTTATACATAATTGACACTACCGTTATCATGTTTGCTTTCTAATTAAAAGTCACATTTAGTTTGATCACCAGTCGTATTACTTTTTAAGTCAAGGAGACATTCAGCATACTCGTATATTTCTAACGGCGATTAACATTCCAATATTGTATAACATATCAATACCTTATATAGACTTTAAAGTTGTCTCAGTCGTTTGCTAGATGTCAATTTAATACCAACAAACATATTCTGACATGTTTCATCTAGTTAGTATTAGAAATTTTAATTTCAAATGAACTGTGAGTATGGTAATGAAGCATGCGACGTATTTGTATGTGCTGATAAAATTGCTCAATATTTTAAAAAGATATAAAAAAATTGTCCTCTTGACCGACCTTTAGAATCGCAACTGCAGCGCCTGTGAACTCGCAACCCGCTCAATCATAAACGTCTATTAACGCAAGCGATGCAATATTATAGATACGAGATAATCGCGTGGTTTCACTAGAAACCTTCTAATGTACCAGTTTCGCCCGTGTCACTCTATCCATCAATCAGACATGAAATGAAGTTGCCACTTGCAAGCCACTGGATTAGCTGTAATAGGCAACCATAGGCAACTGAGGCACTCGATCGCCGCTGAGATGATCTCGACACTTTACACAATTCTGCATCTTAATGCTCGGACATAGGCGCGATAGCTGCTCGAAGTGTACGCACAGATGGCCCTATAACTCATGTTGGTGGCAGCACAAATCACGATTAACACGTGACAACAGATGGTGATCTCACCTTATAAGTGTGGCGGTTTTATTAGATTGAGAGAATAAATGAAGACGTAAGTAAAGTGTCCGTGTAATTTGAACTACTTAGATTTAATCGTAGTTTAGTTGAAACAGTATGACGACCGAAGAGATGTTAATGCTAGAAATGTTAGGTGAGAGTTAAATTGACATGGAATTTGCATGTATGATGCATTATAAAGCTATAAAAGACAAACTCGTGTAAAATCAAACTTATAGAAATTATATTATTATGAAACTTAAGCATTAAATAAATGATAATAAATACATGTCCCAAATTAGATTGACAATAATCGAATGGTTGTTGGACCACCTATTTCAGATATTACAACTAATTTAGTAACTTTAAATTGCACGAACAGCATGTCTATTGTGTAAACAGTGTTTATACGAGTACTCGTATGATTGACATGATTAATGTCATAGAAAATTAGTGCATATTTATTCTGAAGAGAAAATAAATTACAGTCATCGAGTCTATGCCAGAGGGAGTTTGGTTGCAACAATTTGTTTTATGCAACACTTTCACGGCGTCCATATGTGATAACTGGGCCGAGTTCGATCGCCTTTTGCAGCACAATAATTGACGTTATCCGCGGGCCATCTTTAATCGGTCCCCTAGTTCCTAGATGTGCTTACGTAATAACCTATTTATGTAACGAATGCGCGGCCGGACGGTCATCAATTGAATCGTAAATTGGTAACTACTCTGTTTCTGGGGACATTTTTCTCTAGTAATGTGACTTTACAATCTCAGACATATGAAGATTTTAGTATACAAAATAAAACGTCTGTTAAGATTAGTACAGACTTAGTTAACAAGCCAATATCAAATGACTCACCAACTGAATATCTACAGTTGTATGGTCAAATATACTTTTTTTTTTTTTTTTTTTAATTGAACGGCTATGCGCCGTCCACTTGCTTTCCTCGGACACGGAGTCTGAGTTCTTTTTTTTTTTTTTTTTTTTTTTTTTTTTTTTTTTTTTTTTTTTTCCATACAATATTAATCTTATACTATGTTTATATAACTTATCTTTAGATTATACTTATTTACTATGTTACTCATTACATTTCTTAAAATTTTGAACTTATAACATCTAGACTTTACAATTTTTAATAATATTACAATCAACTTTTTTTTTTTTTTTTTTTTGTTTTTTTTTTTTTTTTTTGTTTTTTTTTTTTTTTTTTTTTTTGTTTTTTTTTTTTTGTTTTTTTTTTTTTTTTTTTTTTTTGTTTTTTTTTTTTTTTTTTTTATTTATACTTACTACTTATCTTTAATAATATTACAACCAATTTTTTTTTTTTTTTTCCATACTAGAAATTCAATGTTACCCTAGTTACATTTTATTTTCTTATACTTTACCTTAATGTTCTATTTTGCGTTTTGTTTCTTTTTAATGTTTGTCTAACTATGTGTTTGCAGTATTCTATAAATTTGTACCTGTATGCATCATTGTTTATTATTTCACTTAAATTATTTATACTAATTTGGGTATCGATTTCCATTTCTAATTCATATCTTTCTTTATTGTATATTGGGCATTTTGTGATAAGGTGTATAATGTTTTCATTTATGTTAGGCTCACAGGCACACGATGGGTTCTCCTTACATTTGAATCGGTTCAAGTATTCAGAGAACCCACCGTGTCCTGTGAAGACACACACTAGACAAATGTTACGCATGTGCGTAAGGTCATAGTTCGACGAACTCTGATTACAAATGTTACATCAGACAAGCGGGCTCGAGGCGTACGTTAGTGTGATTACGATTATGTCCTACAAGAATTGTTAACAAGCCGATGAATGGGTATCGATGGTTATCGACGCCCGCGGCGACCGCCCGCGGCTACGTTGCCCATATCTGTCGCGACTTTTGACACGCTTCGCCTCCAATCGCTTTTGAATTATAATGATTGGCGAAAAAGTAACGAAATAATGGAATAAATTATTGTTTTCAAACAACGGGAGTTGTTAATTGGTTACATTGATTTTAACTGACTGTAATATTGAATTAAATTTTCATCATCTAATCTAAATGGTTGTTTAGAAGACTACATACTGGACAGACTTTCCGTTTGGACAAGGGCAAGTTGATAATGATTAACCATCTAAATACATTAACGAATACCTACTGCCGCATTTAGAATCTATACTAAGTCTACAATAACTTTATGACCAACTAGACCATCCCCAGTGTGGAAGAAAGGTTATTTTGTACTTCCTTATACTATCGCCTTATTATAGATATGTGCCGTACACCAGTGATTATCATTTAAGTTAACTAACACGTCTAACATAAGGCGCGCTGTGGTGACTGATAGCGTCTTATTACGTATGAAATCCGCAGACAAGGTTGCCTGCCGGTTGCCTGGTTGCTTGCCCAGCCACACGTTTTTTCTGCAAGTTTAGTTTTAATCTGTACAAGTCGTGTCTTAATTTTATGTCAAGTTCACGATTTGTAAATTTGCAGTTTTATACTGTTAGTCGTGCCTCTTAATCTGCATACTAATATTTTTATGGTTTCATTTTTTTTAAACAACTTAAATTTAAGTTCTTTTCGACGTACGTATTTTCTTTGAGCCTTTGGAATGTTTTATCTTGTCTTAATTCAGTATGCTTTTATGTAATGTGTGATATCAAAACTTATTAGATTTGACGTAGATAAAAAATTAAAAAGACAAATTAACATATCAATTAATCAGTGTTTGTATGTGAAATGCTTATTTTACTTATAGCTTTATGACACTAAAACTCTACAAAGTAGGTGAATTCACATCACCTAACAATAATACGCGTTTTGAATAACAATGGCTGAGCGACCGCTCGTCATTCATCGATTTGTCTACCTCAAAGGTTGTGCTGCCAATGATCTGCTCTATTTGCATGCGACTCATTTGCATTAATTATACAAAATCATGAACGTATACAATTTGTTGTGGTGTTTTGCGTTTGCCAATATAGGAAAATGTTACCAACTACTGAATTAAGTTTTTTTTAAATTGTTGGGAGGAATTTCTTGTTACGCTGTTCTTTACGCTCCAGAGTCTAATTAGTCTTGTTACCTCATTGGTATTTGTGGTGAGTATTTAATTAAATGCTTTCGCCAGGTGTTCTCAACTCTCGGTGCATGTTGCGTAATGCGATGGCACACGGACTCGATCCCCTGAACCGTGTTGATTTTATCTTGATTATTCCATTCGCACTTATTAAAGGTGGCCGCTTTCGATTTTCTAATAATATAAAAGTGATCAAAAGAGAAAGTAAAGTATTTTGAGAAGAATTTTATTTTACCGGTTTGGTGACGTGACAAAATTAAACAACGTAAAAAATCTTGTTTACTTAATAAAAGCATAATTAAATAAACTTGAATGGCCAAGCTGTTGAGGCTACGGAATCCAATATATACGAGTATTTATAGAGTTATATTATATAAACTCATCCGCAAAGAATGTACCTCCTTGTCAGTCAGCAAAAAAAGTAATTTTCGTGATATTTTAAAAGACCAAAGACGCTCATAAAATTTTATTTGGCGCCGACTTAAGCCTTTCTGCGGAATGCTTATTGGCGCGTCTTATATCCCGAAATCGTTGCTAATAAATTTTTGTCACATAAAAATCCAGCTTTCTCTGAGACAAAATATTCGCTTCAAATAATGATACGTTCAAGAATTATTGTAGACACGACATGATTTTCATTTATATTGCAATAAAAATAAAACGGAAGAATTTTTGATACTCAGACAGATATTGAGAAAACGTAGGTGTTAAATTCGCGGGAAAACTTTGTTACGTTTCATGTTGTACACAAGCATGAATACAAACCCAACAAATGATTTTATTCAAAAGAACAGATACTTCAGAGGAGGCTGGCCGTTCGCAACTATTGTATTGTCATTAAAAGAAATAAAACAAACGTATTTTCTTTCCCAGAATTCTATTTTCATATTGACAACCGACAATACATCGTGAAGCACAAAATGAATCAACGTCCGGCAGATATTTGCTTTGGATGTGGGCCAATGTGAGGAAACATGAGAAAAAATAATCCAGTTGACCTTGCTTACCATTTTCAAGCATTGATTGACGTTACTCCCGCGATCTCAAACATGTTTTTAATTGCGATTTTATTTCCATGAGAATCAAAACATTGACGAAGATCCTCTTTACTCTTATCTATGAATGAGGACGTGAAACTGTCTTGCGAAACTAGTCTAATGGCTAAATGTTTTAAGATTGCGGTTTTAAAATAACTTTTCTTGCTTTAACTACAAATGATCTCAAAAGTCGCTTAGATATCATTTGATTATTTTAAACTTCGTATCAACATAGAAATACATTTTTTTCATTCATTAAATTAATCTAGATTACATTGTGTACCTACTGTAAAGTAAAAAGCAATTGATAAAATCATGACGAATCGGGCCGTCACTCGTAATTGTTTCACTGTACGCTAAGAACTGATTAGGCTGCCCCGAAAGGTCAACGACCTCACGTAGTCGGTTTTGTCATTTACCACGAGCAAATGAAACGATGTTTTACATTCGTGTATCGTTCGTGTAATAAAAAATGTTTATTACATCTGCCAATACTCGTACCGGCTGTAGACGTATACCTCTTCTCTTACATTATAAATGATATTGATAATAGATGTAAAAAGTTTTGACACGTCGTGTTTGATGGTTTGAACTTTTTGCCTGTAACGAAACTACACGAGGTAAATGATGAACAATTTGTGATTTTAATACCTTGTAATTATCGAGTGTCCATTAAAGCGGATCGAGTAAACCAATCGATACTTATTCAGTGCTGATAATAATCTTTAATCTAAGGTCAGAGGCACTTGTCTTGCCGTATAGGTAGCGCGCTCGGGCGACATTGACCTCAAGAAAGCGAGTTGCGTCACGTAGCTTTGCGTAACTCAGAATGATGACGGCATTTAATATTTTTACGAGTAAAACGTAATCCCGAAAAATCGACTGATTACTCGAGCGGTGTAGAACAAACCTTTTGATTACCATGCATTAGTGTTAGATAAAATATCGTGTGTTGCGTGTATTAATTACGTTAGACGTAGGATGAAAACATAATTACGCAGAATTAATAGGCGATGTAATGCTCCGTATTCTTTGATCTTTTTTGTTACTTTTATCTTGCGAATAAAACGTTCCGGCTTGATTTGAGACATTTGTGTACACAATGTGCTCGTGTGTGTCATTGATACACGTGTTTGGCCACAATGCCAATGTTCAAAGATATTTCTGCTAAACATTATTACAACTAGCTGTGCCCGTGCGGCTTCATCCGCATGAAATTAAAAAAAACTTTATTTTATTGTTTACATTTGTCAAATTCTCACTTTCAAATGTCGTTACCATATTAAGCTTGTAGTTTATTATCCCTTTCCCACATTAATTTGTTTATCCAATTTATTTACCCCTAAGTTTAATAGCGTGAAAATATAGAGCCCAAAGTGTCGTAAGTGTAGGGCTTGTTATTAAAGAAAGACAAAAATATGCTGTGATTGCTGACATCCTACGCCACAATGTAGTGTGGGTTTACGCTTTATTATATTAGTATAGAAGTATAGATAATTTAAAATTAGTGAGTTGTATCGCTTCGGGCAACGCTTAGTTTAAATTTACACCGAGCTGAACTAGAGCATCAGTCGCTTCTAAGTGGATAATGTCAATTGCACGAAGCCATTCCGCATTCCAGCCGGGACGGGCGGGCTATTTGACATTAATGTAGGTACATTAATTCAATAGGCGGCTGCGAACGTGTTAGGAGTAATGTTACACACGAGGGCAGAAACGTAGTACACTGTACTGATATTGTTTGAAAGTCCCCGCAGTCTCCGTGTCAATCCCCCTTAGGCATGGCTTATCTGATTGCGTTGTTGGGTTGTCGTCTCATTGCCTCGCTCAACTTCCTTCCCCTTTCCATTCACCCCCTCCACATGGCCAATAAATAGTACATTTACTGCGTACAATCCTGTCTTGTACTATTCTACCCTCGTGAAATATCGTGTAAGGGTCGTAAGTGCCACTAGTGAGATGAAATAGTAATAGTAAGAGTAAAAAAAACTAGTTGATGTCGCAGATGGTAGAAACTCCCTAACAAAAGGAAAGTAGTGTTGCCAGTTTCGTTTTTTTAATACAAAAATAATATCAGAGTTTGCGATTAGCAAAGGTTACATGCTTACGTAGAAAAATATGTTACACTAGCTGTTCGCGTGCGGATTCATCCGCGTGAAATTATAAAAACTTGATTTTATTGTTTACATTTGTCAAATCCTCAATTGCAAATGTCAAAATGACATGATATGACATGACATGACATGACATGACATGACATGACATGACATGACATGACATGACATGACATGACATGACATGACATGACATGACATGACATGACATGACATGACATGACATGACATGACATGACATGACATGACATGACATGACATGACATGACATGACATGACATGACATGACATGACATGACATGACATGACATGACATGACATGACATGACATGACATGACATGACATGACATGACATGACATGACATGACATGACATGACATGACATGACATGACATGACATGACATGACATGACATGACATGACATGACATGACATGACATGACATGACATGACATGACATGACATGACATGACATGACATGACATGACATGACATGACATGACATGACATGACATGACATGACATGACATGACATGACATGACATGACATGACATGACATGACATGACATGACATGACATGACATGACATGACATGACATGACATGACATGACATGACATGACATGACATGACATGACATGACATGACATGACATGACATGACATGACATGACATGACATGACATGACATGACATGACATGACATGACATGACATGACATGACATGACATGACATGACATGACATGACATGACATGACATGACATGACATGACATGACATGACATGACATGACATGACATGACATGACATGACATGACATGACATGACATGACATGACATGACATGACATGACATGACATGACATGACATGACATGACATGACATGACATGACATGACATGACATGACATGACATGACATGACATGACATGACATGACATGACATGACATGACATGACATGACATGACATGACATGACATGACATGACATGACATGACATGACATGACATGACATGACATGACATGACATGACATGACATGACATGACATGACATGACATGACATGACATGACATGACATGACATGACATGACAAACCTTAGCAATCTATCAGGCGTCAAAATTTTAATGGAGTTTGTTTTAAGACGCTATTCGTATTCAAATGTCGTTTCAATATTTGGCCGGCAGTCATTTAAACGTTATTTGAGTAAGGCAACCTTAGCTATTATTAAACTCTGAGTACGACATTGTTTTACGATATTGCTATTTTAAAATTATTGTAATCTTTTTTTAAGCGATTAATACAATTACATAGGCCTTCCCAAAGCCTTTCACAATATTCAATCGTGCATAAGAAAAATATATAAGCTTTTCTAATTGGTTTTAAAAGTTTATTTCTTAATTTTTATTACACAGTAAATTTAATTTCTGTAATAAAATTTATTAAAACAGCGGAGACATTGCGATGATGAATTTAATAGCTCTATAAATAAGGTCCGGCAAATTTAATGCAATTATAAATATACTCTCTCCCACTTTCCATGTTGATTTTATGTTGATTAGCAATTTTTACTGATACTGATATCGTACCATCATCGTCTTAAATGATAAGGTCGCGCTTAAACACCAAATTACAATAATTGTTGATATGTTTATGAAATTTCTTGTTATTAATTTGTTTTAATTTTGTTTCAGGTATGTTTATAGTACACATCAGAATATGATTGTAAGTGAATCGATTGTCTGTTCTGGTTGATACTTAAAAGTGAGAGTACAATAAGGTGGTAATTATTTATGATACTTTCGACTTCATAACCATAGATTAAGACATGCACGGTGACGTGAGCGCCCCCTATACTTATTTTAACTCACGCAAGCCCGAGGATAGGCGACAACCAATTGTTACTTTCTTATGTCGGTTATAATGTATGTCAAATTTTACCGGAACAAAGCTCGTAAGTGATTATTTGTATAATATGTCTTAATCATACTAATATTATAAATGCGAAAGTTTAGATGGATGAATGGATGGATAGATGGATGTTATAGTTTGTAGCCTAAATGGCTGAACGGATTTCAACGAAATTTGGTATAGATGTAGAGGATAGTCTGGAAGAACACATAGGCTACTCACTTTTGTTTTTTTTTTTTAATTTCACGTTTTAATTTAACAGAGTCGCGGGCGAAAGGTTGTCAAATATAAATAAAGATTATTATTGAATTTAAACTTTGAAGTGGTTTGATTATTAGAGTTTTAACTAACCAATTAAACGATGGATTGGTATCTTTGTTGCGTATAATTCCGGTTGAATAATCTATAAATCATTTAATAATTATACTTTGATTCTCATAAACACGTAAACGATTCAGATCGTTTTGAAATGTGATACAAAAAGTCAGCCAGTTTCCTTGTAATCTATACTTCTTGGTGTAAATTTTATTTACGTACTCGTTGCAAATTTGAACCGCATATTACGATATTTGAAAATAGTTTTAAGACCTTGAAGACGGTGTCACTGTGCTATTAACAACTAGGCTGGTGACTAGGGTTGTCACCTCTTCATATTTGTGCTACGACTTTGATATCCATGTCTTCAGAGTATAGTGGATAAAGCAAGTCACTGGATGTCTATGTTTTTATCGTCCTCAAAGGAGTTGACAAGTCATGAATAGACTTTATTTTGGTCAATGTGTTTTGTAAGGTGTCAGCCCTAGTGGTGACATGTGTCGCGCGTCACCCAAGCATTCGATGTAGTCTGGCCGCTCCCGCTATATTTACGAGCGCGCTAATATTATTTATGTGTGTCAAACTGCTGGTCTATTTCAGAAATCAGCGCATTGGATGCGCTAGCGCAGCGGTAGCGATTTCTCTACGTGTGCATGAATCACTGGCGTACGGATATTTTTCTTTCCCTTGCATGTTACTTCGCAATATATCAAGTTAATGACAGTAAGGAATTTATAAAATGTATACTTTTAGATTCAGTTCTGTGATCCATTATTGAATAGTTTCTAAGTATTTTTATTGGGTTTTACGTCATTCTAACTGTAGCATTGTATCCTAAATGGATGTATTTATGTTAATTCTAATTTCCTCAAAACTGAGCTGAACAAAACTGAATTTGTTCCTCTTTAGTAGGGAATCTCATCGATTACATTGACTTAGAAGTATGATTACTTTAGACCCCTTGCTCTATGTTCAGCAATTATTAATAGATGTGTATGGAGCACTAAACATACTCGTATATCACAGGTGCCGCGCGTTATTCGCGAATCCATCATTTATGTTGAACTTTGCGTTGGTCGAACACCCCGACAATAATTGACATGAAAAATATTCCTTTGCCACGGCATACGATTGCGGAAGTTTATATCTGAGATATGATAGATGTAGGCAGTTTGTTATCTACAAAAAATAGTTTGTGGTGTACATTTATCTTTAACTTTTACTATTTTGTGGATGATTTTCTTAAATGTTACTCCAAAGACCTTCTAAACCTTGTACTAGCGAGGAAACGGGTGGTGTTCGACTTAAAAGCTACAGTCGTTGGAACATTACGCAATAGGACGCAGCTTTTAAATGTGTCTGTATGTGTGTACACGGCTAATTACTTTTTATTAGTATCCCATCTTTTGTGCAACTACCGCTATCAAATAAGTTGTTATAAAGTGAGGCGGACTTTCAACACCGCGAAAGGCCCTAACTGTACCTTTGAATAATATCAGGAAATAGTCTTAATTAAACAGAGCTTTTTAAGCTTTGTGCGTTATGATATTTTCACTTGTTGAATTATGATCTAGTTCTTACCGTAATGGGCACAACTGCTATATGAAACTTTTTGAAAAGTGTTCAACAGTACATCGAAGGGCAACTGCATAGCTTCACAGACTGATAAACGGCATATAATTATTCTTGTTTTTATAACAGACAGTAAGTGACTCACGGCAATTTATTAAACATAATTGTAATGGTTTAAAATTGCAACAAGTTTAAAAATAATTAAGCGCGACGGTATTTATTTGCGCTATGTCTGGCGACTGTCTCGCAATTATACAATGCATATAAAATGTCAACCGTTTAATAAAATAAATATGGACACGATCAACAAGATGTAATTGTTGCTAAGTTAATGTTTTCAATTTCTTACTTAATAAATAGGGAGAACACCAACACGAAGAGTCAGTACGACTGTGGGGTCTTAAAGCGAGTCTACCATTTAGTGAAAGACCGGCAACGCATTTGTAGTTCCTCTGATGTCCATGGGCGTCGTTGATCTTGGTGTTCCCGCTGCTCGATTGCCCCATATCGATTACTAACCAGCCGAGGCGAGCACGGCCAAACACTCTTTTCTCGAAGCGTTTCAGGTAGATTTTTCTTCTTTAAATGCGTCTCCGACTAGCGGTTGTTGGGTATCAATTCCTTCTTCTTATTCAATACTATTGCGTGGCTCAAATGTGCTGATAGTGGTTATAGCTATATAGCTGTTACTCTGTAATCGTAGAGTTTGTCGTTTTTTAAGTACGGCAATATCTTAAAAACTAATTCATTGATTACACAAGAAGGGCGTGAGCATAACAGACTGACTTTGACACACGGCACGCTTGCGTACGTTTCGTCCTTCAACCGGTTTGAAGTGGTGAGACGTTAGAAAGTGTCCACAGATCTCATAAATCACCGAGATAGACGTTGACGAAACCTAACTAGCTCGCCCGAAGTTTCTAGTCCACCTTATTATACTAATTGACGTCTGTACATGACAGCTTTTTTTCTTTTTAGTTAATAAATATTTAAAACCGACCACCTGGGTTACGTATTTTAGCATTATTGACATCTATTGGCTTTTATACTGTTAACTCTCTCTCTTTCTCTCTCTCTCTCTCTCTCTCTCTCTGTCTCTAAGTGCCTCTCCATTTATGGAGGTTGGTCGTCAGCTCAGTCAACTTTTGCCAAGCGAAATAGATGTTCTACGCTGGCAATATTCGTCCACTCTTTGATATTTCGCATCCACGATTTCTTTCCTTGTCCAGCGCATCTTTTGATTTTTCCCATCATTATTAGTTAAAGAAGGTCTGTTATTAACTATTTCACTCTCACTATAAATCACTTATCTGGAATACGCAATGCTCGAGATAATAGCATCAGTCGTCGTGCAAACGCGCGAACTTCATCCAATTACACGCGCAAAAGTGAAAACGCGCGTTATTTTGTCATTGAACCGGTCTAATGAGCAATTCTGTTGATGTCTCGGTCCATTAGTCAATCGCCAGCGCGAGCTCTCGTGGGTAATATCACATCACAAATAGGTACATTTTGCGTCTTTTTGTGTGTATTATGTAACATTGATATTGAAGTGAAGATTATATGAGGAGACTATGCATGGAGGAAACCCCTTTTAACGAACCTAAATAAGTTTTTGAAAACTATAAGGAGCAGAGTAAAATTGTTTTCTTCTTGTTCCTTGATTGTCAACTTGGGAATGGGAGGTTGCATGTAATGTCATGTATATTTTTTGCATTTTGGATTTGATGCAGACGAGGGTGGGCAGCTTTGCGTGCGGGGACCGGTTTATGGTTTTAATGATGTCGACCGGGACGCCATTTAGGAATGCCTGGACTCCTTTGATTCACTGGAATGTCATTGTTCTCTTGTATTTTGTTGTTTTACAACCTCGTTAGTTGAACTATTTATTTTAAATATCAGATGCAATTCGCTGACTCAGCAATACTGCAAATTGACTATTATTGTGCTTGTATAGAAATAGAAATGAATGGGCATACATTATGTTAAGACGAAGAGCAACTGGGTATTTGATTTCATTTTTAACGATGGATTAAATGTTGATTTGGCGTTTTTCTTTCATTTTTCATTTCATTCAGCAGAATATTGGTCTTTACCAATTCCTAGTTCACATTTCAACAGCTAGCGGATCAGTTTTCTCCTATAAATATTCGCATTTAAAGCATGAGAGCAGATTTAGAACTACACAAGTCTGCACTTTCATAGCCCGGGGGGGAGAAGTCGCGTGCGCGCACTAGCCTTGGAAAACTCATTTGCGTTTAAATCATTATTTATTTTCTAGGAGACCTCAGTTATGCGTACGTTTGTCAGTCCGTTTATTACGCAGCAGAGGCTAGGCATTATGAATAATTCCCGCATGCAACTAAGAGAAACAAATACAATATCCATAGTATGTAATACTCTATTATATCATTATTAATGTATTATAATTTAAATAGAATATTATTTTCATTTACGACAAAATCAACAATAATTTAACATTACTATAAACTTTAAAAAATTCAAGAAATCTAAAACCAAAATAGCCAAAACCAAATTAACCATCGATGACGTATTTTGTTATAACGTCACAAGTTACTAATGTTAACAGAAATACTGAAGTCGTATATTTTTCATCTGAAGCGTATTACGCATTTCCGCTTCGAATTTGCTGATAATTTATCATTTGTGATTCATTTATCGTAGAGCGGGCATCGCTCGATCTACGCCAAAAGTGATCGCTTGAGTAAATTTAGTAAATCATTGTCGACGGAGAGTTAATATCGGTGAGCAACCTCTGCCATTGACGTGATCTATCTGAATAACTTTTATATTTATGAGTCAAAAATTTGCAATCATCTATGTGGAGGTCGCGGCTATTTTCAATCATGAAGAAAAATATTTCGATGTTTTTTCTGAATTCTTAAGGAACCTTTACGTTCGAGATAAAGGCTTTATATCTGACAGTTTATTAGAATCTGTGACACATGTCAGATTTTAATTGAAATATATCGATTAAACAAGGAATGATAATAAACATATCAAATGCACGTAAGAGGTAGACTCATTGATAAGTTGATGCCGGCGCCCGCACTGATGTAACAAGTTTCACACGAGAGTAGAACAATTGCATAAACCAGTAGGGCAGTGCAGTACTACTATAGTTTGAATACAGACCGCAAGACAAAGAATATTAAAACCATAGGTGTATTGCACTGTCCTATCGTACGGGCGCACTGTGTTGCCCATGTGTAAAACTAATATAATTGTATGCGCGCGCCGCAATCACCGCTGCAATCATAATCATTGTGTTCGCCATTCACGTTTTCTTGGTGTTGATAAACTTGTATTATTTAAACGTCTAGCTGTCGGCTCTACTAGGAAATATGCTGTAATTGGATCGGTTTAAGACATAATAAAGGGGAAAAAAATATTATATGAAGCAGAATGTATTTTATAACGTGTAGAGTTGCGATAAGTTGTATGTTTTGAAAGCTTCTTTGGTATTCCAATTATAATTTCGATAAACATCAACTTGTATTCGACCGGATCTTCCGGTAAACAATTTGCATCAATAAATGTTAATTCGTCCAAACAAGGACAAAAGGATTTTCTCAAAAGCTCGCAATGATTCATCCATTGCCGGCCGCGGTAGACGGCGTGCCTTCTCCGCGCGGCTTACGACAGCAATGACCCTGGTTCGTGTCGGTTTTAACACATTCCTGCCTTACAAGCGTACAACGATCGCGTTTCCTGATACCTGTCGCCTGCTACGTGACATTTGTGACCTTGTTTTGTGTGAGAATTAAACACATTTTGTTTGGTTCACACATTTCTTATAAAATAAATGAAATTGACCTCGACTTACCTAATTCTTCTAAGCACGATAAATATAATATGATCAATCCAACGGGTGTTTCGGGTACCTATTTTGGTACGATGGGAACAATTTTGGTACGTCGGTATCAAATGTTGTATGCTGGTACCGAAAGCTTATAGGCTGGTACCTTTTTCACACAAAATTGGCAGCCATGTTATTTATTATCGACTTTTTAAATGTCATGGCCATCGTGACGTACATCCATAGAAAGTTGATAGTCCCGACGGGCGAAGCAAGGTTAATTCGGTGACTCATTTGTGAAATAAAAATATTATGTTCGATGTTAACGTGCTTTTGTCTTTAATGTACCTGAATGGTTGGTATAAAGTTGTTATAAGTAAATTATGCGGTATATTCCAAATCGATTTTGGATGCAGATTTATAGGTAATGTTACGGTCTATATAAAGTTGTACAATATTTTTAAATCAGGATTAGTTTTTTAGTAAAAAAACTAGCTGTTCCCATGCGACTTCATCCGCATAAAATTATAAAAATTTCATTTTATTATTTACATTTGTCAAATTATCAATTGCAAATGTCAAAATGACATGACATGATGTAAAACCATGGCAACCTTGCTTCCTTGATGTTGGCAGCAACTTATGGTCTCTTTCCCACATTAGGATTAGAATTCCCCATATTAGCCAAAATATTTACCCCTAAGTTTATGGCGTGAAAATATATAGCCTAAAGCGTGACGTAAGTGTAGGGCTTTTTATTAAAAAAAGAGTTATTAAAAATATGCTGTAATTGCTGACATCTTAGGCAACAAAGAATTGTGTGTTTACGCTTTATTATATTAGTATAGGAAATTGTTCAAATTGGGTAATGTCAAACCACTATGGTTTTTTCGTATGAAAGTGGACGCCAGTCGAGTCTACTAAACGACTATAAACTTGACATCAATACAACTGGAAAAAAATGCTTCATACTCATTTCTTCAAACTAAATCAAGAAGTCTGGTATAAAATAGATTAATGTCCAATCAAAGTACGTACGTATGTTCGTATTTTATGAACCTTAGTCAATACCCATAAAATGTGTACTATTATAAGTACAGCGAGATGTTTTATGGTACAATTTATAGCAACGTCTACTAATGTCCAAACATGTCTCATAACACGTTACGTCACTTCCTGATTTTATTACCGAAGAATCGGTTGTTATTTTTCTCTCATACTTGTACAGCGGAAATAGCGTTTCTATTTAAAAATAGAATCAAAATGATACATGTGATTATTTAATGAAATATGGAAAGTTTTTGTTTCAATAAATTAATATTAACATTCTTTTTTTCTCGTGTGAAGGATTCTAATTATGAAAAAAATTCTTTTCATATTTTTTCCCCGTGAGATCTCTACATAATTGATTAATGATTTTATTAAGTTTTTTTTCTAATTTAAAGCTAATGGTCTAAAATATCTGCTTATTGTACCTTATAGCCTTACCTTTCGTTGCGATTTTAAAATAAATCACTGTTAATAAATTTGTATGTAGCATAGAATTTAACGATATCCATATTTATCAGCGACCAGTCTATTCGGTGTCGTAAAAATTATATTTGCTATGCAACATTTAACTTTATTGCTAAGTGATTACATTTGAAATTTAACTGACGAGTTTACGGTTGTGTAAGTACTCGAGGGTTCCGTGTGTGGAATGAAAAAGTTTAGTTACAATGAAAGTGGATTCGATGCCCGGGTAATGCCCACGCTCAACTCGAATATAAAAAGCGGAGTATTTAGTGCTCGTAAATATTTATCCCTAACATGAACCAGTATGAAGTATTTATAGACCTACTAACTTATACCCGTGACTCCGTCCGCGTGGAATTAAAAACAAAATAAATAAATAACTTTAAACTGACGTGGTTTTTACAAATATAATGCTCATAAGGTATGGGTTTCCACGATTTGAACCACGATTGCGTTGTTTTAGCTTCCGATATTTCGGCACAGTTGCATTCGCCTTGTTCACGGGCTGACTGAAATGATGCGGTAGTGTGAAAAAAAAAGTTACACGAAGCCGTATCGGTCTACTTTTATAAATATCGGGAGCTAAAACAACCCAATCGTGGGAAGAGACCCGTATCTTACGAACATTATATTAACAAAATAAGTAGCCTGTGGTTCTGTGACTGTACTCTACATTAATGCTAAATCATTGAGATCCTTTCAGCAGTTAAGGCTATAAACATCCATTCATTCATCTAAACTTTCTCATTTATAATATTAGTAATTAGTAAAATCTTCACCATAATAATGTTAAATCGTTCACTTGTTTTACATTTATAAAATTAAAATATAATGTGTGCTATTTTTTGCCATAAATTATCTTGTTTGCGCAATACACAATTTAAAAATGAATTACTAATTAATTAATTACAGTTAAAAACACATTTAATAAAGTTATTATTAAAAAGAATTAATTTAAAATGACAGGAAATACTGCAATACAGATAAATTAATAACTAAATCAAGTACAAAGCTAATTGGATCGATAAAGGCTAAGTGAAAGTATGAAATTAAAAGATGATAAAACCTTGATGTATTGCGACATACAGACATTTGAATTACTTATCTATATTGTACAAAAACTATAAGAGCGTACGCACACCTGAAACTGAACTATCGCACAACTGTCTAGTCTTGATTTGATTCTTATGAGCCTTTATGTAGGTGCGCACACTACTAAACAGTTGAATTGGCTACGAAACAATCGACAATCGAACAAGTTATGCGATAGTTTAGTCAAAGGTGTACGCCCGCTCTTATTGTAACTGTAATATTTAATTCTGCTGATAGAAATGAGGTAAAACATCATGAATATGTAAGATTATTATCGATGTAAATCGATGTTTAGTACCGATAAAGCTTTAAAGTGTTGGAAACTAGTATTAGAAGTAACGAACATTTGTGGGAATACAACTAGATTTAGATCTAATTTCCAATTAGCGACTGGTCGCTAACCTAATCGCATATATGGAGTTTATTTCCACTGGCGACTGGTTGAGTATGAAAGGAGCGCGCAGCCGGAGTCGCGCGGCTATCTTCGTGGTGGAAATGGGCACTTATATTCCGCCGGTAGCGTGCATTTAGCGCGGACAATTATTGAGATATCGGCTATCAGCTGTTTGGTTTAACCGCGCTCGTTAGCGGGTACTTAGTAGTTGTTTGCATTAATGCATCGATCCCGCGGCACTACGCCGCACCACTGGTTCACATCTCGCCTCGTTTTATATAATTATTGTAAATTCATGTAGAAAGGAGACCTTCGATAAATCGTAAAATAGGATTTATGTGTACTTTTATGTTACTTTCTTAAACAATAATCCGATTAGTAAACAGTTTTTATGGATTCGTGATTTTTTTTTTTTTTTATAATATTAGGTGGCTAACGAGCAAGCGGCCACCTGAATCCACCGAAATGGAAAGTGACCGCTGCCCATAAACATCCGCAATTGCAGATGCGTTGCCGACCCTTAATTGACGGAGGAGGAGACGCACATAAAGAGGACATTTCCCCTTCCTATGCGTCTCCTCCACCGTCAAATCCACTTTTCCTTCCCATCCTTTCCTCTTAAGAAAAGGGTGGTAAGGGAAAGGGACTAAAATTAGGCCTCCGGCACCACACTCATCAGACGAAACGCGGAATTGCTTCCACTTCACGCCAGTTTTCTGTGTGGTCGTGGTATTACACCGGGCGAGCCGACCCATTCGTGCGAAGATGTTAAAGCGGGCTCTACCACTGTTATTTGTAACTAGCTTTTGCTCGCGACTCCGTCCGCGTGGAATTAAAAAAAACAAAAGTGAATAGCCTATGTGTTCTTCCAGTTGTACGATTGTCGATTGTTTCGCAACCAATTCAACTGTTTTATTGAACAACTAAAAATCGACTAGTGTGCGCACCTCCATATAAGCTCATAGTTATCAAAGCGCGACTAAACAGTTGTGCGATAGTATAGTTTCAGATGTGCGCACTCTCTAAATGTCCCTACAAAGTCCATGTATTAAGAAATAAGAACGTATCATAAAATTGAAGAAAGATCTTTAAGCGTCTTGACAATTATTAATGTTTTACCGTCAGAGTTGATCAACAGGTATGAGAAAGATCACATGTGCATTTAATTGTCCATGTAAAATTTTAATTTACGCCCTGTATCTATCTACTTTCATTTGCACCTTTCCTAGTTTGTAACCCGTAGTAACCCATGACCCTACGACCGACAACCGACGCTCAGACACGACAGGCCACGGGGTCTCATTGCTTGCTCATAAACTTAATTTAATTAGACAGAATAATACATTATTAGTCACAGAAATAAAGCTGTTAGCGAACTAAGTCTCTATTAAATACAGGATGTTTTGTGAAATGTTCAACAATTTAAACCTTTATATCTCTGAATGATTTTAGTTCTCTACGTTGTTTATAGTAGTACATTAAGCTGCAATAAAGCAATCCAATAAGAGGTTAATAGACTAGCTTGACATAATGTAAGTAGCCGTTTGAAGTCAGTGTCGTTACTACTAATAAATTTACTACTCCATGTTAGTCACTCCAATTTAATTATTACATACAGTCTGGTTATAGCATTGTATATTTATGTAATTGTTACAATACTATAATTATCTTTCACTTTCATACCGAACATGTAAGTTTGTCGGTGAATAGTTCAGTGAAACTCGAAAGTGCGTGGTTTGTTGCGATTACAGTAAAGAGAGCTTAAAGCACTGCCCACGTAGTGCGAGGTTCGTAGCTTTCAACGTTGTGTGATAAATAGCAAATTGAGCATCGTGAGGTCCCTTTTATTGCCAGAGAATGCAATCTAGAGATGTCAATTGAGTTGTTAATTGTAATAGGATTAGATTAGATTTGTCCTTCTATTCATTCGGAAATGTTTTATGAATTTATCGCGTATGACTGTTTATTAATTCTTTGAACTGTTATTATTTGTTATTTATTAATTTGTAGTTTCATTTTTTATTATGTAAACAATGATATGGTAATAATTTCACAGTGTAGTAATTTTTTTCCTTATGAATGTGAAGGGGTACACCGGTAGAGGTAGACCTAGAAAGAGATGGATGGATTGCGTGAAAGGTGACATGATCAAGAAGGGAGTGATGACTGAGATGACGGATGATAGAGTTATTTGGAGGACGAAAACCCGATGCGCCGACCCTACGGGAGTAGGATAAGGCGGGGGAGATGATGAGTAATTTTTTTCCTTATTAATATCCTGCTTTCCATTAAATAAAATTAATACACTTAAGTAATGATTTTTTCAAGAGTGTATGTGAATTGAATTTAATTGTTCCTTTATTTCTTGAAAGTCGCGTAGCCCTACAAAAGCGGACGGACAGGTAGGAGGGAGAAGCTCAAATCACACCTGTCGTAAGATTAGGGGTTGTTTTTGTCACCTGACACCCCATGTCTCGCCGCGGGGCTTCCGTGATGCTTAGCCGGGGATCATGTACGGTATGAGAGGTGTCGATTTTTGTTACTGATACTCTTTTTTGTTTTGCATAAAGATGTAAGAATAATGCTTTGTACGCAATCTTAAGATTTTGAAGTAATGAAACGTGTGTTTTGAACAAATTTTCTATTTTACATTAAGTTTAATGAGTCGTGTATTGGAAATTCTTATGAAATTACGAGACTGTAGTTTATTTCTCAGTGTATTTCAAATCCTTTGCTCATTTCACTCACCAATTTTACCTTATCGTTTTCTTATATAATCAAGAATAAATTGTCTGTCTGCTCGTATGGGGAAACTTGTCACGTTTAACAAATTTATGAGCTATCTTCATGGAAGAGCTCTGACGTCCGCAGTGTGACGCGTCATTTGTCAAGGAGTCGTCGCGTCGCACGATTCTGGTTTGTCGTAGCGAATTATTTGTGCTTCTGTGGGTGTTGGAAGATTATCTGTAGACTTATGTATCCGGAGACTGTCGCCTATCGATACGGGAAATGAATTGCTAGTGGTAGACGATGATCGCTGCTTCAGTGTGCGCTTGAAGCGGATTTATTATCATCAGCCGCTAGCGTCCGTATTTCACCATAAGCATGCATGTGGAGATTCCATTAAACCGGCAATTTGTTGTTTATTATATTAACGTTTATCTTTAGACAATTTGAATTACCTTAGTGCTGTAGAGGATTTATTTGATGTTGCTTACGACTTGCGTTTTATCTCAACGGAAACTAATATTAGAATACGTTTTAATATTTTAATGAAGTTTCTTGCTTTTAGATTTAGATGAAAAAGATAATTTTAAAGGTTGCAAACACTATAGACACTTGAACGTTCTTGTACATCATTAACTACTGAACAAAACATGAAATTAAGTTAGATTTATCGCGGTCAACCAGACGGACAAATCTATTATCAAACCTTAGTAGACGTATAAAGATGTAAGGGCGACGTGATTCAAGTATTCATTTGTGCTGAATGTTTCCAGGGACAGACAGTGAGCCAGGGCCCGTTGGCGCTACCAGCGCCGACGCCCGCGCCCGCCAACGCGCCGGTCGCCGCGCCGCGCACCATCGTCATCCAGCGCCCCGACGCAAGGCACGGCTTCGGTTTCACGCTACGACATCTAGTCGTATACCCACCGGACTCATTGCAGGTATTTATACCATACACACATCATACATTGTTTCGTCAGTCAAAAATGTAACGGTAACAACGATGTTACTACAGTAGTAATTCCAAATAGAACGGCTTCAAGCTTGTACTGCCAATTTTCAGCAGCGGAGTTAAAAGCACGTTGTAAATTATGGTCGATTCGCAGCTTCTGACGCTAACAACAAATTGTTTTGCGCCAATGTTTCTGATAATATTTGTAATAGTTTCTGCGAATTTGTTACTTTCGTAGAACAGATTTTATAGGCTGGTAAGAGGTGTTGTAAAATTTCGCAGCTGGCATATTTCACACGTAGAACGGACAGGTATTAACAACCACTTTCCGGCGCTCTGTTGAGAACACTTAGCCAATCACGACTTCCTTTTCAATCTGCGATGTATAAACAAGCAAAATTTTTAAATAGTACAAAAGTGAAAATGTTTCATTTTTTCCAAGTATTATTTTTACTTGTACTTAGTTAAAAAAAATGCTAACTGCAATACCATTTTCCGTGCATGAAAGACAGTAAGGAAAAGCTGTGTCAGTTTTTGTCGTGTCATTTAATTTATGATAATGTATGTTCTGTAGGAGCTATACGAGGATGCGCGCCACTTGGCGGTGGGCGCGGTGGGCGCGCCGATGGACACGATCTTCGTGAGGTCTGTGCGGCCGGGCGGGCCGGCGGCGGCGGGCGGCCTGCGCGCCGGCGACCGCGTGCTGGCCGTCAACGGCGAGCCCGTGGCGTGCGGCCGCTCGCGCGCCCCCTACGCACGCGTCGTGCAACTGGCGCAGCGCGAGCCGCGTACGCTACGCCTCACTGTTGTACCACGCGACCACGACCTCCTACAGAGGGTGAGATCATTAACATTAATAGTAACAGTAGTTGACTTATACAGCAATAACATGTAGCATATTTAACGATGACCATCTGTTGTCAGTATTTCAGCGAGGCAGCATACAACCCAGAAACAAACCAACGGCTCGACATGCCGGCGCCGCCCAGTGAGGCGGAGAGTGCGCGGCGGCCGCGCGCTTCTTTGCCCGCGCCTACCACGTTACCCACGCGACGCGACGACCCAGAGTACGCCAGCGTGGCCTCACTCGCGCCCG
The DNA here is from genome assembly GCA_029286645.1 of Papilio protenor. Classification (NCBI taxonomy): domain Eukaryota; kingdom Metazoa; phylum Arthropoda; class Insecta; order Lepidoptera; family Papilionidae; genus Papilio; species Papilio protenor. Next base: position 2,040,692 of record JAGSMZ010000022.1, read on the forward strand.
CACGATACCACCCCAACCCACCACCGCACTACATGCTGCATGACAGGTAATACAGCTCTAATAATATCTACGGGAGTGTACGATTTAGTATCGAGAGCCCTTACTAAGCGTATTTTTTTTTTAATTCCAGCAGGAGGGAATCCGATACGTCCCTGCCGTCGTCGGCGGCCGAGAGCAAGGACAGTCTCGGCTCCTTCGACTCCAACTCGACCCTCACCGGCCGAGAGATTGACGATTCGATCATTCTGTCCCGAATACGAAAGAGCCTCGAGCAGAAGGAGGCCTTTTTGAGACGTCCCAGTCAGCCCACGGGCTGGGTGACGCCGGACGCCCCGCAACCTATCAAGCAGAAGGAGTTTTATGCGAGACCGCAGAAATTACAGAAGCCGGCATGGCCCCCGCCCCCCTCCTCACCTCCACTCGCCGCTTCCCCTCCACCTATGTTGCAGCAAAGTCAAGAGCAGACTTTGAAAAAAGAAGAATGTTCCGCGAGCGTAGACAGCGGCACGTACAGCGGCTACGGAGAAGTGAACGGCACAAACGCAGACAAAAACAGAGCGAAACAGGATAAGAGCCAATTTGTGGCGACTTTATCCAAGATACAAGAAACAGCACCCAGCATCCAGAGCACCAACGTTGGGACGGTTCCCAACGGCACTGCGTCCGACGCGAAAACTGAAAGTACCGAAGATAGCACGACAAATAATCAGGACAGCAGGTCAGGAGCTACTTTCAGCACATTTATTCATCGTTTTCAATTTTGTAGGTAGTTGACAAGCTCTTAAAATACGTAATCTTACATGAGATAATTGATCATTGTCATCATATTTACAAATTACGTTTATCCGGCTCAAAGGACAATAAATCTATACTAATATTATAAAGAGGAAAGATTTGGATTTTTGTATGTATTGAAATAACCCAAAATCTACTAGCCCGATTTTAAAATTCTTTCACCGTTAAAAAGCTTATCAGTGTAACATCATACTAATATTATAAATGCGAAGGTTTAGATGGATGGATGGATGTTTGCTAGAGTTTGTAGCCAAAACGGCTGAACGGATTTCAATGAAATTTGGTATAGATGTAGAGGATAGACTTTTGTTTTTTTTTCCACGCAGACGGAATCGCAGGCGACAGCTAGTAGGCTATATTTTTTAGTTTCAGCAACAGCTAGTATGTAATAAACATCGGTATATGCTTATGGTGTTGTAGATACCCGGTGCCGGAGCTGCAGCTGGTGACAGCGCGCACGCGGCAGCTGGAGGAGGCGCGCGGCGGCGGCGGCGCGCGGCGCACGGAGGCGGCCCGCAGCGAGCTGGCGCGGCTCAGCAGCGCGCGCCTCGAGCCCAGCGTCGCGCTGCGCCGCAAGGAGTTTGAAGGCCGCGCCGCTCGCCGGGAGGCGCGCTCGCTCGACGTACACCCACACCAAGGTACATTATACATTGGTTGTTCAGTTTTGTTCATTGTTGTTAATTGTTGTTCATTGTTGTTAATTGTTGTTCATTGTTGTTAATTGTTGTTCATTCTTGTTGTAATTTGTTGTACACTACTGTAAGGCTTTTGTAAATTCTGTTTGTTAATTATACTGATGTGTTACAGAATTGGAACACGACACGACCCCCCTCGGCGGCAGTCTGTCGGGCAACCAGCTCATGATCACCGGCAGCAAACATCTACATTGCCCGCCTCCAGAAGGATATGCTCCCGGTAATTTGTCCGATGTATTATGGGTCACAATAGGCAGTAATCGACAACTAGCGTCTATATTTCATACAATTTGTATATTTTCAGAAACAGAAAAGGTTCAAATGAGAACAAGGTCAAATAGCACCGGAAGTGAAGGATTACCTATTAGAAGACATCATGCCACAGGTTAGATATTTTTACGTTCTTTTAGTAGAACAAATGTTTTCCTAGCACGATCACACAAATTGCAAGTATTATTTTATTTGTAGTTTATTTTATTTTTTTACATTATCCAAATTACTGATATTCAAATAAAAACAATGTTACACATGCTTTGCTGCATTTTCACGAGACACAATTTCACAGAACCGATATAACTCGCGAGGTGAAACACTTTCACTACTTGCCGATAGATGTCGTTATTTTGTTGATCACTTTTGTGTTTTTTATTTTCACTTGTTAATAATAATTTCCTTAGTCTAGTTTAGTTTCTTATAGTTTAAATTATATAGTTACGTAAACTACTTTAATTAGAACATCATCTATCGGTTAAGTCACAAGCGCACACGGCTTGCTTCCCGCTCTATGAAAATGCAACAAAGGCGTTGTCAGCGGCCGCTCGATCTAACGGCACTGTTCCCCCAAAGATGGCAGTCACGCGAAGCGACGTATGGGGCTGAACAGGGAGCAAATGGAAGAGATGAGCCGCGTGTCGCTGGGGGGCGCGGGGGCGGCGGCAGGGGGCGCGGGGGCAGCGGCGCGGCCCACGCAGCTCAGCCTCGCGCCGCGCTCCGCCTCCACCTCGGCCGCCACCTCGCCCTCGCCCACGCCCAGCACGCCCCACGACTCAGGTCCCACGCGATGCCCACACCCCACGCCCACCGGCGCTTCCTCGTGAACGCTCCCGTACTCCGTCAAACCTCGCCCACGCCCAGCACGCCTGATGTCTCTAGTCCGTGTTATGCCCCCAGCACATCCATCTCCTTGCCAAGCTCTCCCACGAAGACGTGTATTACGCTCCCGTTGATCCTCAATTCACATCTTATCTTCTCTCTACTAGTATTAGTATCTCATTGTCTTTGCGCTTCCGATTTTTACCTTCTTTTAACGTTTTATTAACCTTCCCAAAAGAAGGGGGTTATCAATTCGTCTGTATTTTTGACAATATTCGCCAAGCAAATGTTTTTCTCGTATCCTTACCTTAAATGTTCCACATTTTTTTTTTGAGTTTTCTTCTTTATTTTTTCACTAATTGAGTTGCCTGCAATGCGCTTTAAAAATGCTTCGACTAACAAATACATCTTGACATTTCTTCTTCTCTGACATTGTAACATATATTACAAATATATTAAACACTCATATTAACCTTCGTTTATATAACATTTTCCCTCGTTTCTCGGGAGCGTTCTGTTCCTATCTCCACTTCCACTAAAATCGGCCATATTATGAATGCCTTTGCTTCTAGGTGTGCTACTAATTCCGACTAACCTTGCGTGTACTCGGTGTTATATTAACAATACGTTTACAGTTATATGTACGGGTCTTTAATCAAACGTTTCTTCCACAGGTTTTGCTGACGATATGGTTACAAGAAGACAGAAAAAAGATGCTCAATTGGGTGGTTAGTTCCAATGATTTTAAATACTAATTTATGCTGCAGATAAGCAGTGATTTAACTAGATTTGAATAAATGTTTTAGGGCTACAAGTGCCCTGGATGAGACTTCTACATTCCCTTATTTTCATTTCATTTCATTTCATTTCATTTCATTTCATTTCATTTCATTTCATTTCATTTCATTTCATTTCATTTCATTTCATTTCATTTCATTTCATTTCATTTCATTTCATTTTATTTCATTTCATTTCATTTATGTTAACCATGCTTTTAGGAGGTTATAGACTGGGGCACCATAATCTGTCCTTAATACCGGTACTAAATACATTTTGATGGTTTAATGACTTTTTTAAGATGAACAAACATAATGAGAGCTAGAAATTGAAATGTATTAGGAGAGAAAGACGTTGTTTTAGTTCTTATCTAGTGATAAAAATGTAAATTTTAATTGTAATAATTTGTTGTACAGAAGAGGAGCGCGCTATGCGGCGGGTGTCGTACCTGAAGGCGACATGGGGAGACAGGTTACACCTGGACAGCGATGTGGAGCCTGACGCAGATCATCACGCTATGAGAAGGTAAATAGCCTCGTATCATTAGAATGTCAAACTGCTTATTTCAACCACTTGTATTTTCCATTCGATTTGTTCATGTGAGTAGTAAAAAATTGTACTCCTTTATGATCTGTAGATCGAGTAGTTAACATCAAATGTAATATTGTTAACATTATAGTATGCATATTGAAATAAATCATAGTGGAATCTACCTTTCTTTGTCCTTATCTTAATGTGTTGTAGATAGCAACATAATATCATGTGTTTAACTTACATTTATTTTGTACAAGGTATTTATTTTTATGTTAAATTGATCAATTTTCGATTGGGGACATGCAATTGGACTTTATGTATGATTTGACAAACGCAGTGCATATCGCAAGTGGCGCCCTCCTCGTTTCACGGACGACATAACGCCGCTGCTGCGAATTTTCGACCCCAATGCAACCGTCCTCGCCCGGTATGTCGCATGGCGTCGCCACGCAGCTACTCGCCGCTAGATGGCGCTTTACCGTGTGTTTCACGACTTCATAATAGATGGCGCTCAACACAACTAATTATATGAAACAAAATGAGCAAAAAGTTTTTCTAGTTTTAGGTTTTGATTAATTTTAGGTAGCCTTGCATAGCATTTGCCTTTTATGTGCCATTTGTACTGTGAACAAATTGTTAAATGAAACAATGATTCAATATCTAGTCGTTATGATTTGAATTGTGTGCTTGCTAAGTTTTCATTATTAAAAAAGTGAAATAACCTCTTAACAATTGCATGTGACTTGTGTTATCTTATCTTTGCATTGTTTGTGTGGCATGTGCAACAACGTAGATGTATTTTTATTACAAAGTAAAAACCAATAGGTTATATTATTAATAGATAATATGAAACATCCACATTGATTTAAAAATATGAAGGTAAGGATAAAAACCATCTTTGGAATTATAATACACGTTATATAACGTAACGTAAATATAAAAAATACGTGAAAGATAAATAAAAATACTATCGAATATTATTTGCAAATATTCGACATAATTGCATTATAACGTCACATGTCACTGGGTAGGAAATAAACGTCCCTGGCTGTAAATATGATACTAATGTTATATTGTATGTAGCGGGGAGAAGAAGGGCGAGGACGAGGCGGAGGGGTGTGAGGCGGGGGGTGCGGGGGGCGCGGAGCCCGACGTGCAGGGACACGTGCAAGTCAAGATGGTGGTCAGCAATGGGAAGGTAAGACTAATGTATTATCTATTATACGGTTTATTTTTATATATCCTAATATTAAAAAGAGGAAAGATATGTATTTTTGTATGTATTGAAATAACTCAAAAACTACTGGGCCGATTCCAAAAATTCTTTTATCATTAGTAAGCTATGTTATCAATGAGTAATATAGGTTATATTTTTAAATTTCACGTGGACAAAGTCTCGAGCATCAACTAATATCTAATACTTTTATTAGTTAAGCTTTACTGCTAAACACTTTAGTAAGTGATCAAAATAGTAACATGTAGGATAGCGGTGACCATTTTATTAGTCTTATCGAGGCATAGAGTCAATAACTTTTGTGATAAAATTATCACTTTGGTATGAATATAGTGTGTGTTTCCAGCGTGCCAGCGACCGGTCGTGGAAGCAGGTGTGGGCAGTACTGCAGGGCACCAAACTCTACCTTTACCGACACCATCCGACACAGGTAGGTGCAATATACTTATAATGCTTGAAGCCGAGCACGAGCCGAGGCTTTGTTTTGTGTCGACATACGAGCCTTGAAATAATGCGTCTCAAGCGTTCGGCTCGTGCTTCGGCTATTGTCGGTTTTTGACGAATAAAAACGATTTGCGTTTTTTTTTTTCAATGTTTTTCAATGTGAGTATGTCGTGCGCTCAGCTCATCTAGCGTAAACACACCTTTATATTGGCTGTGTTCGTGAATAAAGCAAGGTTGGAGACGAGATTCATAATAGAAGTTTAATTGGAATATTGTACTGTATTTTACGATGAACATAATTATCATAATTAAAAATATTTTATCAAACAAAAAATCTTAGATTTACTATGTTTGGAATAGGATTTATTTTGATTGTATATTTGAACACGTTTGCAAATAATTGTGTACGTTTGTCAACGCTTAAAAGCTTTGCCTATACTTTCATAGTTACATAATAAAGTGTCCCGAGTGTTTAACAAACTTAAATATTTTCTTAGTAAATTACGTTATGGCAAAATTTAATGTTTTGTATTCCTTTGACAAATATTTTAATGTCTAAAAGACTTATTATTACATAGCTACAAAATATTTGGTTTATTTTAATAATATTTAATTAATATGTACTCCGTAATGACCAGGAAAAAGAAGGTAAAATATAAACGTAATAAAATAAGAAACGATGGTATACGGTTTCATATGATAGGAATATTTATATTTGAAATTGAATGACAAACAATAATTGTACCTTAATATGATTGCCATAAAGTCTAATTCTGTATGAAATAGGAGTACGCAGTGTCAAAACATTTGCGTATATGTAAAGCGGTGCAAATATTATGTTCACAACAATAAGCTAAAGGAAAATGTTTATGGCAATTTACTAAAACCTATAAATGGTTTCATATTTATTTGCTAATTATAGTAAATTGTGTAATATTGTTTGTCACACATATAAAACTTAGTTTTAACCCAATATTCTTTTTATAAGGAACCAATGCATAATATAATGTATCTTAAAAAAAATCTTGATACCAGTTGTCGGTAAAGTACAGCTGTGTTAAAATAAAAAAAAATGGTCGGATATCATTTCTATCTATAATTATTATCTTTAAGAAACGTTATATTTTTTTAAAATATGCTAATAAACCGGTGGCATATTGTAACTGTCAGAAACGCCCTCATGTATTCGCAAGAAGGTTCTTATCAGTAAGATAACGTGTCAGTTCCTATCGCCAACATACTACAGCTGGCTTTACGCCGCTCGCACACAGATGGCGCTGTGTAATTGTTCGACCGTTAGAAATAAGGAAGATGTTCCTAACAATTAGTTGTAAAAATGTGGTGTACTTAAACTTCTTGTTTTTTCTTTTAATATTGAAGTAGGTTTAAATAATGATTAGATTAAATTAACTCGAGTGCTATGTTTTCATCCAACCGCAACAGTAACGGTTGGGTACGACACGTGCCCATACTGTAAACTATTTGAATATACGAATATTATTAATTCATTAGAATTAGGGTAAAATTTGGTAAATTCAAATTCTAACACCTGGCCATTGTATTTTTAGCAACTGGTAGAAGCGTTATCGTTGTTATCTAATGACCAAATGGTATTTTTAAGTAGTAAGCGTGCGCACACTTGAAAATAAACTATCCAACAACTGTTTAGTCTCGCTTTGATTCCTATGAGCTTAATTGGAGGCTACTCGATGTTTAGTTGTGTAACTAAACAGTTGAATGGGTTGCAAAACAATCGACAATCGCAACAGTCGTGCGATAGTTTAGTCAAAGGTGTGAGCCCTAATACTAATACTAGGAAAACAGACATACATTAGGCCAAGTGATGACTAAATAAATACGTGTCATGCAAATTAATCAACAGATATGACACATGACCGCAATAATGATATAAAATGTTCGATTACGAAACAAGACAAGCGCCGCGAACAAACGTCCGCTAACCACTTATGCTAATTTATAACGATTCCAATGCGATCAAAGAAAGCGATAAAATTCACTGTCAACACCTACGCTGTCCTCCAACAGTTTATACTACGTCATAATTGTTCTTTAGTAAAACTTACTATCTTACTATAATAATATTATAAATGCCAAAGTTTAGATGGATCGATGGATGGATGGGTGGATATTTGTTGAGTTTGTAGCCTAAATGGCTGAACGAATCTCGATGAAAGAAGAACACATAGGCTACTTTTTTTAATCCCCCACGGACGGAGTCTCGGGCGAAAGCTAGTATGTGACACAAATAATTCAAACACTGAGAAGCGTCTCGGCGTGTCAAATTTGACATTGAGATATTAGCGTACAAAGGAGTTACCGTTGAAAAAAATGTTGTTCCTTGTGTCTAGTCTATACCTTTCTTAAATGTCTTAGTTATGTTTTTGTTTTATATTTTAATATAGTATCCCTAGAGTAACAATTTAGATTTCACATCATGAATATAAACAATCTCGTTCAATCTCTATAACATCACAGAAAAGTAAAAGCCAAGCGACACGATCGCATTTATATTAATGACTTAAACGTTATATTTTATCAACAATGTAATCAGTAATTTTCAATGTAATTGCAGAATCTTTCGTCTCATCCGTGACACGTTTGCGGCGCGTTATTCCACTTTTACTTTCTTTACTTTCTCTGACGTTTAGATATATTAGCCAATTAAGTGTTTGTGCAGTTCGAACGAGTACAAAATATAACTATGAGTATTAATATGGCTGTTCAACTTTCACATTCTCTATTGTCTAATTAGATCAAATCAACCATGCAGCTGTCTACAAAAAATTGGGAGAATATTGATATTTATCGCTATTTATTAATATGGGGGAAATGTTTTTCAATCATCATATCCCTTACCTTATCCTACACCCGTAGAGTCGGCGCACCGGGTTTTCGTCCTCCAAATAACTCTATCATCCGTCATCTCATCACTTTCTTCTTGATCATGTCACCTTTCACACAAACCAACCATCTCTTTCTAGGTCTACCTCTACCGGTGTACCCTGCCACACTTAAATGTCGATTTGTTTTCCTTGTTATTATTTCAGATGTTTCGGGACATCGTTCTTTAGACTAACATTTGCCGGCGATCAATTCTGTTTCAGTTTAAATTCGTTCCCTGAAACTAGTTAATTTCATTGCTACTAAACATTTCTTTATGCAATAGCTCGTATGTTCGTTATCCTTATGTTGTTATAAATAAGGTTTAAATTTCCTAGAATTAATACAAGTTGGAATTCGTTCACTAAATAAATTATAGTTCTCAGAATGTCTGTTTTATGCCGTTGATATATTGTTACTGACGTCAGCGGTTACCGATATACATTACAGTAATAACAGAATACCTAGTTTACTGAAGTATGGTTGCAAAAATAACACATATTTCTTTCATGTTGACTTTCAAAATCGGATGGAAAACGATTGCTTCAATCATTGTTTCATCGAGCATTTATAATTTAACCGTTCCTACGAATTGATATCTAGGATCTTTTCGTGTCATTTTAAGTAGTAAAGATACAGAAAATATTATGGATACTAAGGTGATGTTCTATAAATATGTATCAACACTCTGCTGTATTAGTACTTTATTATTTACTAGCTACCTCCACAACTCCGTTCTTGTAGAATTAAAAAAAAACAAAAGTAAGTAGCCTATATGTTCTCCTAGACTATCCTTCTACATCTACGCCAAATTTAATCGAGATCCGTACAGCAGTTTAGGCTACAAACTCTAACAAACATCCATCTAAATTTTCGCTTTAAAAATTAATAAGTTTGATCAAGATCGCATATATCTGTCCTTTAACTTTAATGTTAAGGAATCTTTATTATATTTTTAAAATATGAAATTGCTTGTTGTATGTAACATAACATGCTTCGATTTGAGCTTAGCTTACTGTGTAAATGTGACATGTTTCTATTCCCCCTTACAATGTTACATAGCAAGTTGCACCTTTCATCTTATCATAAATCACATATCGCCTGTCCACTCTAGTAGAATGCTTTGTCAGAATTAATATATGGTAATGGCTATTTACGATTGCCAATATTTTGGCCCCCACTCAAGTATTTTTCACAATGGTAATGGTAATTCAATAATGAACTGACAGAACAATTCAAATCGATTAGTAGTTTAGAATAACCAAGAATATTGTGTGTGGTTTGCTTTAGTTTTAACCTTTGTATGATCTCAAGAAGATATGTGTAACGAACGTTGTTCAGTTCATTTATTTATTTGTTGCTGGCGAAATTATTCTTATTTTTTTATATAATAAGGTGGCAAACGAGCAAGAGGCCACCTAAATCTGCTGAAGTGGCGAAACGACCGCTGCCCATAGTCAGCCGAAATTGCAGATGAGTTGCCAACCCTAAATCGACGGAAGAGGAGACGCACATAAAGAGGATATTTCCCCTTCCTATACGCCTCCTCCATCGTCCAACATTTTCCCATCCAATCCTTTCCTTATAAGAAAAGGGTGGAACGGGAAAGAGACTAAAATTGGGCCTCCTCCACCACAGTCATCAGACGAAACGCGGAATTGCTCCCACTTCACGCCTGTTTTCTGTGTGGTCGTGGTATTACACCAGGCGAGCCGACACATTCCTGCGAAAATGTTAAAGCGGGCTCTACCATTGTTAACTGCGAGATTCTAAATTATTGGACGACAAGGAAAAGCTTTAAAATCTTAAGGATTTTATTAGAATACGCCACGTCATTTTAGGGTGGAGAAACCTCGGTTGTAAATAATGGGAAACGTACTTTATTCTCGGATTATCCAGCGTTTACGATCTGTGTAATTAAAAATATGTGATCACATGTGCGACGATAATTTCCAGTTAACAATTCTACTTATCACAAAAAGGAATCAAATCCAAGCAACATACAAAGCACAAAGCACTACAATGTGTTAAAACAAGTTATTGTATTTGTAGAATCAAAATTATTGAACACATTCTCTAGTTATTAATATAAAACCGGACTTTAACGCGAATATGCCCACTTCGGAACAGAACCTATATTTAAATGATTTATGCATCAAGTTTCGTTAGATATTGGCATACCAAAAACAAGTCTGTAAATTGAAACAGACGGACATACCACTATAAGAAATATGTATAGCCTTACCAAGAAAAAATATATATAGGCTTTCGTAGATTTTCGTCAATTTAGGCTGTGATAAAAGAAGTTAAAAAGCTCCTAACATTGGACTTCTATTGTTCGTTCGTCGCTTCTCAGAACCAATTTAATATAAAACATTATGTGTGAACATGTCTCGATTGTGGCATTGTTAGGCGCGTGCGGTCCGCCTCAAATCTGCCAGGTGGGTCCCCAGACACGCTCGCATGACCTTGACACTCGCTATTGTATCACACAAATCATACTTCATACTAATATTATAAATACGAAAGTTTAGATGGATGGATGGATGTTTGTTATAGTTTGTAGCCTAAACGGCTGAACGGATTTCAATGAAATTTGGTATCGATGTAAAGGATAAACTGGAAGAACACAAAGGCTACTCACTTTTTTTTAATTCCACGCGTACGTGGTCGCGAGCCAAAGTTAGTAACTCAATAAAATGTCTCTTTTACTATAATTTCTCCATTCATATTGGAACATAAAGCGGTATTTAAATGAAGATTTTCTTATATATCTAAGAATACGCGTCAAATATTTTATTATAGTCTTGCGTGATTCGTAATGATTGGATTCTCAGTAAGTGCAGGGTGCTATAAATTTTTTATTGAGGGTTTTTCCACTGCGGCATAGGAAATATATAAGCCGTAGTTTATCTAATATAATCCACCGCACTTTGATGTGTAACGTAAACTTTGTGCATTGTTTGTGTGTCAATGCGTACGCTCTGACCCAAATGGGCTCCTCTGGGAAAATTGCGCAGCGCTGAAAGTAAATGTACCGAAATTATACTATTGATGATATTCAAACTGCGCCTTTCATCGTAACACACTCTAGATTGTTGCTTCTTAACCAGGAATAGTAACAGTTGATGTAATGTTAAAAGTCTTACTTCGTACTAATATTATAATTGAAAAAGTTTAGATGGATGTTTGTTAGAAGCTATCCTAGCTGAACGGACATCGATGATTTGGGATAGATGTAGAATATAACCTGTAAAAAGACATAGGCTACTAACTTTTGTTTTTTTTTTTAATTCCACACGGTCGGAGTCGCGGGCAAAATCTAGTATGTATAAGGAGTAAATGATGTGATATGAATGATTTGTCTTAAAATAGGTATTGTATGTAAAAACTAAAAAGAACAAATAGTTTTATACAACCGCGAATTAAAAGTTTAACACGAAATATTTACGTCTTTCACTAAAGAAAGGAGTTTCACCTTTGCCACGTTAATGAGGTTTTCGAACCGAAAATGAACACCGTGCTATACAACAGCGTCAAAACATCTCTATTCACTTTATCTTAATGGTAACACGTTACTTTTCATCGACTATTATATCAGTCTGTATTAAGGGATATGAATTTCTATTTTCAGTTTGCTTTAAAATAAGTCTAAAGAATTTATTTAAAACATTTTGAATACTGTGTAACTTAAACTTGTACGTTGTCTCTAGTCCTGTCGGATTTACGTGTAATTGTGTAAATATTAATAATGTGTGTACATTTTTAGGTTTTCTTTGTTATTCTGGTGTTTAATTATAATACTAAATGGCGTTAAAATAGCTTTATCATACAAATTGGTGATTCTTTTCATGTCACCGCCAACGTCGGCGCGCACTTCCTGACACGCCAATTATTAAAATAAACAATAATCACTTCCTAGGGTGTTGAGGTAGGTCGTTAAGAGCCGGCGGAGACTTTTGATTTAAGAACCGACCTGTTTTGCGTAATCGAACTACGTGTGTGGCTATACGTCCATATTAGGTGAGGACAGTGGCCGAATGAGTCGGACCAAAACATGGCCATTGCGGGGTAATCGATTCGCTATTGATCGCAATTTTATTCGTTTATGACTCAACATGTGTTTATGATTGCACCTGATAAAACTACTTACACTGTTAGAACTGTACATTTAAAATTTTGCTAACACGAACTGTTCAGTTAGAACTGAACATCTGTAGCGGGCTTTACTATTTTTAATAATTTGCGGTTTAGGTTAATGTTCGATATTTTAATAAATTAATACTAATGTTAGTTTCTGAATTTCGTACGAAAATACTATTTTTACTTTGTTGCCAAATAAGAAAACAATAAAAAAATCATAGTTAAATTTTAGTGTACACTTTGTAAATACGCTAATCTCAGTCTAATTGGCTCGACTAGAATAACAAACCAATCATCCATCGTTAAACAATATAAAAACAGCAATATTCATATGAAATTCTTTTAAAAACTTGAACGTTGTTGCAACGTGTGAATAAAGCTTGAAATTCTTTGTTAATTATGTGTAAGAAACGGCGATGCGATAGTATAGTGCGAAATAGAATACAAGTGGCTTGCACAATTTTAGACCATTATAATCGCGAGGCGCGATGTAAGCGACTGTTTGCTCAACTTACTGAAGACTGCTGTCGAAATCATTTGAACAATATCGATATAGACTTAGTGTTTGTATGCAATATGTTAGTTGTAATTTTGTTTTACTATGCTGTTGTATTTTTAAATTGGTAGTATACGTTTCGAAAGGGATGTTTGTTCCCATTGTAATAAGTCTTTTGGAAAAGAATTCCCATCCTTATAAGCTAGGAATGTTTATGCAGATAAGTTATCGTCGAAATTATAGAATAAATATTTTCAAATGTATTTCTGTGAGTTTTTTTTAATTTTATTTTTAATTTTCTGTTTGAATAAATCCAGACACAATCGTATGATAGCGTAACAGGAATTCATCATAACAAAGCGATTGTTTGTTTACGATGAGTCGCCCTCGAACCGACTCCCAACGAATTGGGTTAAACATACGAAACTTAAATAATAAAGGACGTTTAGTACAAAAGATGACGTTCGTGTAAAAAATATGTAACGATATTAAAAAAATCTAAATTAAGATTCAAATCAGAAACAACCTGATTACACGTGAGAACTTCGGCTTAATTAATTTGAAACTGGGTCTTATGTGATATAATTTTATTAATAAATACGTACATACCAATTTAATGAATCAGACATTATGTCATTCACTGGATTACATTCGGTCCTTTCCTTCTTTAAACATTTCAATAAGCTCACTATTACTCCTGATTTCTTATGTATATTTCCGACCGATAAAACTCTCTGAATTAATAAGGCTTCAATAGAATAGACTGCAGACTATATCAGTAATTTTTAAACGACTGTAATTAATACAATTTGTACTTTTTATATAACCTAGCATTTGCGAAGTTTCCCTAAACATATGTTACGACCAAGGATCTTTTCGTTACACGCAGATAACTCTTCCTATAAACTCGTACGAAGGTCTTTGAGTAATTAATTTATTGCTGTACGATATGATAATTTGTCTACACTCATCTTATTAATATTGTCCAGAACTTTTAAGATATCCCATTCATCGTTCATCAAAGGAAATAAAAATAAACAAAAGGAAATCAGATGTTTAAGTAAATTACATTCTCAAGCCATTGTAATCTCTACTTAAATTGATCTATCATTTGGTCTAAATTGAAACGCCCGAAATAGAATACTCTGATTACGTAAACAGGCATAAGATCTCGTTCAATCTCGAGGGGTTGCTCCAGATAGGAGGTGCTCCCGATCTCCTAATCCCTCCGGAATTGTAAACCGAAATCACGAAAACATGCGCGACCCACTTCTACGTAACTGATTGAGTCCTGTTTCCACGTATACACAAATGTTTTTAGCTAAAATACGAAGCAATAATATTATGTCATTGAGACGTATTTTTATTATATTTATAGCGTAACGTTCAGTGCAACCTTAAATATTAAATGTGTAAGAAATTATGTACCAATTGTCTTTTGCAAATAAAGTGTTTGTTAAATTTTAAAAACTTAATTTTACTTGTATAGCTCAAACTCTTCAGTTGTATTAATCAAAACAGACTTCCCATGCCATTTTTTGTTCATTCGCAAATATTTTTCTTTCGAAATACCATCATAGTCATACACATTGATGTAGTAAACTAAGAGGATATAAATATGAGATGACTAACAGTGTTTACCCCGGAATTAACGTTTAAAATTGTTTGAGTATACTCAATTCAATTAACCGTACATATTTTTCTAATCAACTGAACGATGTTTTCAAATTCACTGTGTTTTCTTTCCGCCCATCAATCAGTCATAACGCGACTACTTTAATCTATATTTCTATACTCATGTTATAAAGAGAAAAGATTTGTATTTTTGCATTTTTGTATGTATTGAATTAACGTAAACTATTGGGCCGATATCAAAAATTCTTTCACCATTAATAAGCTATGTTATTCCTGAGTAACATAGGCTATATTTCTTTTTTTTTTTAATTCCAAGTGAATTTAATTCGCAAGCAACAGCTAGTTCACAATACAATACGAGCAACAGTTTCACGATTTTATAAAAGCATAAATGTTTTCGTACATATGTGACATGTCATTAACTAATTTGGGGTACTTATGCTAAAAGCAATATACAATCGTTTTAACTGTTAATTAAAAATGTATTTTATACATCATCATTTTTTACGCATAACCTAATAGGTTCACTTTATCATAAACAAGACAGATATGAGATTAAATGTGGATGACTATAAAAGTAAGACAGAAGTAAGTATGGATGGATTGTGTGAAAGAGGATATGCGTAAGAAGTAAGTGAATTCAGATACGAAAGCTGATAGAGTATAGAAGAAAAGGGTATGTTATGATGAGATAAAAAGGTTTTTTGTAATCTGGCCATTTTATATGAAGTGTTCAATCGACTGCTTCACATTTTGTGATAAAAACGTACATCAGTAGCTATTACTTCAATGTTTGTATACAAACGTCTAAGAATGCGAAATGTTTTTAATCTTAATACTAACAGCAAGCCGGTTCTGGTGAAATTCTAATAGGAAAATACCAAAACAATGAGTAAAGTTTTCCGGTGATCAAAATCTCGTATCCGCATACCTTGTCTTCAGTTTTTTAGTGAAGAATTTTTTCAAAGAATATTCTTGTATAGGATTAAGGTTGATTTGTTTAGAAGACCTGACATTCGGAATTTGTTAGTAACCGTGGGTTCTCACTGCAGAAGTACATGTACAGAAACACTCGGTAAGGTCATAATTTGAAAGACATAAAATACTGAAGCTTTTGTTTGTAAACAGGTTTATAGGGATAAGAAACTTTGACCTGGAATTAGGTTTCCAGCTTGTCAACCGGCAGACTGATTGTCAATTGTACTTTCTGCGGCTCGGGAACATTTCGCTCAGCATATAAACTTGCCCACACGTTCACCAAAACGTATCGTTTTCCCGAGCATCGAACCGCAACTGGAACAAATTCCTTGCACGCCAATTCACCGACATTCATTAGCTTCCTCGTTTTTTTTAATTCTTTTCTGAACACATATATCTTTGCGTCAACACCGACCTACTTTCGAGACGCTTTTCCCAAAATTTTGTAACGGATTATTCAATTTCACTGACGATTAATGATTACTCGGTTATCTAATTCGGGCCTCGCGGGCTAGACGTTTGTTTCTACAAAACATCGAGGGAGTAAAACTGCGTAGGCCGAGAGTAGATGGAGCTCTTACGGCCGTATCTGTGTTCATTACAGATAATCATCGTTCATTGCTTTCGACAGATTTAGGGAAACGAAAATAAACAATGAAGAGCTTTCTCTCCTCGTAATGTATACAGTTTATTGGTAGCTTAAAAAGGTGTATATCAATTTGAATTACGTAAATTTTTACGATGAAATAATAATTACGAAATTAGTTTATTATCGTGGATGTTCACGTGTTAATGTTGTGAAAATGGAGGGCAAAATACCGTGCGATCGGATTCTCTACATTTCTGAAATTATTTCGATATTGGTGTTCTTAACATTATTAATTCATATTACTATTATCGTCACGTTCCCGATAACTGCTCAATGAAATAATGAATGGATTTCCATTGGAAATCTCCCAACAACCCTGCACTTGGTAAATTTTCCGCCAGCCCCTAGAGACCGGAAATGTCCCGAGCTTGACCTACAATCTGTTTTTGTTTACAAAGACGGTCATCCATAAAACGTTGACAGCACAAATAAATTGATTTTGGATCGTAGAGCAATTGCCTCGGCACCCATTAATCAGTGAGAAGGTCGATTAGATCTCGGATAAATAAAACCATCATTGTTTATTTCATTTGTAATCGTATTCTGGTCGGTAAAACTATTTTATGTTACGCGAAACGACTTCCTTTATGCATTGTTTAAAATTGTGCTTTGTTAAAAGTTAAAACAGATACCCGAATATCTCTGGAGATATTGCTCCGTTAATTTAATTAAATTGTTAATCATCATTTAGTATCGTTATTAAAATTAAATAAACGTATTTAATTTTAAAGGGAACTATGGAGCCAAAGTAGAAAAGTTATGTAAAATAAACGTTGAAGTTTCCCTTGCAGTCAATCAAGAAGTATATAAGGGCATTGTCTGTCAATCCAAACTATTTATAATCTGTTATCCACATGTCTATTCCTAATTGAAGTGGAACACTTTTCATCGCAATAATAACCGATACGTTTACTTAAGAAATTATACTTCCTCGTTAAATTGTCTTCCGGGGTTGGAAGAAAATGCACCTGTTAGCACTGTCAATAGGTAAAGTCAGTATTATACTCTAAAATGTTTAGCATAAGATTTAAAGTCAATTAGCTGCTATAATGTTTGGCAAGAGTTGATGAATCGCTTCTACGACCCACTGTGCCGATGACCGTCTCCTTTGTATCCAAAAATAAATGCATTGTCTTAATAACCGGGTGTTTGTTTTGACCGTCCGGCTGTGCTGGTGTACTTTTACTTTTTTATACGAAACCGAACACATTTGACCCATTTATTTCCAGTTTGATTAGGCGCCGGTATAGTTGATTGGCGCCCCGATTTCAGTGTCGTAAACATTGTTAACGCATATCTAATGTTTCTCGTTGCAATAACAAATGTGTCTTGAATAACTTCAATACACGATTTTTACATTACTAATAATGTCGCGTCATCCAGATATTTTTGATGCAAAATCCAATAATGCAAAGGCAATGATGCTGAAGAAATTATTAGTCTTAAAGTTATTGGCATAATGACATGAAAAGGCGATGTAAATGTATTTAATTCAACGTTCCAAGGGAAGTGATGCAGATTTCCTTTAACCTTTTAATAATTTTTAAAATGGAAACTGGAAGCAGTATAATACATACTAATGTAAAGAAAACTACATCGTTACCATAAATAACTTTAGCGTTATGGAAGTGAAAAGTGTGCGCTATTTTTATCGTAAATGAATTTATCACCACTCTGTTAATTAACCTCATAGCTGGGATTATTCAACGATGTATGGGTTTTAGCGCCACTGGCAATATTTCTCCCCCCTCTTTTAACCATCTCTTGGCAGAGGGGGATATTCAACTTGCAATAAAATACATAAGAAAAGCAATTTTTTTATAAAAAAGATGTTTCTATTCTGACAATAGGTTAGTAAGGTGTGTTCCATACATTGGCCTTCGTAGAAAAATTTAACTTTCCTATCTTCATAGCGTTGCTATCGTCAATCAATTACATGTAACCTTGCCTTCGCGCGAGCCACGCCTTTCTTAATATTATTGTCTATTATTTTATAACATCATATTGTGTTATTTTTAGAATTCTCTGCTATACGATAACTAATACAGCGTTAGCGATGTTATTTTGCTAAGCTTTCATATAATTTTGAGACGTATTTTCCAATACGAGACGTTGTAGACAATGATAAAGTTTTCCTCATGCACATTTCAATGTCACATCTATTTAAAAACGCTACTGTGGATACCAAACTTTTACATTATAATGTTTTAGGTTTACTCTTGCTATGTTTATTAATTTTTGGAATACCTCAATGATATGGGAGAAAAAAAGAACGTACTATGCAACAATGGTATATCTATACTAATATTATAAAGAGGAAAGATTTGTATTTTTGTATGTATTCGATTCACGTAAAAACTACTGGGCCGATTTTAAAAATTCTTTCACCATTAGAAAGGTAATTTATCTGTGAGTAACATAGGCTATGTTTTTTATTATTTTTTAAATTTCACGCGGGCGATGTCGCGAGCAACAGCTAGTTAAATATAATTAACCTGATAGCAAAAGGTTTAAACAATTAAGATTTACATAAAACGTGGAATTTATACTGGTTTTAAAATAAGATGATCGTGATATAACATCAGCGTATTCGTTGTTATTTCGACGCAATACTTTTTTATGAAACGCATTTTAAATGTTTCGTTTAATCTCGTAAATTACGTTCATTATGCTCCTGTGACGAATGTTGACCGACTTTCAAAGGAATTTGGTGAAGTGAGGAAAAATAACAAACTCAATGCTGTTAAAAATTTTGGGTCGACCTTAAAAAGATTAACACGGTGAAAATATATTTCATCTACATTAAAGAAAAAAAAAGCTGTAATTTCTTCACGAAGAAAGACACCTCTATGTGTTTTAGGATAATGAAATAAATTTTAACTTGCTGTTGCTCGCGACTTCGCCGCGTGCATTTAAGAAAATAATGAAAAACGTAGCTTATGTTACTCACATATTTAACACCGTTTCTAACGGTGAAAGAATTTTAAAATCGGCGCAGTAGTTTTTGAGTTATTTCAATATATACAAAAATACAAATTTTTCCTCTTTATAATATTAGTATACATGACTTTAAGTTTTTCTTTGGCAACACTTTCAGTCGCCCTCATTATTACTTTAACGTACATGTTACTTTAGAATTGTCAGTCTTTAAATAATGTGAAATTGTCGGGCCATTAATAAGCATTTAAATTACAGTATCATGTGTCTAAAATAACGTAACTTCAGGGTATTTTTTTAGTATAAATAGACTTTTATCTCGTCTAAACCTCAAAGGACATAGAGTAAGGTCGCGTGGTCATAACAATATAATAAAAGTAGGGGTAGACAGGCGAGGGATGGGGACGCTGTGACGTCAGCAACGCCCCGAGTGACGTGCGGCAGTCTCAATGTTTATTAGTCTATCCTGAAAGTAATCGACACGTGGAGTAAATGTTATTTCACTTTGAGATCTAAAAACTCATGTACAATAATAAAATCTCAAATGTACAAAGTTTTATTTGAATTTTTTACCTAATCTAATTAAGAAGTTACTAATTGAACTTGACATTTTCCTTTATTTATTATTTAAAAGTTATATCCTTTGAGGTTTTATATATTTTATATAACATTTCGTTTTAAATCTGTAAGTAAGAGGTGGAATCTGTTTAGCACTACTTAATGCATGACTTATTTTTTTTCGGCTTGTTTTAGCACTGTCAACTTTCTTGTATTGCTGTGTTATAAAAGTTTATACATAATTGGTGTGAGATCTCACCTTTATGTGAAATTACGTATTAAAAATGTTACGATTTCTAATACATATAGGTGATGAAATCGAATAGCTCTGGAAACTGCACACGTCCGCTATTCTTGCTACAGCTCGCTGTCTCGTAAATATCATTCGTTAAGTTGTCTACAAACATTTAACTCCTGTCAAATATTATAGCGTTTCATATTAATTAAAAATATATTTTTGTCACTCGACAGTTTTCATCGAACTGTTAACGTTTTTAGACTTCATTCATTTGAACCGAACGAAGAACGATATTACTTCTGTTAACGGAAACATTAGTTTCTGATAGTTATAGGTTCAGAGTGTCAGATTGTTAATCGTTAAGAAGTTCGTTGTGATTTTATATGGAAAAGCTTATATCAGTTTTAATGCATTTTCCTCCGTTTTCCGTCCTTTTATTAGCTTTGTTAACTCTTGTTTATAAATAGTTTGAAAGTAATCCGTATTCAAAGTCATATTCATTCATGAGTACACGACCTGACACAACGCAGGACTGAACGCATATCGACCTGTCACGACAGCGGCGTCCGCAAACTTGTCTCTTGGCGCGCTAACACCGTAGAGGAATCATGCACTGACCGCTCGTAAATCTGTCCGCGCAATGGACGCGATTAAAATCTCTTCCGGCTTTTGTTTTGAAGAACTTTGTATAAAATCAATTTTGAGTAACTTATGCGACGTTTTCGGTGGAATTACATTGTTAGTTTGTCGCATGTTGTTTCGCGATGAGCAAAAGGTCGCCGACCTCAGTTTCCTCACGTGTTGACACACGTTCAAACAAAGATCTTTCTCGATAACAATCTATTCTAAGATGAGTTAATTTCACGTGTTTTGCAGATCGAGGGCGTTTTGCATTATTTGCTTGTTACTTTTTGTTTTGGCAGGAAACTCCTCTGATAATAAAATTCAGATTTTTAATAAATATCAAGTAAATGCAATTCATTGTCAATTATTTAATGAAATACAACGCAACGCCTACATATCCATTCCAATGTTACATTCTTTATGGAGGCGGGCGTCCATCCGAATATCGAAATGACAACTTTATTAATTTTAGCTTCTGTCAAACTTCTCGCCAAGACATTGAATTTTGATCTGATTCCTCGTGTAGCTTCGTCTCTTAATTTCATTGACAGTTAACGGGCATATAAGTACCCACATAAGTTGTTAACTATTAACACCTAATATTTTACATAGGATATCATTAAAACCCACGTAACTTAGCAAAAGGCCGCCAGCTTATTATGAAGCCAATGAACTCGATACCATATCCCAGTTTATTTTGTCTAAATTAATCCTTTAGCTTTTAAGTTGTATTTTCAATAACCAACGTTTGATTAGGACGATCCAAAGGTCACTAACCTTTAAACTTCTCGTTGCGTCGGGACCTCGTCCACCCTTTTTAATTAACTTGGCAAACTGAAATTGGCATGTTCATCAAAACTTTATAATAGGATTTAATAAACGAAATGCGATAAATGATAATATTAAATTCTAGTATCGTTTGAATATTTTAGTTACGTAATCTATTATAATGAGCCTAAATAACTGCATAACAATATAATTCTATTAACGTTCTCTTAATTAGTTTTACGCGTGGTCGGAAGGACTAGAGACTATGGAGGAACGGATATGCCTAGAAGGCCGCACGATTGTTGTTCGTTGCTACGCCTACGTTTGCCAACTCGGAAATAAAGTTTTAAAATGTACACGAAATTAAACTATGAAGAAATAATAAACAAAAATTATGAAGTTACCTTGACTTCTGTAGTAATGGATAATTTTTTAGGTTAATTCATCGGAGGCTGTTATTGGAGTATTAAAAAAGTATCCTATGCGTAAAACGTAATCCACGTAATTCGGTTTACGGAACACGTCCATAAACCTTTCGTAACTGTTAATCAAAACGAAAATAAGAAGATCGTTAAACGGGTCGTTAAGCCGGCCGGCCGACCCGCTTTGGTGCTTTGTTTACTCCAAATTTCACCTTTATACACTCATTTTACGCCAAAATGAACTAGAAAGAATGAAACATGAAATATTTCGCACTGAATTAACTAAATCAATAATAGCTTGCGTTGGCAATGAATTTTAGTTTATGTTTTAATCTATAAATCTATCCAAACATACTCGTACAAAATTCTTTACTTATGCACAATCGCAATGTTAAAGGACTGTTTGTTTTAATTGTGACTTATTCATAGCATATTCTAAAATAATCAGAGCATGATTCGATTGTTATCATTACCTTAATGTAATAAACATAATTCAAGTAATATGAAAGACGAAAAAAGAAAATATATAAAAGAACCTTGAAGATACAACTCTTAAAGGGCAATACAGCAATAATTTTAATACAAATGTGTATGTATTAGGTGTGAATTTGTCCCGTCTGACATGGTTGAGGTTATGCCAATTATCGTTAGTACGCTCTCACGTGGCTTATGTAGCGTCCTTAGAGCAATGATTTAATAACCGCATGGTTGGACACGACTAGAACAATCGCGTCGACCCAAATAACCTATGCTATAGAAATTGTACGCGAATTAATTTTGTTCACGTCACTGGATGCGAACGCCGTCTGGATGCGCCGGAGTCCGGCGAGGGCTGGCGAGTGCGCGCGTCTTACGCACAACTCTGACATAACTCGGCCGTGCGTTTCGCAACGCGTTTATTTCTAACGTAAACTATCCGTCCGTCCGAAATTATCACTTAATTTTACACAAGCCACAATTTTAGCTCCGATGTCTTTAACCGCCAATGAGGTCTTCTTGAATTTCACCTCGTTTTACGAATACCTCGAATGTTGATGTCACATTTTCTAGGAACGCGATAATATGGCCCGTTTTTAATTTGTAACAACTCCTACGTGATTTAATCAAGGGCGTAACGAGATATTTTAAGAAATCTCTGCAACGAGTACACCTTCAAAGGTCGGTTTTTGACGTCATAGTACTCTTATGTCCATTGACTATTCATGGAACTATTATAGGACGTGTAATTTTTGTCACTCGCATTAATGATACACATTACGATCTGGGGCACAGCAAGACAAAGAATAGCTTTATTTGTCGAATTGCAATGAACGGGGACAACAGATGGAAATGAGACGTTTCCTGGTTAAGATAAAAGCGGTAAATTTTTCAACGTCCCAAATGATTCCAGCGATATGATGCAGCTTCTTGAGACAAGGTTTCTCGGAACATCTTCTGTTGTTTAAGTTTAGAATTACAATATTTTGATTTACAATAAAGAATAACAAAAGAAAGTAACTCATTCCAACCTTTGCATACTATAGGGTAAATGCAGTCTCCAAATTCTTTTCTGCAGAAATATATGTAGAATGTCTTTTAGTTTATGATCCTTTAGTACTGTAGATGTACAGTTACATATTATTTAAAACTTATTTTAGACACTAATTCAGAATTTTTAACAAGTTATGGTGTCTGGTAAACTAGACTACCAGTTCTATATTACTATCCCCAGACACTTCAAGGTTTATTTGGTTTGGTTTGTTACGGCGCCGACACACCAATTAATATTTGACTATTAAATCGTATTTACAATTCCAAGAATATGGGCACCACTTTCTGAGGAGCACGGGACTTTATGATTCCGAGGAATCTTATATGCCTTCCTGCGGTCTAATAGGAGTGCTTCTGAAAACTATAAACCTACATCTGATAGACGGAGAAGTTCTAGAAAGTGTACGTTAAACTCGAAGATACTCAAACTTTTGCTTTGCCCCTTTAAAACTTTTACTGATGTCGGGAACCCCCAGTTGCTACAGTTCTTCTTAAGTTTTGAACTTTCAAGAATATTTCTCAACATCCTTCACCCCTCAACGAGTCTTCCGTCAAACCCAGGAGATGTATCTAAACTACTTTGGGAATCACTGGTTGAACTGATAAGCTGCGGTTGCAAGCGTTGCAAATGCGGATCGCCTTGAGAAAGTTTCATAACAACGCGATGATTTCGCGCTAACCGCTCGTTTTATATCTTCTTTTTATCGGTGTAGTTCATCAAAAACACCATACATATATCAAGGAGTATATTACCGTAGAAAAATATTTTCAGGTTATAAAAAACGATGAAGTTTTTAGTATTACTTACAGTTACAGTACTGACGGTATCAAGGTATCATCGACACGAGATCGTTTTAATCTTTTTATTGGTCAAATGTGTTGATTATCTTTTTCATAAAACAGTAGCGGCAGTCTCTGAAGACGTCTTTACCTGGATTTAATTTGTTGCTTTAGAAATAAAAGAAAATACTGCTAAATCTTTCTGGGAAATTTAAAGGAAAGCAAGTCAGAAATGCTTTGAAACAAAACAATTTCACACAGTTGCTAAAATGGTTTCATTATAACCTCGTCGTTTGTCCAACATGTGTAAATAATAATCCGCTAACATCGCTGTTGAAAATGAACCAGGAAGGGAGTTCGCATTGTTTTATTTGCTTTAGATATTTGCCGGATCACAGTTTATGACGTCTCACTCCACGGCACGACTCGTCTGACGCGAAGTGGTCGTAAAGCCGCCCTCCTACCGTTTATTGCACCTCACGAGACAAACCATCTGCCTTTTGTTTTCACTCCAGAATTTAACACAATTGAAGGTGAACAAATAGCTTTTAGTATTAAACTGTTTGTTCATTTTGTTGTTGTTTATTAATACAGTGATAATCTTTTTAATTTATGTGACATTATTTTTACTATTATTGCCTGACTTGTATCAAAGGTCTTTGTGCAGTACAAGTATAAGTTTGAAATGCATGTTTATGTAAATGACAAATATGCCCTAAAATTATTTTTACATGATACTTTTCGTTTCATCACATTTTAACGCTAATATATGCCGAAATTTGTTAATAATCGTATCTTGAAACACCTTTTCGATATTTAAGTACAAATTATTTTTGGTATACGGTTAATTATAAAAAAAAATTAAAAACACTTAGTACTCCGGATTGTCAAGTTGCAAAATCTTCGAAACACGAACCGGTGGCGTACAATAAATGGTGCTTTTAAAAAGCTGCACTTAAAATACTCTTTGTTTAGCAGTTTTAAGCGAAATAAAAAGCACTGGCAACACATTTGCCGCAGTAACTGGCCCATTCGCTGACATAACGCAACACCTTCGACAATTTAAATGTTGCCAGGTTGCAATCAAGATAAAATCTTCATGAACTCGTTTTAAATTAAATTTTACTTCGGGGAAAACATTTACACTTGAAATTATATTAAGTACGCACAGTTATCTCTATAAAAAAAGTTAAATTAAAAATTTTAATAAACAAAATTTTGTTTTTGGATTTGAATTAGTTCATTTTAATCGCTCATAAAGATCGGTGTTTAATTTTATTTGTGGCCAGAATTGTTTGATCTTGAATGTTCAATAACATATAACAAGCGCGTAAAGATTCAGAAATATGAATAATAAAATATAACCATTATGGAATTCCATTAGCAAGATGATGATTGTTAACCGAAATCGGCGAGTATTCAATGCGATATTTACAAAATTACCAACTCTACGTAGAAAGGCGTTATTGTAAAACAGTTCATTTAATTGAAATTTATTCAAACAGAAACAATTTACACTCATATCTAAATGTTTATCGAATTCAGCTTTGATGTAGGAGGATTGGAAATAACATATTTCTTAGAAATGTGAAAACTATATAATATAACAGTTTATATCGGGCACTCAACACATGCTCCTTCCCGTGAGAGAAATCAGGACGAACATCGAATGCAAATTAGGGACACCCGAATACGCCTGTCTCGGAAGTTTGTGCTGTCTATTAACGTTCACTTGTTTATCAAGTCATTCAGTGAGTTAACGTAAATCGTTATACTGCGATTTCTTGTCTCCTTTTAAAATTTATTTTATAATTGAACATCTTGGCACTTTACAAAAATTCACTTCAGAAATACATGTGTGGGCGAGACAATATTTCTTTTTGTTTACAAACTTGAAGCTTATCTATTCTTCTATTAAATACCTCAACCATAAATCAATCTAATCCACAGAGCTAATTTTCGTAAAGGGCGTGTAATGAAACTGACAAATTTGGCCTCGATTCATAGCGCTAAAGGGCATCTTTTAAGACAATTGAAAATTCTTTCACTTCCAAATCGGTCGTGAGCTATT
This sequence comes from Papilio protenor, assembly GCA_029286645.1. NCBI lineage: Eukaryota > Metazoa > Arthropoda > Insecta > Lepidoptera > Papilionidae > Papilio > Papilio protenor. The sequence goes on from JAGSMZ010000022.1 coordinate 2,066,993, forward strand.
TTGTCATTTGCTTTTTGTTTTCAACGTATAAAGTTGAAGTGAAACTGTGACTATTTCACGCATCAGTGTTATTGTGTTACATATGTTACGAGCTGTTAGCTCAGATCAGAGGCGTCTTATTCGTGTTACTGGGAAGTGAAGACCGCGAAGTGGACCGCATCGTACTTCGGGATGAACGAGTAACTCACGCCCATTGTTTCTATGGACATTTATGTTTATGTATTAAAAGGAAATGTCGAAACACAATGACTAATGACCTAAAAGATATACATTTAGGTTTACAAATTTCATAGAAACTAACAAAAGACTTTAGAGATGAAAAAAATGATAGAAGAAAAATGTACGCCAAAAGAATAAGAATAAGAATATCTTTATTGCACACTAATGTTAATTACATAAATCAGTGTAGCCTTGACGACTTAACTAGGATTCCTGTTCTTAAGTAGCCAAGGACTTCCCTTACAAAGTGATACAATTTTGGTGAGAAACAAAAAGAAAATTAACTATTATTTATTAATTTTAGCAAATAATTTTAGCAATAAAAAGATGAATTAATCTACCAAGTACTAACTTTATAAACACGTTAATCACTACAGAATTAAAAGTCATTGTACGTCTAACATCAGCATTGTTATCTTCTTCAAAACTATTCGCAACAATACAAAATTTGCATAAACATACATAGATTAAATAGCGTCTGTATCCCACGGCGGTGGTCGTCGACTTGATGCGAGCCATTCATGCTTTTTGTTAACTTCCGTCGCCTCAGGGACGCGCCTCGTCAGCCAAAGCATCTGTAGAACATCTTGCTTTATTTCTGTCTCAAACCTCCATTCATTCACCACTCTTGTCAAGATTACGGACTGTAGCTTTAGGCTAAGAGCTCACGTACACGAAATACTTGAACAAAATTATTTTGTCATCCCTTGTTTAAAAAATGGTTTAGGTATAGATTCAGGATATTGACCGTGGTAGAAAATAAGATTTAATTTTGAATATTGTAGATAAGATACTCAGAGTTTTCAGTATTTATAACTTTCACGTCGGTAACACCTTCGTTCGATTTTTATTTTAAGACTTAAATTAATCTATTTAAATTAAAGAAATGTTGTTTATGAAATAAATCGTTTTCGTACCACAATTCATATCTGCCATTAGATAGTGAAACCAAAGAGTTGAATATCAAAGCTAAAGACGTTGAAATTTTATATTTCAGCAAACACCTTTGTGAAAATATTATCAAAGAATTTCGTGTTCTAGATCAATGACAGTTATGTCCAATTATTTTTGGCTAAAAGAACACAAGGGTGATGAAAACATTGTTTTTCTCGCGATTTTATTGATAGTACTCCGGAACTATTGCAAATTAATGATGTAACTAATTGTAATTTTATTTGTTTCAGGTAAGCTTTTTTCTTCAAAATCAAAACTATTATTCGTAACGAAATATAATACAGGTACGTACAAACTGACATGAAAATACTTTCAAAATAAGTAATTAATCATAGAATATTAGTGTTACGCATAGAACGTTATGACACCACTACCAATGTTCCTTGATGGATACCAAAATTTACCTGCTCAGCGAGGGCATTGCTTGTCTCGGAAATAGATTGGCGTTTATTTATATACCCGTACGTCAAACGTCGACGACTGCAACTCGAACGAATACTTCACGTCCTTGCGGTTCCGCGAGCGTCACGGAAACGTGTACCAGTGGTTGGGGAAGATGATAAACACGAGAGATAGTTGAAAATGCGTAAAGATGAGTAGATAACGCGCGACGGCTGACGGCCAGTTGCTTCCGTTTATGCAAGGTTTTAATATCTGATTTTAATATACGACTCGATGATTTTAACACTTCGATAATTTCCTTTAATTTTAATTTAAAGAGATATGAACTATTTCAGTTTTAATTTGACTTTAAATATCTGCTTCGAGGAAAGCAATTTACTTGTACAATAAACAATTGGTGTTGGAGACAGATTGATGTCGACTCGCTTGGTCATAACGCATGCCCACCCACAGAACGCTAATAAACTTCATTAAATATAGGTGTCCGCTCTAATCTTTATTGTATGACTGATGACCGCCTCTAAAATATGTTTTCATATTCCTTTGACATATTTCTTTGATAATTCATTGACATTACTAACATAATCTGATACTTTTATTACGTTCACGCAAAAAATGCATAAAAGACGTTGATATCTTTTTTGACTACAGTTACTAGTCTTTATTTACCTTATTCCATCTTTTTTCTTTCAAGGGTATTTTGTTTTTTACGACTTTCCTGCTTCTGAATTGATGAATTGACGTTATTGATGTTTAACGCTGAACTTTGTTTATGTTTACGTCTTAATAAACCAGAGCCAAATCGGCATCAATAATATTTATCCGCGTTGAAACATCGATAAGGTGAAGGTTCGGAAAATCGCGGTTCTTACCTTCATAAGGATTAATAACCCGATTGTCGACGACGTTGTGAAGTCCGAATACGTTTTCGGTATGCGCGAATGTGTTAATTTCGCTTCATCATGACCAGCTAACGAAGGGTCCCCACTGGGGGGCTCGGAGCCTACCCTATGTTAGGGTGCCTAAGCTTTAGGTAACCACGCTGGCCAGGTGCAGTTTGGTTGACTTCACACATCTCTTTGCATTTTTCGCCGCTATGTGCAGGTTGCTTCACGGTGTTTGCTTGGTTCTGCCTAATTTGCATGGCCAGGCTCATCAAAGCCATGTTTAGAATATATTTTTAATTCGGTTATTTTTAAATCTTTGATCTGTAAACAATCATGGTGTGTCTACGTGAGTCGCGGCACGAGCGGTGAACCGACCAAAACAAATCTCAGTTCCCTTATTTATATAAATGAAAAAATTCTAATACTCTCGAACTCTTGACGGCTTACGAAACCCATTACATGAAGAGCTTTGATTTACAGGGTGTATTAAATATGCGCACATCAAACAAATACTCGGTTTGTGTGTTCATCGTTATTAAAATGTGATTGATTTGTAACCAATCTAAAAATATACGCATTTAAGTGTAAACTATTTGAGTTTAAACTGTTTCGGCTACTTTTGAGTATTATAAATAAAGAAAAATATTGAAGCTTTTTAAAATTTCATCATATGATAAAACACTTACCTACGTAACTATTAATATTATCGCAATACGTATTATTCCTAAAAAATGAAAATTATAATGTAATATTCAGAACACCATGTAGATTAGTGTATTAACGCGTCGAAATAAAACAAAGCGCAGCTAGACGCGTGCGGACAATATTTATCGTGCGCTCGGACTCGACGCGTAAATGTTATTTATATTCGGTGGTCGTATGAGATGCGCGCTTGATTTACACCACCGATATCGTACTGTCGAAATCGTAATGATTTTTATAAACCAATTGCACTCTTTGGTCAAAAGAATAATTTTAAATAAAACACAGTATGCGCCCTTAAAATTAATTGCAATATATAGGTTAAGTTTCATACCCCAAATGTTTTTTCATCACCTATTTCTTCCTTTCTCCCGTGTTTCCCAAACAAATAGAGGTAATGCAGCTCTCTGATTGTTTTCTCCCTGTTAATGTTGATAAATGATGAAGGTACAATCTTGTTTGAACTTCACCTTACGAAATAACATAAATTAAAACTCTTTTATGTCGCGTGATAAATGTATTAAAAATGTTCTCTTTTACCTAATGGCAAGTTAATTTGTCACTGTTGTTTAATTTCGGTAACGGGTACACAGATTTATCAAGACACGTGGACACCGCAACGGTCTTCGCTTTATAGTTTTTTAAATATTTTCTTTTATCACACCATCATGACAATCTTACTTCTTACTAATATTATAAATGTGAAAGTTTAAATGGATGGATGGATGTTTGTTAGAGTTTGTAGCCTAAACGGCTGAACGGATTTAGATGAAATTTGGCATAGATGTAGAGGATAGTCTGGAAGAACGCATAGGTATTCACTTTTGTTTTTTTTCAATTCCACGCAGACGAAGTCGCGGGCGAAAGCTATGTTTAATAGTTTGATAATTTAATCTTACTTCTTACTAATATTACAAATGCGAAAGCTTAGATGGATGGATATTTGTTAGAGTTTGTAGCCTAAACTGCTGAACAGATCTCGATTTTGGCATCGAGGTAGAGCATAGTCTGAAAAAACACATAGGCTACTTTTGTTTTTGTTTTAATTCACGCGGTTGAAGTCGCTTGCGAAAACTAGTCGTTAATAATTTACAACTATATTTTGACATTAATTGTACTTACACATGTTGGTAACTTTAGGCAGGTATCCGAAGGTTCCCACTCACCGTGTTCAATTTACCAAGTTCCCGCCTTATCTGATCGCATTAATTAGTGCGAAGTGCTACTGCGTGCGGCCTTTACACAAAATATATCTTTTATTTGTTAATCAAATATAATGTAATTCGGATATTAATTAACTATAGTATATCTTATACTACATTTTAAATTCGATTCTAAATCTTTAGTCCAACAATTATTTTACGAGTAATTTTCATGCCTTTCTCATAATCTTTGCCTAATATTAACTAAAGATTATCTTTAATCTATAATTTGAACAGTAAATATTTTATGATGTGAATCTGAACACATCTTATATCTATAAGTTGAATAGAATAATCTTTTACGATCTATACCGATGGTGTCGCTACCAAAACTGTTACGAAATAAACATACATACAGTAGGTTAGTGATGCAAGTACGAGCGCGCGCACACTTGAAACTAAAGTATCTCACAACTGTTTAGTTTCGGTTTGATTCCTATGAGCTTATATGGATGTCCGCACACTACTCGATATTAAGTTGTGCAAATAAACAGTTTAATGGGCTGCGAAACAATCGACAATCGCACAACAGTTGTGCGATAGTTTAGTCAATGGTGTCCTCCCGCACCTTTGACACGCAACAGACGCAAACTGTTATTATCGCGACAACAATGATAAATCAATTCTTTTGTACGTTTTAATCATAGGTTCAATGAACAGACATTCCGTTATGCAACAAAGAATTAACACCTTTTTAAATTATGTAATTCATATTTTGTTAAGAGATAGGAAGATCGCCTGTGTTTACACTACTGGTATGAAGTTTATTATATAATCAACTTTATGTTTTTATAACACTTGTTAAAATCCTAGCTTAAAATGTTTCACGTAACTTTTCAATACAATTGAAGATTATCTATCATAATTTCTGTTTATAACAAAATCTGTCATTGCCATATCTAACGAAGCAATGTAAAAAGATATTGAGTCTTTAATTTTATGTAAAGAAAGAATATTTCGGCGCCACTTTCATTAAATACTGCTAAGCTTAACAAACGTATCAAATGGAAACAAGTTTTTAATAACCTTTAGAAACGCTTTTCTCGCGTATACCTGTTTCTTAAAATCGTCGTGTTGTGGGTCTAGTCGTCCCGGTTCTGCGACCCATGACCGTGACCGAATTGGACCCGCAATGAGCGCTCGATTATCGCCGAAACCTCCGAGCTATGGGTCGCACCTACACTGACCATTTGTAATAACTAGGCATCGTAGGTGACAGAAAACATGTAGGCGTAGGCTAACACGGGCGTACATAATTCATAAGCATTATAATTATTATATTCAGTAAACTTATAATTATAATATGACCGTAATAATAAATTTATGTACATTTTTATGTTGTGTTACTTAATACGGAACATTGTGTAAACTCTCGTATAAAGTTACGTGATCGTTTTTTTACGTTTTACGTCATAAAGCGTTAATAGGTCACCGCCATCGCTCGACCCATATCTCTGTGATACGATCCTAATGCGATTCCATTTAAAAAAGAGGGGAAGAAAATTGTGCGTTAAATGGGAATTCGGACGAAGTCGACTTTCCCGGCGAGTGGAAAACGACGCGGCGGCTCACTCGCGCCTCAGCCCTCGCAGTGAACACACGCAGCGACAAACGAACGTTCCAATATATCGTGTTATACATCGACGAGTTTCTAAGGACTCGCTTCCTGTGAATACGGTTGCAGTAAATGTGAGCACCAATGGACGATCGTTCTTCTGTAGTGCAATTAGCTGGGTGACTTTACGATGACGTTGGACAGGGGTGAGAGTTTCTGTGGCAAGATCCAGCCGGCCACGTCGGTGTCGTGCCTGTCTCAATGCCAGAACCTCTTCGGCAAACGGCTCAAACGTTGGGGATCCACCGGCTCCTGGGTAAGCCGAATTGAAACATATTTTATGTCATAATTGTTATCATTTGTTTATGTTTGTAATTACAAACAATAACCATGATGCACTGTTTACAAATTAGCGCCGCATACATTAATTGATTTTGTAATCAGTACTTTTATTACCTTTATAAATTACGTTTCATTATAAATGTCTAGTCTCGTCTAGGGTACCTATTGCCTAATTAAAAATAAAATCTATAATAATATTTTATTTATGAAACATTGCCTTAAATTAATCGTTTCTTACTCTTAAATAACTATGACGAAAAAAAGTAAAGCAAGTACTATAGTTCGTACGAAACAAACATTATAGAATTTCTATTTCCTATTTCTGTACGGAATCGTAATATGCAATAAAGGATTTCCTTCACATAAGGTCAAGAAAATGTTTCTTTGCTTGATAAACATATGCGGTTTACGAGAAGTCATAAAAGTGAGGGTGGAAATTGTTCGGGCCACCCCCTTCCTTCGCCCGTCGGTCTCGCGTCACCCGTGTGTCGTTCCCGTGCCACCTGCGTGACATTCGCGTGATCATCCCCCTGCCACCCCGGTGACAACCTCGATTACCCAGGAAAGTGATTTGCCGAACGGATGCCGCGCGTTTGATGAACATTTGATTGCCTCATTCGCTTTGCGAAATTGACCTTGTTTTATTGTTTATTTATTTTCTAAAATACTTCTACTTTTTATTTTTAATAGCCAAATATCATATCTAAGATTTAAAAGACACCAATGTCCTTTTACAGCCCTTCTTTTCATTGTTTACGTTCGTCTTTCAGGAATTGTGACAACATGTGTACCTGTTGTTAATCGGCAATATGGGTGACGACCTTAACCACTACCTCCTACCTCAGTTGTCTTTGATACTGATATCTTTGTCCCAGGCGTGAAAGCTTAATGTTATATAATAATATTTCGTTATCAATTACGTTCGATATTTTGCCATATCCATAATCGGCCAGTTAAAAGTAGTTGAACAATCATTATCAGCGAATCGAAAGTAGCCAAGCTTTACGAGCTGCGTAATGAGCTTGCAGCTTGTTAATAAGCTGTTTACTTTCGATGTGGTACACGTTGTTTGCGATACAAAATTAATCAACTTCCGTTTTCAAATTGTTCTTAATAAGCTGGCTTTTATTTCTATCTTAGAAATGTTTTAATTCAATTACTATGTCTAACTGTAATTGTTCTTTGAACTCATGGGATTCATTTAATTGAATGCAAAACCATGATAATAAACGCTTGTGTTTGATGTACAAATATAGCATACACCTCTTCCGTTAATATCCATTGTCTTAAAAATCACACGCAGTTTTCGTCTAATAGTACAAATTAAACTTATGTGTGTTAGTAAATTTTTAACCGACATTTCAATGGATTGTTACAATCAAAATGTATTAGCATAATTATATATTAGTTCATTACTCACATTTAATACTAAGGTCGCACGGTATTTCCCTCTAATGAGTTTTTCGAAACATTTCGGTTACGCTCAGATTGCCAACGATAAGAAAACTGCGGATGAAGTTGTTTCGAAACCGCATTATGTGTTCGTGTATTTCTTATGGTTAAAGTTATCCTAAGTAATTTAAATATTATAATACTTGATGGTATCTTCAATATTATGGTAAATTCAAGGATTGTAGTTTAATTTTGGCACATTCACCATTTAAATATTAATTCTAGAAACTATAATACCACTACGCTTTTGTATACAATCTTGAGCGTTAAAAGATATATTGGTACATAATATTGTAAAGGTGCATTAGAATCATACAAGCTTTATAAAATCTGTCTTGAAAATTCCGAGCCACAACTCGTATCTAAAATATAGTAAACATTAAAGCTATTCTCGTAATAATTGGGATCGATTACTTGAAGCGATTTGCAACAGCGTATGTAAAAATAAGGAACGGGTCGGGAGGGTAACGCTCCGACGGGAGTCGGCAGGCGCGGGACCTCGGCCTCGGACTGGTCCCAGGAACTGGTTCTGAGGAGAAGACGAGTGGCGGGCGGCGCGGCGCGGACAAATCGCATCTGCACAAACTCATTATCACCTTGAGCAATCCTTATCGAATAAACCGCCGAATAATCAAATTGTTGTCTTGTTTGATGAAAACAAGCATTGGTAAATCGTCTTTGTCTAGCTATCAAATAGTATGACATTCATAATTTACTGCGTTAAGAAGTAAAGGAATTGACAGATATGTTGTGATCATATAAGCGATGTTAAACAATGCAAGCTTAATTTTCACATCACGTACTGGATCGCATCAAGGACTAACATCCATATGAAATATGCCATCGCTATAAATACTCGTATCTGCTATGATACAATCTTTTTAATATAAGGAAGTATTAATCTTAGATTTGAACAGCTAATGTTTATAATCCAACATGCTTTAATGGAGCCTATGTATGTATTAAGAGGCTAGTTACACGAAATTGTATAAGTATTTCTTAGACTCTAATATATCAGTAAATTAGTTGACTTCTAAAGCACGTGCCCAATGTAATCAATTCCACCCCAATCGTGACCTTGTGACGTAAAGTCCCTGTATTTATAGAACAATTCTGTTCGCGAAATTGCTTAATTGCTTTATTTAAAACCCAGTCGCGGTGCAAATGTATACGTTCTATTTCTGTAGCGGTTGCAAGTTTGTATGATTTGAACCGCTATTACGTTGTATTGCTCCCACGCTCCGAGAAAACTAATAATGTCAAGGATAAGTCTGGAAAATGTTTTCATAGCCACATAATTATTCAATTTCCACAGGTCTCGGTGATAATGGAGCTTTCTTCGACTTTATTGATGGGTTTTGTAAATATTTACAACCAGGGTTGCATTAGTTTGAAATCGAAAGATTTGGATCATCAAATTGTTATCTGCTTTCTGTCTTGATCAATGAGTTATTTCTTCCTTGTATTGTCTAGTGAAGGGCAAGGTTTTTCTATTCTAATAACATATAAACAATCGGTCTCCTAGGCCAATCTAGACTGTAAGATATTATAGATTTTATAACATACTGGGATTTTAAGAGCGCGAGTATAGTAATGATTTAACAATAGACTCCATGTTATTTAACCGACTTATTGTATACAGTTAAAGTACTATTTATCCAATACATCAACTAACGAGGACACCAAATATGAATTGATCGATCTGCTTTTAAGTAGAAATGCTCTATTTTTTTTTTTATAATAAAAGGTGACAAACGAGCAAGCGGTCACCTGAATTGCAGATGCGTTGCCTACCCTTAATTGACGGAGGAGGAGACGCACATAAAGAGGACATTTACCCTTCCTATGCGTCTCCTCCACCGTCAAATCCACTTTTCCTTCCCATCCTTTCTTCTTAAGAAAATGGTGGAAAGGGAAAGGGACTCAAAGTAATTTCTATCAGTAATCTAGTTGGTTATGATTACGTTCTCTTAGCTTCTCTGAGCTGGTCCTTAATGGTTATGTAAATTTTGAGTATGACATAGGATTGTAACATGTCTCTGGAATAAACGTTTTGACTTGCTGCTCTAGATGATATATTACTAATGAATAAATAAACCATTAACTAAGTGATTTATTTTGCAATTGGTTTTACTGCAAAGGTACTGTGCTTTTTCTCTTTTTCTAATATCCGTCTATTGATTTACTATAATAGATTACATAATTAAAAATAGCAATTTAGGTAGGTATATCAGAAAGCTCGAAACAGCAATAGTTTACAAATTATCAACCTAATTTAAAAAAATGCAAATTCCTTGTTTTTTGGTTAAAAATAACTAGGAAAATTGAATAAACAAGCTTTTTGCCGACACTCTGGCGCTGACCAAGGCAACTTGTCGTAGTAAATAGAGGATTATTTGCGCAACGTCGTGGAATTCGGTTTGTTTGGGCAGCTTTGTCCCGCGTGGATTGACCTAACATCGGTCTCTGGAATGCACCAAAACAAATGCCGGCAGCCTGTTTATATGATGAAGCTTTTTCACAAATATGATTTTGTATTAAGTTTAGTAAAACTTACTTAGAGTTACTTGAGAGTATACTTAGCCAAATATAATGCCAAAATATTCATACGTTTTAAAGTTATATATATATTTTCCGTTACAACCTAAACATAAACTAGATATTCAGCCAATCAGTCGAACAAGTATTAGTCAAAGCCCGAAGTAATAATAATACCAAGTATTAACACACACTTTTAATTAAAAACAACGCTTCTTGCTTGTTTTTCCACTAGTCCGGGTACTCGTTTTGTTTGTATAAGTCTTCTAAGCATTATTTGTACGTCGAACTTTTGCACTCGTCGATGTTCCCACGATAGAATGAGCCTACGGTTCCCGCAACACGTATCTGTTGTTTCGTCGAAATCTCCGATTTATTTAGATTGTAAGCGCATGTTTTCGATTGTTAGACAATGATAACGTGAACCTATTTTTGTTTCAAATTTACGTTCAGATTACTGGGAAGGGGTTAATTTGAAGTGAAAGATGTTAATTTATCGTTTTTATTACAATTAAATAGCAAATGATAGGACATAATATAAAAGGATATGAATATCGTTGTAATAAAATTAATTAAATAATATCGGACCATGAGCTTCTTAATTTATTTATTAATAGAAATCCATATGGCTTTACAATCTGTATGTGTTATTAGCCTTTTATACGGTCTAATTAATTAATGATAAATAGTTAAACTAGATGATAAATTAAATGCAGGTAAACCCATCAGTTGCATGTCTGCATAAATCCATCGGCAATCATTTGTTGCATATGCAATTAAAACAACAACATAGCATGGTTTTACCGCTTCGATAATTTGCACTACCGTTATATGATTTACGATTCAAATGCACTTTTTTTTAAATAGACACTCAGCGATCGCTAATAGTTGAAATGTATATTGGTAGAACTAAATAAATCATACTTCATACTAATATTATAAATGCGAATGTTTAGATGGATGGATGGATGTTTGTTAGAGTTTGTAGCCTTACCGGCTTAAGGGATTCCGATGAAAGGTATAGATGTAGAGAGTAGTCTGGAAAAACACATGGGCTACTCACTTTTTTTTTAATTCCACGCGGACGGAGTCGCGGGCGAAAGCTAGTGTATTATATATTTTTTTTATAAATACGAAATAAAGCATCTTTAGTTTGTAAACTGTAAATTAAATTTCTGTATATTGACACATAAATATAATCGCTTAATTTAATGTTGTCCGCTAAATCAGTGTATATCAAACTTTGAAAATCAATGATCTTTCAGCGCCACCCATTTTTATACAATTTTAGTGAAATTTAAAATACTATATAAAATAAATGAAAATACAAATTATGCATCGCCCCCCTAACCCATATCAACGCCCGCAAATTTTTCTGGTGCCCTATAACGCCCCTCTCTAGATTTCAAACGACCCCAAGGGGGCGTCATCGCCCACTTTGAGAAACACTACGCTAAATAAAACAAAAACACTTAAAACAGAACGAAGAAATGAAAATACGTATCGATAAATAATTGTGAATGTATAATGTGAAGTTTAACATCGCCTTAACAAGTTAACGGTCGGTAAGTGGTCCCTTATCACTTTACATAATTCGTTCTGTGCCATAAGGAACACTACATCGCCAGGTGTTCCGGGCGACCTTATCCGTCCGATCTTGACCCTGACCAAGTCAGCGATTGGAACATTTTAACCCCAATAAATGTAATTAATGCATTTTAGTTTCCAAACGGCCTTAACTTTTAAAATATTTATTTAAAACTTTTGCTTCGGGTAAATAACGAGGAATTTCCGGTAATTCTTCAGTTTGCTATGCCCGGTTCTGTGTAATGTTGAACTCCTTCATGCGTTAATAAATTAATGCTACTTTATTTATTTTTTTATTATATTAAAAAAACCAACTATGTTCTCAATATTAAGATAATTAGATTAGATTTGTCTAATTCTTATATAGAAGTTTACTTTCATTTTGACAGTTTATTGAAATTCATCTACTAAGAGCGCGCACACACCTTTGACTAAACTATTACACAACTGTTTAGTCTCGCTTTGATTCCTATGAGCTTATATGGAGGTGCGAGACTACACGATTTATAGTTCTGCAATTATACAGTTGATTGAGCTGCGATACAATCGACAATCGTACAACAGTTGTGCGGTGTGCGCTCTTAGTCTCGTACAAAAATCCAGCATCTAGTCTCTATGGTATAATCAAAGTAAAAGCTCAATAAATAAATCTAACCGCACGAGTGACTTTCACATGTTAAAACATTCACTTTCATTGTTAACGAACTTGGTGTTAAAAACGTCCCAGTCAGCGTGTAAATATTGCCTCCACTGATTTATATAGCGGTTGTCTATATCGCTTAATCAGCGTTGCATTAACTCAGCTATAACGGCATATTGCGATGCCATTTCGCCCGTGCCTTGTGTACAAACTGACCAACAAACCGATTCATAATAATAATAAGGATTGATCGGTTGCATACTTATTGAGTGCGGACTATTACCGAAATGCGATGTAGAAATATTTTACAACATAAATTTGAGACTCGCAATATAAAAGTTACGCTTTCCTTTTATCTAGCAACTATCTAATCAAAAACTCTTTCTAAATGTATATTTTCTTACCACATTACTATTGTAACTAGCTTGAAATCCGAATTCGCTTTTTGCCCGCGGCCACAATCTGCATTCTTTTGTTCACATATTATAAACGAACGGTCTATAGCCCAAGGCATTCTTAAACCGTTTAAGGCAATTGATGAACAATATGTAAATTCTTGTAATAAGCCCATTTATTTTCGAATTCGCAGGCGGACTTTGACGGAAATGCATTGTTATGTGTCGTGTAGTCAAAATAATTTAGATTTTATGCCTCTTACTACATTAAGAATAATTTAATGGACATTAAGTAAACCCTAAGTGTTGATTTAGTACGTGTTCTGTTTGACTGTCGTAGAATACACCAGCAGCCCTAATCAACGGTCGCTGCGTCATCTCCGACCGCAGCTATCCGAGATTTCTAAAGTTTGCGGTTTTAGAGTTAGTTTACAGTGCTGTTGCACAACGGAATTGTTAGAATCCACGCCCAGCGATTATTGTCCTAGTTGACGACTGTCGGAAGCATTGACCATTATTGATGGTCAAGTGTGGATACTTCCTTAAAATGCTAAAGCCAGTTGGATGTGAAGACAAGTAGTAAGCAAGAAGCGGGAAAAAGAAGTTATTTATTTTAAGTACTAAGAAAGATATCATAAGAACAATATCGATAAACTTAAGTATTTCGACGCTGTTGGATGACGAATCTCCAAAGAATCTTTTCCGAATAATTAATTACCTTTAACTTTTATCTTGACATTTCGCATGTTTAAAAACAAACTTTGAAGGTCCTTAACCAGTTTAAGTTTTTAAAAAGTATATATGAATATTAAAAAAGGTATAATTATGTGCCATATATTCTATAGAAGAAGTAATTTTTTTTTTTTCTAACATTAAGCACGAGCATATTTTAACTGTTAATATTTGCACTACCTATAATAAAGCTAATTGAACGGGTGGTATTAATTAAAATTCCGTTTTAAGCATAACTTGCCACATAAACTGTTCGTTTAAACTCGATTTTTCTTTTAGCCTTTTAATTTGGTTAACAATATTCCTGATTGGCGAGATCGCTATTGTATTATGAAAAAGTACGAGACTATATTCTGTTATTTGCTGAATGATGTTCATACAAGTGGTAATTGGTACGAAGCTGTGGCGCGCCCTGGGGGCCAACCTGGGCACAATAAGGGCAGCTGTCAAACACGCACGCAATTATATGCTCAATATCTTTAAATTGCACGCAATCTAATTGACAGATTTATGGAGCTCGGGCAGACAACTAGCGGCATTTTTCACTGGAACTCTTTTATTCTTAGGAACGAAATGTTTATAAGTGTTTGTGCTCGATGAAAAATTGACTTCAGTTGCGGAGTTTTATCTTGGTTGACTACATTATAGTTTTATTTTATATCTATAATTTTAAAAAGGCAGGCAATGATTATATGATGATTTTGGAATGGTATAGTTTAATATAATGCTTGAGTTAAAATATAAATAGTTCCTTTATTATTTAAAATTCTCACAATATCACTTAAAACCAACGTAATATCTCGCCTGCAAAAGTTAATTAAAACACATTATAAAAGGGTGTGAAAGACCGCTTTATCGGCATTAATAAGAGCCGACTTTATTAATACGCTAAGAGATTACCCCCTCCCAGCCTAGTAACCGCTTCCAGCGAGCCTCTATAGATATTTTCCAGCATCGTCATTACAATTTCCCTCTGGGAGTGAAACTGTCTCATCATGCCTCAATGCTAAGGGATTTTGAGACTTGATAATTACTTTAGAAAGGTCAACAACCTTTTGCAGGTTTTAATAGAAATTGCTTCGGCTTTATAAAAGATAACATTAATGTAAATTGTTATAAATTATTCTTCTTGTTGCGGGCTCAGGTTGGGTCGTTACCTTTTTAACCTTATCTCTAGGATTTTACTTTACTAGAAAGCCTTGGAATTATAATGTATCTCAGAAATCATCTATTGTGATACGTATCCCATGAGAAGAAAGCAATTGACAATTGTATTATTTACATCACATTATAGAGTGAATTATGGAGGCTACTTTTACTATGGCTTTTAAAAGTCTATATGTAATGGCTTGTCTTCTATCATACTTCATACTATTATTATAAATGCGAAAGTTTAGATGGATGGATGTTTGTTGAAGTTTGTAGCCTAAACTGGTGAACAGATTTCGATAAAATTTGGTATAGATGTAGAGGATAGTCTGGAAGAATACTCACATTTGTTTTTATTAATTATGCGCGGACGGAGTCGCGGGTGAAAGCTATTTAAATATAATATTAAATTCAATTCCAACCAATTAACATTCAAGCTTCGAGCGACGCGGCGGTGGTATTTAGCTAAGCACAATCTATATATGCCGTCGCAAAATGTCGTCTTCGTGTACGTCGAGCACGTTCCTAATAAAGCCTTAAACGGAGCATGCCCTGTTATATCCAACACATTGATATTTGATGCTCACAGGTAGCGGTCCTTCATCTAACCTGCCTGTGCTAAAACAGTAAACAAAACTGAATGTTTCAAATATGTTGTTAAAGAACAACGTATGAACACTTTTATACGTCGATTTAATTTGATTCAAATTAATCCATTGATTTAATTTTAACGTTAGAATTTGACGAGACAAAAGTTATTCATATGCTTTCGGAATAGATTAAGTTACCTTTAAATAGCTTTAAATATTATATGACATTGACCTTTTCAAACCATCTTTGTGTCTATCAATTACTACATAATTATATACGTTTCACAATTCAACATTTATCCTATTCATTACAGAAATAAAAACAATTGAAGGTATTTGAATGGAGTCTGTATGGGCTACGAAAGGCTGGGGCGGGACGACCTCGGTAACCTGTTAAGGCCGCGTCAACCCGCGCATAATGGGCGGCCGATGACAACCTGATAGCCTGCAGCCGCTAGGGCCGACATGTGACGAGCTCGTACATACGTGGGACCTTTGTGTCACTTGCTAAATGCCAATCAAACGTCTGTATTGTGTGCTTGATATTATCAAGGCGCCATGTCTCAACGTACAAGCGCCATATGTTAGTAACCAATTAACCATATTTAATTTCTTCATTCTTTGATAAGCACTTTTGTAAATTCTGATATCGAAATTCAGAATTTACTGAATCTATATTTTAGATGAATGGTCGCGGAAATATTTGGTTAAATTCCTCATGATTCAGAATGTTAGAATCGAATTCCGATCCTACACAATGATGACAAAGACGTTGATTTATGTCCCTGATGCACGTCAAGTGTGCGTCAAAAGCCGTCGTCCACTACCGAACATAGCTTCACCACGGGGACGCCATATTTTTATTAATCACCTCGGCCAATTGTTTGAGGATGTGACGCGGCGGCCGCGGCGGCGCGTGCGGCGTGACCCACCTGCAAATCGATCCCAACACACGCAATACCGATTCATCCTTGAACAGTTTGGAGTAGAAACCTTATTATTATATGATGCGCAGAACCTTTTGCCGTCTCGTCACGCTTCAAATGTTACGAAAGTTGATTGCGCTGGTTGACCTTTGTAAATTTTATGATGTTCAAATTCGCAAATTAAAAGAACACAAAGCAACACAGAAGTACCATAGCCCACTTGAAGACAAAAAATAATTCATGTTCAGCTATTTGTTTAAACTTTTTTTAATTTTAACAGAGAATTCCATCCATGTTTTTGAGATGTAATTCGCAAATGGATATGTTCCATTTCTCTGTAATGTAAATGTAGTGGTATGTAGTACATGCCAGATGACCTAAATCTGCTACACGACAATGAGAACTGTGATAAACGACAGTGCAGTATAAAGGATGGTTGTCGCATGGGTCGCGACCCGAACCTCGCGGCACAGCCTCTTTGTAGTACCCTTTTTCCACTAGCGCAACTTCCGCAAGCTAAGTATGAACATTTTCTTGTGGCGCGGCCGCAACGACAGCGTAGTGACACTATTCTCAGTGGAAAAGTTCTCTAACTAAGACACGCGGGAACTCTCGGTCACGTTCGACATCTTACCGCTTTTGACCCACTTTTTGATTTATGCCGAACTGTTTTTATGTTTGCTGAGTACATGTATACAAACAAAATCGAACAAACAAACCAACAGTTCTAAATACAATATAATAAATGGATTTTTTTTTAATTTCGTTTTTAAGCTACGTAAGAACATCATTTAGAAAGACATTAAAAATCAATAAGACACAAATCACAATTACTCTTTCACTTGTAGTATGAAATTAAATGAAACTCTCGGAATACTCGTATTTGTAGACGACGATAATCTTGCTGTCAGGTAATCATCAACGTGAGTAACGTTAATGCCAGTTACACACGGAATTCAAACGCTAAAATCTATAGCAGTACTGGATACACCTGCTGACACTGACTGCCACTATACTGCCTCACTGTTTAGCATATGTGAGAAACGAGCAATACGTTTACGAAGGCGTGCTTAGGTAAAAATCATGTCCAACGTCAAATAATCTACCTTGATTGTTGCAGGAACGCCAATTATTTTAAACTGACGCCTAGTGTCTTTATTTTATAGCTCAATGTGTTCTTGTTGCTTTAACGTTTTCAGTTCTATTGCTGTTATCTTCATCTACAATCATAAGAGTAGTATCAACCAACGCATTAGTTATACCAGGTGGCAACGGAACAGCTTTTTATCGACGCAGTTCTTATCCTATAAAAAACTTCACGTTCCGTTTTAATTGACACCTCTCGTTAGATGTTTCAAGGTGTGCAACGTGGAAACGTAGATCAGCTTCTGTGTATTATAGCTGTGCTGTGGCTAATGTTAACACTATACTTTATTAAAATTTCTGTTTCATTGTCTCTTTGTTATCCGACGTAGATAAATTTCAAGACAGGCGTGAAGCCGAAATGTGAAATTGTTTCGTAACTCCGAGGCGCCAGCCCTCGTAAACACAACATCACAACTAATTTAATAGGAGATCCTTTGGCAGCCCACAAAGTGTTTCTTAATGCGAAAAATACCTTAGTGTCACGACGCATAGATTATGTTGAGTTACGTATGCGCCATTGGCCTAATATCTCGATATTACAAATTACATAATCATCGTAAACATGTTTGTGGCGAAATCTACATTTCAAGGACAAGAAATTATTGAATGAATTTCGTTAATGGCCACTAAAAACTCAAATTTATTGTTCGAGTTCGAGTGAAAGATTTATTGAGACATAAAATCGAGTTTCTCTTGCCAGATGAGCAATCTCTTTATTATCGTAGATTGTTTTGAAATTGTATAATAGATTACGTTAATACTTTTAAAAATCTTTTCGTAAAGTAAAGTTTAAGCGCCATTAAGAACTGCAATAATTTGCCATTGGTTTACCTTTGTTAGTTCGCTGCAAAGTATCAAATGAATGGTTCGTCGGTTGGACGTGACAGGAGCAATTGCGTTCACATCAGAATTATAGTCACGTACCTGCGTTGGGTTGGGCCACATACTGCTGCCACACCGAGCCGCAATGTCTGTGCCTAGTGCCTAGGCTTTGATTGGATTGCCTTGCCTAGAGTACAAGGCAATGTTTACCTTATTAATTGAGGCACTTGTATGCCCGCATTGTGAGATAGATGTTTTATTAGCGTAAAATAGAATTCATTATTAATTTTAATATAATCATCAACAAGACTATTTAGTTAAACAAATGAAGCTCGTCTAGTTAAGAGAATATTAGATTCTAGAATATCTTAGACGTTTTCTCTCGATTTAACTCGTGTTTTAATGTTACTCATACTGCACTTTCTTTAATTTCAAATGTAGTCAGATCGATCGTGCATGTATAAATTGATAATTAAAGCAAGATGTAGGCCGCAAACAAAAACCCATTAGACCCCTCGACCTCAGCTACACGTGTGGGCCACCGATTTGTGTTAATTGACCTTAGATATCGAATTTATCTACAGAGCTTAGAAATTTTTGATTATTCTCACAATTCTATCGCCATTGAAGAATATATCATTAACTGCTTTCACATTATCGAGAAATATTGATAAAACTCAAAAGTTAGCGATAACTGTACATCTAACAGTTTGTGTGGGAGATAAAATTTTACCGAAATTGAAAACCAAAAATTAAAAAATAACATTTCTTAAAACTAACTTCAATATAGCATGATAAGAAAAAGCACAACTAAACAAACTAAATTAATCTAACGATATAAAGAGTTGATGTATACTTGAATTATTATCTATTCAGTAATCCTGTCCACTTAGCACAGCTAGTACATACCGCATGTGTTCGTTGGAGCGCATGCCCGCATTGAAAGCACATACACGTATAGACATCCCATTAGGACTCTTCCAGTAATTGACGTGGAGTCGGTACGCACACTGCAACACGTAATTACATCGGAACAACGGAGCCACTCAGAAGTTCGCAGTTGCGGTACGCAACGTTCATAAAGATCGGAACACACTGAAACTGATTTTTTTTTTCAGTCATAAATTTTTTTCACATGAAAATTTGTCTAACATTTCCTGTTTTGCTGATCTGTTAGATTTATTTAACTAAAGTAAATAGGGAAACATAACAAAATATGGAACCATCTTCGTAGAATAATCAGATCACATGAATTGAAATAAAATTTCCCAATATTTGAGCATTTATAAATGTTGTAGCAAAATAAATGTCACGAACATTTTACCTCAATAAATCTTATCACATTCAATCAGAAAAACCACAGCGAAACATTTTCTTTGTAGCTAAATTTGTAATATTTCGATATTATCGTGAAAAACATGTTCACGGAATGATACATTTATTTGAAATACAAATTTTCCTTGTGATGTTTTTATGCAGGAAAATATATATGGCTGATGTTAGGATATAAATGTGAATGAGTGCTCGGAGCGGAGGCGATGCCGGTATCGCCAGACCGAGTGTCGCGGCCGTTGCTCGTTACTATCGACAGCCCGCACGTCTGTTTTCTCATACTGGCACTCGCGCACATGTGTTGTAACTTACTGTTAATCTTACTAATATTATAAATGCGAAAGTTTAGATGGATGGATATTTGTTAGAGTTTGTAGCCTAAACTGAACGTATCTCTTTGAAATTTGGCATTGATGTAAAGGATATTCTGGAAGAAGACATAGGCTACTCACTTTTATTTAATTCCACGCGGACGGAGTCGCGGGCGAAAGCTAGTATTATAAACGTTTGCTCATTTAAATTGATTGAAGGAAGATTGTTCTTAGTTTGCACTAGTAATTAGAAAAAACGGAACGTATTAAAAGTACAATGTCACTTTATACGCATTGTCAACGAAAGCACCATAATATCCTTGTGTATTTTGTGTGAAAGTTGTTGACATTGGAAACAATATGGGATGTGCGGAAGATGCCGCATCACTGTTTATGCTTGTTTCACACGAGGACAGAACAGTGAGGTAGGACAGAACAGTACAGCTAGTGTTTGAAAATTTACCTTCAAACAGTAGCAGTACTGTACTGTCTTCTGTACTGCTCTACCCTCGTGTGTAACTAACATAACAACAGCTGCGTCTCCACTATACCGCAACGTCAATACGCAATGCGCATACGCACGTCGCAGTGACTGCCCGCAGCGCCTGGCGGGGTGAGTGACCGCACTGCATAGACAACTCGCGCGGATCTAGCATTGCTGGAAGTTACACATGCAAATGTTAGATGCGGGTATTTGCAATTGAGTGCATGTTTGACATTACTAATCTTGAATACACGAATAAATACGTAAGCATGAATTATATTTATAATTAGCCGACTGTCTTGTATTAGGTAAACAAAGATCAATCCTAACAATACATAAAAACTTGTTATCAAGTTATATCGATAATTTAAAAGTAACTTCCAATTGTCGTAAAATACAGTGTACTTTTTACTGTCTCATGTGCTTTCTTCCTTTAGTAGCGTCCGCCATCATTCATTAACATAAAAATAATGTAAATCAGGCATATTTTCATCGAGTCCGTGCACTTCCCTTTGTACTATTTATGTCTACATTATACACGCAAACGCAAAAAGAAACGACGGCTCAAGAAATATGAATTTTGTAACATCTATTGTTATTAGACCATTCATCAAAAACAAATAGTTACATAATATATTTCATAACGCAGCAGTTATACGGCAATGCAACACAGATCATCGACAACTACGATAATAGTTGTTACCAAATAAGATAGATTAGCGTTAGTCATCCGATTAGGCGACTTTTACTTTCGCCGGCGCAACTGCGCTCTAAAACAATCGCGCCCACGTCCAGTCTCTTCCAGGTTTAATTTATTTCCGCGTCGTATTCACTCAATACGCGAGTGGGTTGGCGGACGTTTGCCAATTATTATGGTTTACTTTCTATGGCTAATTGCATATTTATAGTTAATGAAAGCGTCCGAAGGTTCCGTGATTCATGTAGATATCAGTGACGCCACTCGGAACTCGATATCGATTATGTTGACGATTTTCATGCGCACGCGACCGCGCAGACAATAGGTTATCGTGTTACAGCGCCGTCCAATGAAATTGTTAAATAAATCGATTCATTCATATTGCGGATATGTGACAATCAATAAAAATAAGTTAATTGTTCTCTGGATTTAGAATATTCTAAATGTTTTACGATTCAAAGCTTGACCTTAATGGTATTAGTATAAACAGACCTTTCTATTGAAGTTCGCTTGGTGAAGCGTAAATAAACGAGTAACTAGTACCTACGTATAGGTTTATTGCTGTGCGTAGTGCGGGGCTACCGTGGTCGGCGACCGATGAAGCGTGCGCCGCGCATCCTGAAACATTCCTCTTACTCTACCTAGTCCTTCCTAGTCTCCTCGTCTGGAAACTAACATGCATCATAAACAGCTGCTCATTTAGTGTTAAATGTAAATTTTGTCTACTTTAATTTTGCACAAAAAGACAAAAAAAGAATGAATATGTGTACTCTGTAGCTGGTAATAGGTTAATAAAGTGTCTAGACATATTTACAGATATAATATTGATTGCGTTAATCGTTTCAAGATTCTAAATTTACCTGTCCCATATTTTATACATCGAAAAATAGCTTCTAGAGCACTTGAAAAACTGCGAGCACTACTTGAGGGCCATTGACCAACAAACCGATCTAAGTTCGAGTCTTTTAACTAGGGTCTAATGGCACCGCGCCAACATCGATAGCAACCCACTGACCTTATTAAAACTAAGTTAACCGAGAACTCTGCTTCACATCTCAACAAAATTAATAGAAAAATCACATTTCCTTATAAATTGTACAATTTTATTTTTAGTATCAAAATCTCATCAAATGTACCGCTATTTACAAATTTCGTTTATAAAGAAACTCAATTCGAGACAACCTCAAAACACAGTAACGATCGCCGGCGGCTGCTTTTTTTATCTTTTACCGATTAAAAAATAAACTCGTCAATTCGATAACATATTCTTGTTGCTTTATCTACTCAGAGTTTGTACCATTTGGAATTAAATAGGTTGTAAACATAAATGTATTAACAATTTGACCCCGATAGACGGTGACGTGAGCACCTGACGTAATACGCAGTATACGGGATGAGTTCATTGTAAGCTTCAGATGAACCCAGTATTATAATACATAAAAACTTGTTATCAAGTTATATCGATAGTTTAAAAGTAACTTCCAATTGTCGTAAAATACAATGTACTTTTTACTGTCTCATGTGCTTTCTTCCTTTAGTAGCGTCCGCCATCATTCATTAACATAAAAATAATGTAAATCAGGCATATTTTCATCGAGTCCGTGCACTTCCCTTTGTACTATTTATGTCTACATTATACACGCAAACGCAAAAAGAAACGACGGCTCAAGAAATATGAATTTTGTAACATCTATTGTTATTAGACCATTCATCAAAAACAAATAGTTACATAATATATTTCATAACGCAGCAGTTATACGGCAATGCAACACAGATCATCGACAACTACGATAATAGTTGTTACCAAATAAGATAGATTAGCGTTAGTCATCCGATTAGGCGACTTTTACTTTCGCCGGCGCAACTGCGCTCTAAAACAATCGCGCCCACGTCCAGTCTCTTCCAGGTTTAATTTATTTCCGCGTCGTATTCACTCAATACGCGAGTGGGTTGGCGGACGTTTGCCAATTATTATGGTTTACTTTCTATGGCTAATTGCATATTTATAGTTAATGAAAGCGTCCGAAGGTTCCGTGATTCATGTAGATATCAGTGACGCCACTCGGAACTCGATATCGATTATGTTGACGATTTTCATGCGCACGCGACCGCGCAGACAATAGGTTATCGTGTTACAGCGCCGTCCAATGAAATTGTTAAATAAATCGATTCATTCATATTGCGGATATGTGACAATCAATAAAAATAAGTTAATTGTTCTCTGGATTTAGAATATTCTAAATGTTTTACGATTCAAAGCTTGACCTTAATGGTATTAGTGTAAACAGACCTTTCTATTGAAGTTCGCTTGGTGAAGCGTAAATACACGAGTAACTAATTAGTACCTACGTATAGGTTTATTGCTGTGCGTAGTGCGGGGCTACCGTGGTCGGCGACCGATGAAGCGTGCGCCGCGCATCCTGAAACGTTCCTCCTACTCTACCTAGTCCTTCCTAGTCTCCTCGTCTGGAAACTAACATGCATCATAAACAGCTGCTCATTTAGTGTTAAATGTAAATTTTGTCTACTTTAATTTTGCACAAAAAGACGAAAAAAGGATGAATATGTGTACTCTGTAGCTGGTAATAGGTTAATAAAGTGTCTAGACATATTTACAGATATAATATTGATTGCGTTAATCGTTTCAAGATTCTAAATTTACTTGTCCCATATTTTATACATCGAAAAATAGCTTCTAGAGCACTTGAAAAACTGCGAGCACTACTTGAGGGCCATTGACCAACAAACCGATCTAAGTTCGAGTCTTTTAACTAGGGTCTAATGGCACTGCGCCAACATCGATAGCAACCCACTGACCTTATTAAAACTAAGTTAACCGAGAACTCTGCTTCACATCTCAACGAAATTAATAGAAAAATCACATTTCCTTATAAATTGTACAATTTTATTTTTAGTATCAAAACCTCATCAAATGTACCGCTATTTACAAATTTCGTTTATAAAGAAACTCAATTCGAGACAACCTCAAAACACAGTAACGATCGCCGGCGGCTGCTTTTTTTATCTTTTACCGATTAAAAAATAAACTCGTCAATTCGATAACATATTCTTGTTGCTTTATCTACTCAGAGTTTGTACCATTTGGAATTAAATAGGTTGTAAACATAAATGTATTAACAATTTGACCCCGATAGACGGTGACGTGAGCACCTGACGTAATACGCAGTATACGGGATGAGTTCATTGTAAGCTTCAGATGAACCCAGTATTGTACATAAAACAGTAATTTCATACTCCAACTCAAATAGAGGCATTAGAAAGAAAGGGAGAGACGATTTTCTTCATTAAAAATAACAAATGATGTACCTAATCTAACACTTCAATAAGTTTGCCTCTTAATTTTGAATGTTGTTGATGTTATTTGAATTAAGATCAGAGACGTAAAAGGTCCAAATATTAGAAAACGTGAACAGAATGATAGTTCCTTACGGTTCCGACACAACGTTTTACAAAAAGCATCCCAGTCCTTTATAACATACACAGCATTGATCACATACTGTCTGGTGAACCGTGTTTCAAAAGGTATAACCCTTCTTTTCATAAAGAAAGATCGAATTACTCGTACATTTTGTACCTTTCATCAGAAATATTTGTAGCGTGAAACCTTTTACGAACGCACGTGTAAATTTGAAGAACGTAACAATGTATTTTGGTATATTGTAGACGTTATGTATCAATAAATAATTATGGTACAATGTAGAGTTTTATAGGTCAACGTAATATATTAAAGGCATATTAGTGGTTTATAATTTTATCAAATTAATTATAGTTCTCATTCGTTGTATAACTTGTCTGTGTCATTATATGAAAGGTTTTGTTGTAATTTATAATGTTCCCGTCCACTGCTATCTTTTAAAATACCCCTCATTAGACGAATCGAGTTGTAAAAACTTTCTACGAGATTGCGCAAGTATGACTCTGTTATTACCAAATATTAGCAAGGTACGCTAGTATTGCAGAGTATTGAATATGTAGAGATTACTAAACAGTAAGTCAATAAATACGTGGAACTAAAATTAAATTATATTTTTTTAAATCTATACTTCTATACTAATATTGTAAAGAGGAAATATTTTTATTTTTAATGTTTGTATATATTTGATTTACGTAAAAACTATTGGACCGATTTTAAAAATTCTTTCACCATTACAAAGGCAATTTATCTTTGAGTAACATAGGCTATATTTTTTATTGTCACGTAGGCGAAGTCACGAGCAACAACTAGTTAGGTATATGTTAAATGAAAATCCGAATTGTACATAAAGACAAAATTTTTTAGTACATGCTATTTTGATACAGTACCAAAGTACGTATGTAACGTAACCTAGGATTAATAGTGTACTGCTAGTGTTGATGATTCATTTAAGACTCTGTAAATATTGCGATCTGTAATCAGAAGGCACTTAACTATAAAATCGTCTGAGAGAAGTTGAGTCATCGCAAACAGTCCGTTGTTTATTCGTCACTTGGTTACGACAGAGCTCTCAATCAAGAAAACGATGTTATTTTCAAGTATCTGTCGTAACTATTGCATAAATCAAATAGACATATAAAGATAATAGATAGTTACGTGGAAAGAACATAAATATATAAAAATGAAATTATTAGGTTAATGAGTTCTTCAGAGATTGAGCTGCTAGTCATTTCCCTTTCTAAAGTAAATATTACCACTTACCGGTTTCTGAAACAACCACACATGTATTTTTTGGTCTTATTTCTTCTCAAAATTACCAAGAAAACATCTTCAATTTGCAAATTATAATATAAGCGTCCCAAAAGCAGCTATTTACAGATTCCCTGATACATACCGCTATGAAAGAAAACCTACATTTGCATTTAAATTTTGCCAAGATTCGCACTCTCTTGCGACAGGAAATATTAAATCATGTCAACAAATTCTTAATATTTTATCAGTAGTAAAGCTACAAATAATATTTGATTGAAATAAAATTTCGTATGTTTTAGTACTTCGCTAGAATTCGTTTTTACCTCTAAATATTTCTTCGTTAAATGTTTCGTAGAAAAATTAAAATTTTAGTGTAATTTTTGTTAAACAATAGCATGTGCCTTTAAGATAAGATAGTATTGTCTAGCTATCTTTTTAATCACAGTACCAAAAAGTAGTTAGATGAGTCACGAGCGTTTTAGGCAGCGTTTTTGAAGTTATGCCTCAATGACACATTGTCGTAAAAAATGATTTCGTCATTTCCTTTCAAATCACCATCAAATCATCGACATCTATGCAGGATCTAAGAACGTAACATATGATATTTTAAAAACAGTCGAACCTTTGTAATATATTTATCAACACAGAGTACGTTTATTTTCCTATAGACTTCGAAGAAATTAATAGAAAAGCCGTAAAATTCATTTCTGTTTACTCACTACTGTAAACACCACATTTAAAACATTCATTCAAAAAGAGGGTAATTCAAAATTTTATTTATGAAAAGAAACAATGGAGGAAATCTGTAATTTCCTGTGACGACAAATAAATGCCCTCACAAATTCAACATACAATTTCATAAAATAAAACTGCACATTATGACGACATTTCGAATGGAAGTAAAAGTATGACGAATTATGATTACGCGTGGAGTGCGTTAGAATAGAATTTTATAACATCCGCAAAGCCTATTTACAGTCCATTGTGCGATCACGATAAGGACAAATCGGCAACCACATCAAATAACCCACATTTATTTACGACCCTTTATCATGATCGAAACTTAACTCGAATACTCATTCCGTGTAAAGTAATTGAAAGCGATAAATATTTATTGGTAGCAAAACGATACATTTTGAATTTGTGGGTTAAAACGCATTTTCATAAAAAAACCGACATACATCATTGCAACTTCGAAGTAAGTTGAAAGAAAAATAAAAATTAAGAGTTTCAAAGAAAAGAAACAAATCAGTCTTCTAGCTGTCCCCATTGTGGAGAGCAAGTCATCCGGAAAAGACTATCAATTTCAGAACCGTGAAAACGTCGCTTTGGCAGACGGCGCGGAGTCTGCGGCACTTTCTCTGCGCAGGCGCAGAGCGACGCACGCGCGGCTCCTCCCCGCGACCGCCGCATCCGCTCTTCCGATACATTTATTTCGCTCCTACCTCTCATACATCACGGACGTCTTTATTTATAAATTCGACAGACGAATTTAAAACATGTGTGATACTGTGTTAAGCATACTGTGATCATTCAATTTATCGATATCCAAAATCGGCGATATGTTATCAGGTTGTCTCCACTGGATTTATGTGATAGTTAACAGTTCAGTGATTACAATAATAGTGAGGGTTAACGTATTGTAAACAATTGCAATTACTATTGTGTTGTGCGAGCTGATGCCGAGCATTGACAATGACCACGAGACGTCATCGCGCTCGGTTCTGACGGCAATGGACTCCGGCCAAGCCATGACTCTCTGGTACACAGATATATTGGTGAGTTTAGCGCTGTCGTATTTAATTTCTTAAAGATTTTTATTCTCGCGACGAATGTTGGTTACTACCGGACGCATCGATACCGTTTTCGGGAATATTCTTCTCATATTATCTGACATAATACTATAGAGATAAAACGTGTAAACATATAAAAAATATATAAGCTTTGTAAAAAAAGAAAATAAAACTGACCTAAGGTCGCAATCTATTGTGAAGGATTTCATATGAGTGATGTGTCTGAAGGCAGACGACAAGCTATGACAACATGATGAGCTTCTGACACTTGAAATGAAAAAAATAAATAAACAGGCATTTCAAATGCTGTTAATCTTCCATCAAGTCGTACAGTACCAATGTCAGACGTCTATTGTGAAAGGTTCTTTATGCTCCCGCAGCCGGACAGCGTTTCATGGATCTAACTCGTCTCTTTGTACCTTGACTTAGATTAAGTGTCATTTGCCGGTCTCTACCAAGGCTCATCTACACGTAAAGAACTTTGTGTTTCTGACATCTTTATAATGTTGCTATATATGTATCTTGATTTTGGACACGTGTAGGTAATATTTTTATACAACATCGGGTGCATCAAACGCGTATCAATCAACTATATCAATTATATACATGTGTAGGCATGTGCCTTGCAACGATCATCGCCGAATTATTTTGTATCAAAACTTTTTTCATCTGCACCAAAATATAGTTATGCTCGTTAACTTGGTGTGTTTAATTAGTCGTGTAATTGCTTAAATACTTCTTCCCGTTTAGAAAGTGACAGTTTTTGCCGTGTACTTTAAGTTTAGCTGGTTTTGATCTCGGGTTTTTACCGCTGAGAAAATTCCCATTGAACCATTCGATTATTTTTATATATCCTACCGGTTAATGGGAAACACCCTTGATCTCATGTTTTAAAGGTTCTTTTATTCATTTTGTCTTGACGTAAAAAACGATTTCATTTTTTGAATACGTACTATTCGTATGGTGAAAACAGTTTAGTTATCATCTATTTAACAACTCTGCAAACATAATTTGAGTATTTTAAGTCTAATAGAATCTTCCGTCTATATCTAAAAATCTTAGTAATTTCTCCTGTAGAACACATCCGACAGTACTTTTTATGGAAAGTGTGTCAAATGGAATATACCGATTCTTATCTGAGGCTGGTAATTTTCGAGACTATTTGAAAGCACGTCTGTTTTCTCACATAATCAAACTGGCGTAGCGAGATGGTATCGACTCACGATACGTTAATAATACGAGTACACGAGTGTTTTAATTCTAAAACTCAGGTCACGAGGCCCGAAATCAGAACTGTATCACCGGGTCACTTTCCATGTGTTTCGATACATTATAGAAAATGAATATTCATAGGACGTGATAAAATTTGTACATCTACGGCCTCTTTTACAACATGATATATGTCTTCGATTAGTCTATGACAAAATTACGGACAAAATCACGTTTCATCAAAAACTAGCTTGAAGTAATATTAACAGCAACATTGCAAGATTTGTTTTTTGTTTGTATTATGAATCGTCACGTATCAATTTCCTCGTTGTTAGAGTAGTTATAACTACTAATTCTATTCCCATATTGTTTCAATCATTTTACCCTATTTGAAGTTTAATTTATTTTAAAGGTAACAGAAATGCACATTTACTACAATTAAAAAATGTAAAATCGATGAAATCATCAATTATCTATGTAGGTTATGTAGGTACTTGAGTTGGCACGTCAGACAGAAGAGTGCGTTAGTTCACTACGTGCCAAATAACACGAGCACAACATCTAATCACGCTGAACTGTAAAGCCTACACAAGCCATCAATTCAACATGTACAACGCGTAGGCGGCAATTACATCTTCTACCAGGATGCTACAATTCTCGTAAATGGTACAAGTACTTTAAAAGTGTTGCATTTTAAATTCTTTGAATTTATCTCTATTGAACTTTTGTTTTAAAAGACCAGCTTAACTTGACCTACATTTCTAAGTATTTAGGCGACCCGAAGTCAATCTTTTTGGACTGAAAACCACGCGTTATGCAAATACGACCTTCGACATCCTAAAACTTTCACCAACTATTATTCATTGTCTTCCAAGACAACTTAAAAGACTGTTTTTGCGAGGATTTTAAAAGTTTTTGGTGATTCACGAACTTAGAACTCAAATTTTTAATCATTAAAGGTAAAAGAAATCGTTTTAATTCAAATGATACGTTGTTTTACTTGATCTCCGCGCATCTCATCCAACTTCCTACGGTTCTCACGAGGTCATCGGTCTATCAGTAAGAAAGATATTGAAATAACCAAATAAGTATACGAATAAAAACATTATAACGTGATGTGTAATTAAAAATACTGTTTCCCTTTCAATGAAGGATTGAACCGTGAGTCATTGATGTTAAATTAAAATAAACAAGCTGAACTTGATAAACTCCTTTCTCCTTTTTCAATTGAATCGACAATATACTATGATTGTACGAAATGGTAGTTGGCTCGGATAGGACTAAATTAATTCATATATAAACTTTATAAAGTAAAATGGTCAGGTTTTATGAAAATGAGATCGCGTTTTATTTGTCTGTATATCACTAATTTTTGACCGAATTCCCGAAAGAACGAGGTACTCAATTCGTCTGTATGGTTTTTTTTTATTTTTGTTACGGCATAACTCCGCCCCTAGTGGACCGATTTTGATCATTCTTTTTTATATTTAAATATCTTTTTGTATTCTAATCAAACAGTTGATCAAACTTGACAAGAGTATCGTAAAGTCGTGCCTGGAGTAAAATAGTTTTAAAAATATTTTTTCTTTTATCTACTTTACTACTAACACAAGAACGGATTAATTTAAATTTTCTATTCCAGCGTTTTTGATGCATTTTTATTAGCTTTTTTTATTGCCAACTAAAATATAAAAAGCCACTAGAATATTTTATTTCTATCATAGTGACACACTTATACCATTCTCTTTTCTTTGATTAATCTCTCTAGAGATAATGATGCCGAAGACAGAGGATGTTGTCTCGCAACCATTTGCCTTTCCACGTCTATTCATTTCATTTTGGTAAGCTAATGTCCGTAATTAGGGGGTGAAAGCGAGCCGATATTTCTTTTTTCAGTTCCGTGAACAATTCGGTTCGCACGAGCTCTCTAAAGCTAAATGATGATCATTCTAATTTTGACGAAAGGCGTGAAGTCGATCGTTTATATTGTTTTATAGCACCCGTGAAATCATTCTCAATGTTGTCGATTATTCACTTCTTAAATAAACTTGAACCGAATTTACCGAAAGTTTCGTTTTTATGTAATAGCTATAGCGTCGATTAGTTATAGTTATTAGATGAAAGAATATTTTGAAACAATTCGTTAGTTTTTTTAATAGATAGATTTAAAATAATTGGTTAACAAACTGATGTCGTTAGGATATCCGTTAACAATGTCATCTTTTATACCAATAGTGTAATTATAATTAACGCGTTGGCAAATCAAAGAATTGGCAACGATTCAAGAATCAACGAAACAGAAATTTTAAAAAGAAACATTCCGTTCCTAGTAGGTTCTCCAATTATATTTCAAGACAAATATCACTATGATATATAAAATGTATTTAATTTATATTTTTGATGTTTAAAATTAGGATTTAAAATGCAATTATTGTTATGTCGGTAAATGTAACATGTCTCTATTTTTAACCGTCTCTACATATAACGTTTAAAAAAGGATACAAATCAAAAGAAATAAAACTGTTTCCTGGAAATGAGCAAGATGGCTACCCTAATGGGTTACACGGCCTGTCGCCTTGTCCGAGTCGAAGCTCTGAAAAACGCGCTCGAAGATTGATTGTATCTGTTCACGTGCCCGCGCTGCGCCCCGGTGATTGTTTAGTTGTTGCGAAAATAGAAACGACAGAGTAAACACACGTAAAACACGGAATGTACGTTTTAAATTGCAAGTAATTTTTTACAACTTCGTGTGGGTAATATCGAATAATCAAACTGGGTTTTATAGATTTTACCTACGTTTATGCGTCTAACAGTCGAACTTAGTTACGCTATACGCTGGGTTGTCACGGCAGCCATTCCAATATGTTTTTGTAGTAATGTAAGGGTGTATTCACAGAGCCCGGGCGGCGCGAACGGTGCCGTGGCGGCGGAGAGTGGCTCAAGGGACGCGCTAGACGTGCGCTACTCACTGGCCGCGCTTGCTGACGACTACACTAAACGCAAGCACGTCGTGCGCGTCACCACCGCCGCCGGCGCGGAGCTGTTACTACAGGTATGTTTCACTAATCTCTAAAACGCTTCTCAGTCTTACATAGGACTTCAAGTGGTTTTACTATGACACTTGAATGTGATTACAGGCGGACGGTGCAGCCGATGCACAACGCTGGTTGGAGGCACTACGTCGGCACTCAGCGGAGCCCCCGCCGGCAGAGCCTGCACCCGCCACCGCAGTCCCCTCGGCCAACAATGCGGAGCCCGCCGCCGCCCTCCCGCCCGCGCCCGCCGGCACACAGCCCGACTGCCCATCGCCCCTGCCGCCGCAACGCACCAAGAAAATCACTAGGAATAGATCGCCTACTGGTATGTTTAACATGTAGAATTTAGCGTATGATCGCGTTATATTTACGCAGCAAAAGTTATGAGTTATGCATTTCAATGAAGTATATCAAGAGTCAAGGTAAATTTCAATCATCGTTCATTACCGATCCATTACTAACCATGAAAGTAAGAAAATTTATTACTCCATTAGTGAAGCAAAATGTGATTTCGACTGGACATATCTGTAATTAATAATGTTCATATATCACTTTCAAAAATACTCTAATTTAGATGTATCTGAACAAGTAGAGAGTAAAGCATTATCACAGAACTAGGGATGGGATCTGTAATTACGAATGGCGCCGCACTATAATTGCTAATCATTCGAGTCACGCAACGGCCGGTCAATCTGAGCAGTCGATCTTAATTAATCACCTATTTAGCACACCGGCGCGGAGTGCGCGTGCGCTGCGACCTGCGCACAAGACGCGCACGCAACCACTGCGTGCGAACACCTCTCATGTTCCATTTATTACACCTTATATCAAAGAGATTCATTGCAATTTTCTTTTTTCTTTTTTCCCTTATCGTAACACGAGGATCTGTATTGTATAACCATTTATATTTTTACAACTTGATATCTACGATGCAATGCGATGAATACACACTGGGTGTAGAGAGAACAAAGAATGCATCGGTACTCTTGAAAATAATCTATTCTAGAATAGAATAGAACGATGAGATGTTATGTCATACATTTATACAACCACTGCAATTGATTACCAATCAGAAAAAGATGATGTCTTTATTTAAAACTTACATACAACTGTGTTTTGTAACGAAATAATTATAATTGCAGGCCCGCCAACACCAACGCTGCCGTCGTCGCCCAAAAACAAGACATGGAAGGGTCGCATGGCGAAGCAGCTGCGGCGCATGCAGGGCGGCGCGGGGGCGGGCGCGGGCGCGGGCGGGGCGCCGGCGGTGACGGGCTGGCTGGGCGCGCCGCTCGAGCGCTGCCCCACGGACCCCGACCACCCCGGCGTGCCGCTCGCCGTCACGCTGCCCGCCACCGCAGTCGAGGTAAACATACAATTATACAACTAATACAGACGTTATTCTCTATTGTTCTAAACTGTTTTGTTTACGTGTAAGCTACCAATGGTCGGTATGCAGCAGGGGTGCAGTATAACAGAGTTTCATTTGGTTGTATAGGCGTACGGTCTGCGCACGGTGGGCGTGTACCGTGTGCCGGGCAACGCGGGCGGCGTGGCGGCGCTGGCGGCGGCGCTGGACCGCGGCTGCGCGCCCGCCGGCGACCCGCGCTGGGCCGACGTGCACGTCGCCTCCAGCCTGCTCAAGGCGTACCTGCGCCGACTGCCCGACCCGCTGCTCACACACCACCTCTACCCCGCTTTCATCGGTACGTATTGCATTACAGACACAACTGGCGTCTGTGCCAATACTGTGCCATATGTTCCTGGGTTATAAGAGTATTCTGTGTATCGTTGCAGCGGCGGACCGCAGCGCCGAGCGCGGGCGCGAGCTGCGGCGGCTGGTGCAGGCGCTGCCGGCGGCGCACTACGCCACGCTGCGCTACCTGGTGCAGCACCTGCGCCGCGTGGCCGCGCACTCCGCCGCCAACAAGATGGAGCCGCGCAACCTCGCCATCGTGTTCGGGCCCACGCTCGTGCGCGCCGCCTCCGACGACATGCTCGCCATGGTCAACGACATGTCCAGCCAGTGCCGCATCATCGAGTCCTTCCTCATGCATGTACGTGAACCTCGTCTCGCTATCACCGAATCACATATATTCGTAGATAGTCGCATATCTAAAGAATTTGTAATTAACCAAATAAATTGTTGTGTTGCAGTACGCGTGGTACTTCGAGGAGAGCGCGGGCGAGCCGCCGGCCGAGCTGCAGGGCGGGGAGGCGCCGCAGCCCAGCCGCGACCTGCTCATACACAACGTCAAGAAGATTGAAGGTACGGACGAACATCGTGTCTAGAGTACAGTGAATTAAATGTATACAATGTCTGCAAAGCTAATCCATTGCTTATTCCTTAGGCAAAGACGTATCGACACGCGACATCGTGTCGTCGATAATATCTGCGGCGAACCGCAAGATCCAGCGCAAGCCGCGCGTCAAGCCCGCCGCTGACAAGAAGTGGGCGGGCTGCGACAAGTCCCCGCCCGCCTCGCCGCCGCACCGCGCCGCCCTGCACCACCCACACCACCCGCACCACCCGCACCACGCCGCAGACAAGTCAGTGCACTATACATACTCGTCTTTGTTCCTTTACAGTGCTAAATTCGATTCTAATACTGTTACGATTTTTAGCTAAGAATATTACATGTTTTTAAGGCTGTTAATATTGTGGACGACAACTTTATTCTAGTTTTGTCTACTCCAGGATCGAGATAGAGACGGTGTCGGGCGGCGCGCGGCACACGCTCAACACATTCTCCATAGACGGTAAGTCCCACCCCCAACTCTGCCCCCGCGGCCCCGCTGCTCGCTTAGTACTCAAGCAAGCATTCTGAATGTACCTTGATCATTTGTAAAGCTTATTTATTATTCTATATATTTTTACGTATTTGTATGCTACTTATTGTACAATAAATGTGTCTACTATTTCCATTAGGTGTCCAGTACTGACGTCAGAGAGTAGACACAGCAATCTCTTTGTTTTGTCCACGTTAAAGGTATAGGATTGTGAGCGTGCGTGTTGCAAGTGTGTGCGTGTGCGGAGCAAGGCCGCCCGCTCGGCGCCGGCGCCGGCCTGCTGGCGACACACACTGCGCACGTCGGACCTAATGTGTACCGAGCGTGTGTGTGTTCGCGAGCAGACCGATCGCTCTCATCGAACTAACGCTTCGCGCAGCGGCCGCTGACAGCACGGCTTTCGCTCGTGCATCTCATAGAATATGTCTCGTCGGCCATCGCAGCATCCTCCCGTATATAATTCATACCATTCATTTAATCAACGACTGACTCGTCACGCACGTAACCGCGCGAACTCTCTCTAACACGCTTATCTATGTGTCCGACTGCAACGTCGACCCTCCCGCTGACGTTTAACTTTGTTCTAGGACCCGGAGACCTGGTGTCCTCTCTGACGAGTACGTTCGACCAGAAGCTGCGTACTCTCAACAACTCGTCGCCGCTCGACGACGGCAGCATTCCATACGCGGACGAGTGCCAGGACGACGCCGAGGGCGAGGACAAGTCCAGCGGCAGCTCGCCCTCGCTGGGCCGCGAGCGCGCCTCGCCCGCGCCCTCGCCCGCACCCTCGCCTGCACCCTCACCTGCACCCTCGCTTGCACCCTCGCCCGCCGCCTCCCCCGCGGCGCGCGCGCACGAGCTCAAGGCCGCCTGGCTGGCGCGCGACATGCGCCACTCCTCCTCCAGCAGCAACGAGGACGAGGCGCGCCACTGGCCGCGCCGCGACCGCAGCGAGAAGCCGCTCGACAACGACGACTCCGAGAAGGAGAACTGTCTCGGGCCGCGCCGCCCGCTCGACGACGACAAGGACGTCGACACGCGCTCGCAGGCCTCCAGCGCCGACACCGCGCCCGACAACGACAAGCGCCTGCCGTACTACGCGGCCATGCGCCTCGCCAACCCCGAGACCGTGAAGCGGAACAGCGGCGCGCTGGCGCCGGAGGGCGAGGCGGCGGCGGGCGCGGCCGGCGACGACGACTGTGCCAAGCTGAAGCGCTCCGAGTCCCTCAGCCGCGAGCGCGAGCGCGGCGAGGCGCGCGTGCTGCGCTCCGAGAGCCTCAACTGCCGCGCCGACCGCCTGCAGCGCTCCGACTCGCTCGGCAAGGCGGACCGGCCCAGCAAGCTCGAGAAGTGCGAGTGGAACGTGGCGCGGCGGCGCGAGGCCGGCGCCTGGCGCTCCACCAAGCTTAAGCGCAAGAACGGCATGCCCGAGCGCGGCATCAAGCGGCGCCACACCGTCGGCGGCACCAAGGACTTCGACAAGGACGGCTGGGGCGCGCGCCACACGCGCACCTCCTCGCCCGACCTCAGCGCGCCCGCGCCCTGGCCCGCCGCGCTCGTGCCGCCGCCGCGCCCGCCGCTCGAGTCGCACGTCTGACGCGCTCCCCGCACGCTCTGAGACGCGCCCGCGCCCGCGCCCGCGCCCGCCCCCGCCTCCGCGCCCGCTCGTACGACGCGCATCCTCCTCGCGCTGCTCGATTGGATCTCGTGGCCCAAGGCGTGACCGCAGGCGGAACGCGAGTGCCCAGGACCAGGACCGGCTGCAAGGCGACGTTATTTGTGAAACCTTATCCCCGTGGGTGCCTATGAACCGTTTGGTGCTGTTTTATCCGTATACATTATTTTGTGCTAACACGACTCGAACTCAACCTGCAATGAATTTTAACCGACTAACGAAAATAAACTACGTAGTATATTTATATCTGAAGTGATTGAAGTCTGACCGGAGCCGGGTGACGACCTGCGACGGCTCGAAGCTTTCATTCTGAGAGAGGCTATTTATTTTGATACGATTCAATTGACTGAATAGAATTAGGTCACAACTATCTAATTGTTGTTATATATTTATATAATCACATCGATCATAATACTCAACAAACATCTGAAGCTGGATTAATTCGAAAATCCATGCATTTATACATATGTATAATTCTTAAATCGATTCACTTTTAACCTAGCTGTATGTACTGATTTTATTAACCGAGCAAAAATGATTCAATTATGAAGTGCAATAATTTTAAAATATATATTGACAAAAATAAAATATGACTTCATAAAACAGAGGATCGATGACGACAGCGTTATTGAACTTAAGCTCACTAAATAATGCCAAAGAATGTTGATGGGAACGAGGGTTTGAGATGTTGAGTTAGCGCGGAACGTACGAGTGCGGAGGGACGACTAGATGAAGAGAATGCGAGGATTGTTGTCAACGGACACGTTGCAACAATACAAGCGGATATACATATAAAATAGTGTAATTTCCAGTTCCACCAGTCTACACGAATGGGTGTAGTAGAACTCCCTTTGTAGGTCTGTAAACTACTTTTTACGGAGTTGATGTGGAACTTATGTGACTCGTTAAGTGCAAAACAGCATAATATTATTAAATAAAATAGTGCTAATAGAAGATATAGTGCGAGTTTAGTGTTAAGTACCGCGCAACCGCTCGTAACACCAATATAATTTTAGAGTGTTATTACTTAGAAATATTTAGTGACTCATGGAGATGTAAGATGGTATAATAATTAAATATAAGATGCTATTTATGATATACCCAATTCGTTCATCACCCGATTGCCTTTTATTAGAGTAGGAAAATTCAAATTCTTATGCACAATTATTAATGAAGTTCGATAACTGTACGAAGCGAAGTTACCGTCTGCTGTCACGTTCGGTGTGAATTCTGAAAGTATGAGATGTCTGTGGATACATAATATATAAGAAACATAAATGTACATTTAAATAAACCTACAGCTATAATGTAAGGAGTGGCGGCAGAGCGCCGCAAACTGCAACACGGTGATAATGACTCGAGTGATTCTTTAGTTTTGTATAAATTGTACATTACTTTTATTTTTAATTTATATTAAATTTGTTATCGTAGCTTTGTTGAATGCAATTATTTTTTATTGTTTTGTTTATCAAAGAAAAGTATTTTAGGCTAAATTCAATTGTTATTTATTTGCGAAAGATGTAAAACGTGATTTGGCGCAGTTTATGTTCGTGGTAAAAATTGTAAACTGTCTTTTGTAAATATTTATTTCGTCTGCAAAATGATGTTTTAGACTTTCGTTCATTGACTTTTTATTGAAAATTTTATACCATCTTTATGTTAAGACGATCTCAAGTTTGTTGAATGTTTGCAAAGCGTTCCTTTTAAAGTTTTATTTGTAAATATATCGTTTAATGTAGGGACAGTGAATTTACTAATTTTACTCGATGGTATTGTAGGCGGTAGGCGGCCGGCGAGTGCGTGCTACACTATAAAAGACACGAGAGGGGGCGACGCGCTCGCCTGCCCGGTCAAACAGATTTGTATTCAAATGTTCTAGTGTTCTTCGTGTAATCAGCTATTCAAATGAAATAGATATGCAAATGTGGTTTGAACCAGATTTACAATACTTGTCATTGTGTATATTTTGGTGAAACGAAAATAAAATTTGAATCAATTAACATTTGTTTTCTTCATGGCATCAGTCCACACCACGGGTAATTTACGAAATTAAAAAAAATAATGTTATCAATAAATATTTTTAATTAAATCACACATAGCTCGTCAACAAGCGATCTACACCGTTAACACAAAATTCCCAGAAGTTAATCATAAAAATAATAATAAATTCGACAAAAGTGAATCCGTATTAGTACAGTCACCTTCGATCGCGGTATTAAATTACGGAAATATTTTGCACTTCGCAAAGAACTTAATACCTTTGAATTTAACAATTACATATGTTTAATTAAGAAAACACAACAGTCGAAATACAGTTACAATATTCCGCCCGTTCAAGATTAGAGCTTTGATAAAAAGAATAACCGCGAACGAAGCTAACTGTACCTCTGGTTTTAAAAGTTGAAATCAAATACATTAAGCAACCTTAACTACCTAGCCTTGTCAAACTTAACTAGCACACATTTGAACTTTTCAGTCGAAACAAACTACATTACTAACAATTTCAATACCTAAGTTGTTACAGCTTAAACATCAAGAAAGCATATTTTCACACTTCCAGAACGGTTACAACCTGCCATTCTGTTATTTTAAATAAATCGTAATTAATATCAAATTAATTAAACATAATTTAAGCATTTCATGAATCAAAATAACTTAGATATAGTAATATGAGACCAAAAAGAGAATAGCAAACAAAATCACCGCGTTTTTTACACATAATAAACAGAGAACTCATGAACAAGTCTATTTTATACCAAAAATGTAACTGAATTATTTAGTAGAATAAACTAAAAAAGTTGAAATTTATTTGTCAAACACTATATAAATATTATTTTTACTCTCAGACATTAAAAACATCTACTAAAGTTATAACAGCGAACTATGGCAATATTCAGTAAAACTTGTAACATCTAAAATACACTCCAAACTCTACTATGACGGAATCTCCACTATTATTTTTAACCTATATCCATCGTCAACTATTACGATCTATAATCTATATAACAAGTACAGTCAGCTGCTTAAATATGTATACATTTACCAGAAACTTGTATACACCTTCGCCGTACGTACCATAAACACAAATGCCTACACGCTTTTAAAGTTTCTAAAGTTCTATAAATAGTTATATCCATATTAATGCATCTGACTGTACATTACGCGAAAAATGCTTGCAGTGGGACAAACTTATCTGGCCATGTGAATGATGCGCTGTAAAATCTCAAAAACATTGTTATGTCTAATGAACTTTAAAAATTTATTTTTTCCATTCGCCGGGTCAGATAAATTCGCTGTTCTTTAATTTCTGGCTCTTCATATTTCATCTGTATACATGATGTACAGAGGAATATATAGTTTGTGTAAGCCAGGGTAAGAGAAAAGCTATTCAACGTACCCTCTACTGCTGGCTGCAGAGGAACGGAAGCGAACTAAAAACTACACATCAATTTCGACTTACAATTATCAGAGATCGATATTATCGTTAGCAGCACTAAAACATATAATTACAGAAAACAAACACATCTCCTTTAAATGTATAATAAAATTATATGACAAAAACAGCTCAAAGCCAATCCGAGGCAAGTCTCGTACTCTATGAATATCTTTAATGAGTATAATTATTATGACAGTTTTATCAACGAGTTTAAAATAAGTATTTCCTCTAACATAAGCAAGACTATTTTGTAAGTCCCTTCTCTTATTTACTATAGCTATCAATATCTCTCTTGCTTTCTATCATCAATCATGAAATGAAAAAATCCCAATCACATTTTGCGGCGTATCGGTAGTTCAAACCACAATCAAAGAAAAGCATTAAAACATAAATATAACCATTAATAACACATTAATAAACCACATTAATAAAAATCAAGAGTTTAAGGTAAATAGAGAAAAATCAATGATAATACTCGCGGCGGTAGCTCTGCGGACTGTTGCCGTTGTAGTGATTATCGATATCGTCGTCCTGCGCGTCGCGGCGCAGCTGCTCGTGCACGTAGTACACGCTGTGCTCGCGCCGCGGCCGCCTGCTCACGTTCCGCTCCTCATCGTACATCTCGTACCGGACGTCGCCCGCCTCTTGCGTTTCATTGCAATCGCAGCCGTGCGACTCGCACGACCGGCGCGCCTCGCGGTCGCGTGCGTACTGATGGTTGCGGGGGGAGTGCGTGACGCGGGTGATCTGAGTGATGTGCGATGGCCGTCTGCTTGTATACCAAGGGTCATCGGAGTCAACATCGTTATCAGCAGGATTGTCGACAGTGTGCCTGTCGAGTGCGTACAGTGCGTCGCGCGTGGCGTGCGTGTCGCGCGTGGCGTGCGTGTCGCGCGTGGCGTGCGTGTCGTGCGTGGCGTGCGTGTCGCGCGTGGCGTGCGTGTCGCGCGTGGCGTGCGTGTCGCGCGTGGCGTGCGTGTCGCGCGTGGCGTGCGTGTCGCGCGTGGCGTGCGTGTCGCGCGTGGCGTGCGTGTCGCGCGTGGCGTGCGTGTCGCGCGTGGCGTGCGTGTCGCGCGTGGCGTGCGTGTCGCGCGTGGCGTGCGTGTCGCGCGTGGCGTGCGTGTCGCGCGTGGCGTGCGTGTCGCGCGTGGCGTGCGTGTCGCGCGTGGCGTGCGTGTCGCGCGTGGCGTGCGTGTCGCGCGTGGCGTGCGTGTCGCGCGTGGCGTGCGTGTCGCGCGTGGCGTGCGTGTCGCGCGTGGCGTGCGTGTCGCGCGTGGCGTGCGTGTCGCGCGTGGCGTGCGTGTCGCGCGTGGCGTGCGTGTCGCGCGTGGCGTGCGTGTCGCGCGTGGCGTGCGTGTCGCGCGTGGCGTGCGTGTCGCGCGTGGCGTGCGTGTCGCGCGTGGCGTGCGTGTCGCGCGTGGCGTGCGTGTCGCGCGTGGCGTGCGTGTCGCGCGTGGCGTGCGTGTCGCGCGTGGCGTGCGTGTCGCGCGTGGCGTGCGTGTCGCGCGTGGCGTGCGTGTCGCGCGTGGCGTGCGTGTCGCGCGTGGCGTGCGTGTCGCGCGTGGCGTGCGTGTCGCGCGTGGCGTGCGTGTCGCGCGTGGCGTGCGTGTCGCGCGTGGCGTGCGTGTCGCGCGTGGCGTGCGTGTCGCGCGTGGCGTGCGTGTCGCGCGTGGCGTGCGTGTCGCGCGTGGCGTGCGTGTCGCGCGTGGCGTGCGTGTCGCGCGTGGCGTGCGTGTCGCGCGTGGCGTGCGTGTCGCGCGTGGCGTGCGTGTCGCGCGTGGCGTGCGTGTCGCGCGTGGCGTGCGTGTCGCGCGTGGCGTGCGTGTCGCGCGTGGCGTGCGTGTCGCGCGTGGCGTGCGTGTCGCGCGTGGCGTGCGTGTCGCGCGTGGCGTGCGTGTCGCGCGTGGCGTGCGTGTCGCGCGTGGCGTGCGTGTCGCGCGTGGCGTGCGTGTCGCGCGTGGCGTGCGTGTCGCGCGTGGCGTGCGTGTCGCGCGTGGCGTGCGTGTCGCGCGTGGCGTGCGTGTCGCGCGTGGCGTGCGTGTCGCGCGTGGCGTGCGTGTCGCGCGTGGCGTGCGTGTCGCGCGTGGCGTGCGTGTCGCGCGTGGCGTGCGTGTCGCGCGTGGCGTGCGTGTCGCGCGTGGCGTGCGTGTCGCGCGTGGCGTGCGTGTCGCGCGTGGCGTGCGTGTCGCGCGTGGCGTGCGTGTCGCGCGTGGCGTGCGTGTCGCGCGTGGCGTGCGTGTCGCGCGTGGCGTGCGTGTCGCGCGTGGCGTGCGTGTCGCGCGTGGCGTGCGTGTCGCGCGTGGCGTGCGTGTCGCGCGTGGCGTGCGTGTCGCGCGTGGCGTGCGTGTCGCGCGTGGCGTGCGTGTCGCGCGTGGCGTGCGTGTCGCGCGTGGCGTGCGTGTCGCGCGTGGCGTGCGTGTCGCGCGTGGCGTGCGTGTCGCGCGTGGCGTGCGTGTCGCGCGTGGCGTGCGTGTCGCGCGTGGCGTGCGTGTCGCGCGTGGCGTGCGTGTCGCGCGTGGCGTGCGTGTCGCGCGTGGCGTGCGTGTAGGCTACAAACTCTAACAAACATCGATCCATACATCCATATAAACTTTTACATTTATACTATTAGTAATTAGTAATTACCCTTATTTCTATAGACATCGTTTAATGATTGTGCCAACGCAATAAGTTAAAATGTTTATCAGATAAATGGATGATATTTTAAAATCAAAAAACTTTTGCTGCAACACCATGATTATGTCATGATTTTGTCACCAGCAAAATTAAAGAAGCCAAACTTCTAATTGCATGCAATTCATGCAAAGTAATATAAAATAAATAAAACTAATTTAATAAATTTTATGCTGTTTAATTTAAGAAATAAACAAAACACAAAACATTTCGACCATTTTGGTTTTAACATTAGACGTTAGAGTAAATTATAAGGTTTCTCATTCATACCAATTCGATTGTTAACAATCAGATTTTACATGAGATAGGATATATAAGGAAATATGTAACAACTATAGCAAAATAAAAAATTTTCAAACGCAAGCACTAATCAACAACAACAAAAAACTAATTTAACAGAATCACAGTCTACATAAGATCATTTTACGCTTAAGTTCATTAGATTAGTTGAGGTACTATCTAAATAATATAAAGCACTAACACTACTGTCTAAATAAAAATTTAATCTGTGGCTCGGTAATAGACAAATAGTGCAGATCTAGTGGCAGACCGTTGGGCAGCGGCGCGTGCGCTCGCCGCAGTTGGCCGGGCGAGAGTGGGGGAGCTCGCGACTGTCGCGCGCGCGGCCTCGCCCCCGCCCCCGCACCGCCCGCCCCCGACCCCGCGCCGCCCGCCGCTCGCCTCTGCGACCGCGACCCGCCGCTGTGGCCCGGCTCGGGAGACTGTACGCTCGTCGCCCAGCTACGTTTCGGTCCTAAAGAAAACAATTGGAGTGATTTTTATTATGTATACACCGAGCCGCCATTATTAAAAAAAAAATCAGTCGTTATGTCAGTTAGTACTGCGCAGAAAACAATGTGGCGTAAAGGTATGCGGATCGCAGCTGAGCGGTGACTTTGAGCGGCCTAAAGGATTGATAAGGCAGAAAGGTTGTTCTATTACGATTTTTTATTCGTCATGATTATAATTTTGTCACTAAAGCCTACCTTCATTAGTGATGAAAGAGACTTGAAGGGAGGAATGATGGAGACTGACCGTGCTTGGAGTGTTTGGGCGTGAGTCCGTTGATGCGCATGAGGTTGAGCAGCAGCATGTCGGTGTGCGCGGCGGTGGAGAGCTGCGGGTCGTGGGGCGCGGGCGCGGCGGGCGCGGGCGGCGGGTTGCTGCCGTCGCTGCCGGCCGGCGTCACCGCGCGCCCGTGCACCGCGCACAGCAGCCGGCTCAGCGTTAGAGTAAATTTTAAGGTTTCTCATTCATACCAATTCGATTGTTAACAATCAGATTTCACATGAGATAGGATATATAAGGAAATATGTAACAACTATAAAAAAAAAAAAAAAAAAAAAAAAAAAAAAAAAAAAAAAAAAAAAAAAAAAAAAAAAAAAAAAAAAAAAAAAAAAAAAAAAAAAAAAAAAAAAAAAAAAAAAAAAAAAAAAAAAAAAAAAAAAAAAAAAAAAAAAAAAAAAAAAAAAAAAAAAAAAAAAAAAAAAAAAAAAAAAAAAAAAAAAAAAAAAAAAAAAAAAAAAAAAAAAAAAAAAAAAAAAAAAAAAAAAAAAAAAAAAAAAAAAAAAAAAAAAAAAAAAAAAAAAAAAAAAAAAAAAAAAAAAAAAAAAAAAAAAAAAAAAAAAAAAAAAAAAAAAAAAAAAAAAAAAAAAAAAAAAAAAAAAAAAAAAAAAAAAAAAAAAAAAAAAAAAAAAAAAAAAAAAAAAAAAAAAAAAAAAAAAAAAAAAAAAAAAAAAAAAAAAAAAAAAAAAAAAAAAAAAAAAAAAAAAAAAAAAAAAAAAAAAAAAAAAAAAAAAAAAAAAAAAAAAAAAAAAAAAAAAAAAAAAAAAAAAAAAAAAAAAAAAAAAAAAAAAAAAAAAAAAAAAAAAAAAAAAAAAAAAAAAAAAAAAAAAAAAAAAAAAAAAAAAAAAAAAAAAAAAAAAAAAAAAAAAAAAAAAAAAAAAAAAAAAAAAAAAAAAAAAAAAAAAAAAAAAAAAAAAAAAAAAAAAAAAAAAAAAAAAAAAAAAAAAAAAAAAAAAAAAAAAAAAAAAAAAAAAAAAAAAAAAAAAAAAAAAAAAAAAAAAAAAAAAAAAAAAAAAAAAAAAAAAAAAAAAAAAAAAAAAAAAAAAAAAAAAAAAAAAAAAAAAAAAAAAAAAAAAAAAAAAAAAAAAAAAAAAAAAAAAAAAAAAAAAAAAAAAAAAAAAAAAAAAAAAAAAAAAAAAAAAAAAAAAAAAAAAAAAAAAAAAAAAAAAAAAAAAAAAAAAAAAAAAAAAAAAAAAAAAAAAAAAAAAAAAAAAAAAAAAAAAAAAAAAAAAAAAAAAAAAAAAAAAAAAAAAAAAAAAAAAAAAAAAAAAAAAAAAAAAAAAAAAAAAAAAAAAAAAAAAAAAAAAAAAAAAAA
Source organism: Papilio protenor (assembly GCA_029286645.1). NCBI lineage: Eukaryota > Metazoa > Arthropoda > Insecta > Lepidoptera > Papilionidae > Papilio > Papilio protenor. The sequence goes on from JAGSMZ010000022.1 coordinate 2,111,735, forward strand.
AAAAAAAAAAAAAAAAAAAAAAAAAAAAAAAAAAAAAAAAAAAAAAAAAAAAAAAAAAAAAAAAAAAAAAAAAAAAAAAAAAAAAAAAAAAAAAAAAAAAAAAAAAAAAAAAAAAAAAAAAAAAAAAAAAAAAAAAAAAAAAAAAAAAAAAAAAAAAAAAAAAAAAAAAAAAAAAAAAAAAAAAAAAAAAAAAAAAAAAAAAAAAAAAAAAAAAAAAAAAAAAAAAAAAAAAAAAAAAAAAAAAAAAAAAAAAAAAAAAAAAAAAAAAAAAAAAAAAAAAAAAAAAAAAAAAAAAAAAAAAAAAAAAAAAAAAAAAAAAAAAAAAAAAAAAAAAAAAAAAAAAAAAAAAAAAAAAAAAAAAAAAAAAAAAAAAAAAAAAAAAAAAAAAAAAAAAAAAAAAAAAAAAAAAAAAAAAAAAAAAAAAAAAAAAAAAAAAAAAAAAAAAAAAAAAAAAAAAAAAAAAAAAAAAAAAAAAAAAAAAAAAAAAAAAAAAAAAAAAAAAAAAAAAAAAAAAAAAAAAAAAAAAAAAAAAAAAAAAAAAAAAAAAAAAAAAAAAAAAAAAAAAAAAAAAAAAAAAAAAAAAAAAAAAAAAAAAAAAAAAAAAAAAAAAAAAAAAAAAAAAAAAAAAAAAAAAAAAAAAAAAAAAAAAAAAAAAAAAAAAAAAAAAAAAAAAAAAAAAAAAAAAAAAAAAAAAAAAAAAAAAAAAAAAAAAAAAAAAAAAAAAAAAAAAAAAAAAAAAAAAAAAAAAAAAAAAAAAAAAAAAAAAAAAAAAAAAAAAAAAAAAAAAAAAAAAAAAAAAAAAAAAAAAAAAAAAAAAAAAAAAAAAAAAAAAAAAAAAAAACCTCCGCGTCCGCCGCCGCGCCCCCCGCGCCGCCCGCGCCGCCCACACCCGCCCCGCCCACCGCCGTGCCGCTGCCTGCCGCCAGAGAACTGGCAGACCTGCACAGACAGTTTACATAGATAGATAATTAAGATAGTGGATATCAGCCTTTTTGGTTCAAATTTACTGATCTAAATCACACGTGTGATCACAATAGCAATCGAAATCTATGCTGGGTTTCTGAAGTCTACATTAATTTTATCATTAACTATTGATTCATTAGTGTTAGGTTGAACATAGTTTCAAAGGAGTGAAACTCAAGTTACGTAGTTCGGAAACGCATTTCATGAATTTATGGAGCCAATAACACTAACGAATGGTTAAAAGTAGCTGGGAAGGGCCATTATTTGCAATGGGCAATGCATTTTTGCACTCAGTTTTCCTACAAAATAATAAAAATGATTTTCGATCCGATCTAAAGATGAAACATATTTCGGTAAAATAAAAATTTTCACGATATAGGACTATGTGTGTTACCTTGAAGTGGATGGCAGGTTGTATGCGTCGAGTGCGTGCTGGCGCGGCGGGCGGGGGAGGCGGGGGAGGCGGGGGAGGCGGGCGAGCCGGGCGAGGCGAGCGAGGCGGGCGAGCCGCCCAGCGCGCACCACTCACACGACCCGCTGCCCGACGACCCGTCTGCGGGACCAACAACGTTACGGATAGGAACGGGGATAGGACAAGGATGGAAAACTTATAAGATTGGAACTGGAATGGGGTGGGAACTTCTGGGTAAATGGCACTTTGAGCTCAATTAAAATGTTCATCAGGTGTGCTACCTCTAAATATACCGTAGATCATGAACGTTCTCAACTCAATAAAAGCCATATGTACAGTCAATTTCACACTTACCAGACATAGTTTCTTCGTCAACATCATTTTCCTCGTTAGAGTTCTCGTCAACATTGGTGGGGTTGATATCTTCTGTCAAACTCTCAAGCTCCGTGAACATAAGCTCCTTTAAAACAATAATAGAGATCATTTAATTCGTATTAGATTTTTATTTCATCTAAAAGGACATTACACACTTTTTATTAAAGCTAAATAACCATTTATAGTAATTAATATGAAGTGTAGATTCTCACCCCGGTGTCACTACTAGTCTCTGAGGCGACATGGGGACTCTGCGTGGCGTTGGGGCTCTCCGCGGCGTCGGGCGGCGGCTCCAGCACCGCCTCGGACTTCGCCCCCGCGCAGTTCAGCTCGGGCGAGGACATGGAGGCGCACAGCGCTGCGCTGCTCGTCGCTACTGTCACCTCCGTCACTGGACTGCTGGCCACCGCTATAACACAACATTCTTATATCTACAAGGCAGCTTAAAAAAAATATGCTATATTGCAGTACTCTACAGGTTGTGGATTTATGGGCGTGGTTTAATATTAACGCCCCCTTACTCCAAATAGGTGTTTAATATTTGAATTAAGCAAAATTTCATTAAAAACTATCAAAGGCCAATGGATGAGTGAATTTATTTACCCCCTTCGCCCTCATTTGCATGATACTTTTTTTAACGCTAGCCGTTAGCGTTTTTAACGCTTTTGACGCTTAAAAATCACTCGAATTGCAACACTGCGCCCTTATAAAGCGTCGCGTTTTAAGAATCTTGTGGCACATTATAATAATAGTATTTATCAAAGTTTGTTGTGATACCAGTGAGGGCGGTGTCCTTGGGCGGTGCGGCGGGCGCGGCGGGCTGCGCGGGCGCACGCAGCTTGTCGTGTCGCGGCAGGCGCGCGGGCGGGCGCGCGGCGCTCAGCAGCGTGTGCAGGCTGACCAGCGCCATGCTGTCCGCGCCCCCCGCGCCGCCCGCGCCGCCCACACCCGCCCCGCCCACCGCCGTGCCGCTGCCTGCCGCCAGAGAACTGGCAGACCTGCACAGATAGTTTACATAGATAGATAATTAAGATAGTGGATATATTCAGCCTTTTTGGTTCAGATTTACTGATCTAAAGATCACAATAGCAATCGAAATCTATGCTGGGTTTCTGAAGTCTACATTTATTTTATCATTAACTATTAATTCATTAGTGTTAGGTTGAACATAGTTTCAAAGGAGTGAAACTCAAGTTACGTAGTTCGGAAACGCATTTCATGAATTTATGGAGCCAATAACACTAACGAATGGTTAAAAGTAGCTGGGAAGGGCCATTAATCTATTATTTGCAATGGGCAATGCATTTTTGCACTCAGTTTTCCTACAAAATAACAAAAATGATTTTCGATCCGATCTAAAGATGAAACATATTTCGGTAAAATTAAAATTTTCACGATATAGGACTATGTGCGTTACCTCGAAGTGGATGGCAGGTTGTATGCGTCGAGCGCGTGCTGCGCGTGCGCGTGCGAGTGCGCGTGCAGGCGGCGGTCGAGCGGCGCGTAGTCGCCGAACCCGTAGCCGGACTGCGACGACACGTCATTGTTGCGCGTCGTGTCGTCCAGGAATAGAGACGTATTTAGAATACCCGCTGGAAATTATAACATGTCATTAATAATATTTCAAATGCGAAAATTTGGATGGATGTTTGTTACTGCAAAAAATCTAGAATACATAGGTGTCCTATTCTTAATTTTTTTTAATTCCCCGCGAACGGATACGTTGCTAAAAGCAAATTTTAAATACACTTGGTAACTGAAAGAACACTTTATTGGTTTAAACATTTCTTGTGATCTTTGTGTTGAGACACAAGAAGATTCAATTCAAAAATTAATAAATCCCTTAATCGGAAACCGTAAACAGACACGGTAACAGTATTAGCAAGGTCAAGGTGGAAAAGGGGGAATCAGTTAAAGAAAAACGTCATAGATGAGAGAATTAGGGCCTGTCCCACCAAATTGTAAATTGTCTATTAACAATCGAACGAGAAAAATATGGAAATATTAGATTTTATTCTCTTATCTGACTGCGACGTCATTTTTAAGCTATCTGAGCCTCTATCAGCCAGTAGTAGGAAAAGCCCTTAGTCTATGACATGCGATATGAGTGCGTTCAATGACAATAACATTGGTATATGGCATTAAAATATGAATACCTGGACTGGTGAGTCTTTGTCCATTGATGATGCTCTGCGTGGTGTTGAACTTCCACTGGCTGCCGTAGAGCAGGGAGTCGTTGAGCGCGCCGTCCACGGAGTTGTTCTGTGCGGGGTTGTCCTCACCGTTGCTAGGCGACGGCACCGCGCTGCTCGGCGCGCGCGTCGCCGCTATCGAGTTACGTGACATTTCCAAACTTAAACGCTGGAAATATAAAGAAAACGTGTTACATAGAGTGTAAACTTTTTATATACCAAAATACACACTTTATCGATCTTATTTACAATATTATAGATGCGAAAGTTTAGATAGATGGATGTTAGAGTTCACAGCCTAAACGAATCTCGATAAAATTTGGCATAGATGTAGAATTAACTTTTTTAATTCGTGGACGGAGTGGCGAGCGAAAACTAGTTTTAATATAAAAAATATCAACTAACTTCTTTGAGATCATTTATCTGCAAAATGTGTTGATTCTGCATCGTTATCAGCTGATTGATATACCACTGTTGGTCCCGACAACGCTGGTAGAAAGTGGGGGGTCGCACTTGAAACCTGGGAAATATAAACAGAGTATACAAAAAAGTCGTCGGTGGCTCAGGTATTTAAGCAATTGACTTGTAATCTACAATTCCTGGATTCGAATCCCGTCATGTACCAATGTGTACTTCTATTTTAAAATTTAATATGTACATACATATGTATATAATATTACCCGACGTTCTCACGGTGAAGGAAAACTTGGTAATGTCACCTGCATTCAAAAATGCAAATTCAAAGATATGTATGAAGTGAACCAACCCGTGCACGGTTGGCTATGGCCTAGGGACGTATAGTGAGCTGGTGATGATGATACAAAGAAGGTAAAGCAGTTTGATGTGATAAATGGAGGGTGTATTTTGTAAGAGTAGTGAGTTAGTAGTGAGTGAGTAGTGAGCGAGTAGTGAGTAGTGAGTGAGTAGCGATTGAGTAGTGAGTGAGTAGTGAGTACCTGAGTATGAGTGTGTCGGCGTCAGGGTTGAGGTAGCCCTCGCTGGCGAGCAGGTCGAGGCGGAAGAAGCGGTTGTACCCCCAGCACTCGCCCACCTCGAAGTCGGACGCGAACTCGCGCACGATGTTCTTGCTGGGGTCGCGCGACACCTGGTGCAGCATCTCCACGCGGTACTCGTACCTGAATGTACCCACCGATGGTACACTTTATTTGCAATAAAGTACACTTCAGTAAAGTAAGCGATAAGCATCCATAGAATTTAAGTCTCTTTAGCTTTTTAATTTTTTTTTGGTTCAATAAGTTTATTTTACATTACTTTTGTACACTTTTTGTCAATTTTGCTGTGTGTATGTCATAAAGACTGTTTTTAACATTTTTGTTTAATATTTAGTCGTTATACAAAACTAAAAAAACACTTTATTAATTTGGTCTTTGATTGAATTGATAAATGTCATAACATTCTCAACATCTTTAATATCTTAAGAGTATATTCTACATGTATGACTATTGAATGATATAGATAGCAGCATATAGCACTAACAGATATAGCATATAGAAGTATTATTACAAAGCTAGGGCAACGCTTCCAACAACCTAATTCAACCAAAAATACCACGAACGGAAAAAGCTAAATTTAATATTTTAGCAAAACAGTTGCGAAAATGAATATGTTTATCCTTTCTCTTCATAAAATAAGCTTCCTTTTTTAAAATACAGATTGTATAATTTTAATACCTATTGCTTATGAACATATCGCCTACAAAAAATTAATTAATGGCATAAAATTGGATCAAACATGTATCTGTTAATTCACAAAAAATGGTAATAAAACTGTAAACAAGATAACTTTCCCCTATTTAAGGAAAAAATATATATTTTTGTACTTTTGATCAAGTAAAATACATTTATTCGTCTTTTTACATTATTTCATTGTAGATAGAATAAACGAAAAAAAAATAAACGATACGAAGTCTCAACTCTATCTACAAATGATGGACAGCTCAACAAATCTGCAAACATGCTCGCACACAGACACTACAACGAGTGAAGCCGCAATATTTCGTATAACTCACCTCTTGCCTACCCTTAACTTAGCAAAGCTTGAAATAATCAAATATCGTATGTTACTCCCAGAATTATTATAAAAGTTTTCTTGTCACATAAAGTAGATGTTAATCACAATTTTATATACGTAAAAATAGAACTTCTTAACACTTACTGCCACTCTCAGTCATTTAACGGTTACATAAAAGTCACTAAGATTTATATATACGAATAACTAAAGTGGAAAGATTTCAAAGAAGAATCGGAATCTAAAAAAAAATAGTAAAAAAGAATTTTTACTATTTTTTTATTCCATGGACGGAGTCGTGAGCAACAGCTAGTAGTTTAGTATAAAAATAAAAAGTAACCGAGTGTAGCATTTAATGTAAGTTTTACATAATGTTTATTAAAGTATATTTAAATCATATTTTTCATTATTACACTTTATATAACCTAAAAAAAATCATTAACATATATGGTGTTAGTAATCAAGTGTTAGAGAGGGGGGTACGAGGTGACGTAGGTACTCACTTGGAGGTCTCCGGCAGGCCCGCGCTGAGCTCGAGGAAGACGGAGAGGTAGTTGCCGCGCACGACGCCGTTGCCGTCGGGGTACACCTTGAGCCGCCAGCAGAGGCCGTTGACGTGCAGCGGCGCGGAGTACACCGGCGCCGCCGCGTGCTGCAGCTGCGTGAACCCCGACAGCGGAAACGTGCTGCTGTCGTAGCTCGGCACTATTTCACTGTCACACACGTACAAACATTTAACACTGAATTATAACGCCCGGCAAACTTCTTGAACAAAAAGCAGCGTAGTGGGGGAAGGTTCGCGCACGTACACTTTTAGACAAAATAATTGACATATTTTAAGTATTTGTATTAATTGGGAATGAAAAGATATAATTTTAAATTTTAAAAAATATGACAGACATGCATAAACAGCTTGTGCTGTTTTTTGTAATACTTCAATTCCTTTAAATGATTCTTGTTTTATGAAACTATATATATATCATATACCATTTTTCTGGCTTGTCTTTTTAGAACAATGTGACTTTTTTGTGCCATACTCAACACAAAAAGTAAAAATTGTTATTTACAATCAAATAAAACTTAACAATAATAAACAGATAAGACTCAATAATAACAAGAACAGAAAAATCTACAAACAATTATTACCGAAAACAAGAAACAGCGAAGTGGGTCAACAAAATTGGAGATAAGTGTACTCGGGAGTAAACGGAACGTGAGGAAAGAAGCGGGACGCAAAGGCCCACTGATAAACCAATAGCAAGCGAGCGCGCGCTCGCGTCCCCCCTTGCCCCGCCAAAAAGACCCTAAAATCGACTTCTGCGCAACTAAATGTGTTGTTCAAGATGTTTGCCGGGCACTATACGCGAAGTTGTAATTACGCAAAGTCGGAATTACGCAAAGTCAGGATTACGCGAATTTGGAATTACGCGAACTCGAAAATACCCAGTGTTAAGGGTACTGATATTGTCAGCACGTCTTCTATTTTTCTTTCCATTGTGTGGTTCTTCAAATGGCGCGGGTCTCATACTTGCCTGTGGAAATCAGCGGGCACTGGAGCAGTCACGAAACTGGCCATGGGCTTTTTGCGAACTTGATGTATCATCTTCGATAGTTCTCCGCTCTTTGCTATTAATTCAGACCTGAGAGACAAAGTATTGTTTCAGAATTAATCGTTCTAACAGACCAAATTGACCGAAAATCGGGATAAAACCAAAATATTATTGTGAGACAAATTCGAAATAGAACACAACTGTAACTGTTGCAGTTGTGGAGGACGCAATAGATGAGTTACTTAGAAGAATGCACCTTGTACTGGAATGCAGCTGGTGCTCGATTTCCTGCAGCAGATGTTCGAGCTGCTCCGTCTCCTGCGTGAGGCTGTTCTTCTGTCCCATCAGCGTCAGCAGCTTGGCCTTCAGCGCAGAGTCCAGCCGAGATATCATCAGTTCTACTGCGTTGCGGATCTCACGCACGCGTTCGTCTTTCGCCGCGCGTACCGACTCCACGTTACGTTCCTTGCAAGAATAACAAACTTAAATTAAAACTTACCATTTTAATTTACCTACACATTTTTAAAGTAATCTATAGTAATAACCACTATAAAATTTAACAAGAAAACAGTAATCCTACTACCAAAACTATTCATTGAGTGTAAAATTATGATCCAAAACTAAATAAATTAAAAATTGCTGAATTCCTGGTAATACTAAAAACTAAGGATGTTTACAATTAAAAAACAACAAATTGACAACTTACAACATCCTGTACAAGACTGATGAGCTCCATAAGCCGACGCCGCAGCTGAGAGACCTCGTCGCGGATCTGAGTCACATGCTGCTCGTACACCTCCTCTAGCGGCTTGAAGGTGTGGCCCGAGTGTGTGCCGCCCCACAGCGCGCACTGGTGGCAGATGCAGCGCCGGCACGTCCAACAGTACACCGTCAGCTTCTCCTGATGCGTTGGACATCTGAAACATATACACATCTTCAAAAAGTCCATAGAGATTATTGTTTTAGTCAGTAGTAGCCTTTGTCCGCGATTTCTACATCAATGCCAAATTTCAGCCGTTTAGTCTACAAACATCCATCCATCCATCTAAACTTTCGCATTTATAATATTAGTATGATCGGTCTCATATTAAGATAGGTAGACCAATGACTCTAAGCTTGAGCTTCAGTCAACCAGTCAACTGGACATGGCTTACAGTGCCTCTAGGCATTTTCCCCAATAAAAATATCCTCACCCCACACTTTATTCAGGTTTGCATCCCCTATAGGGGCACATCATCTATTTTATTCTTTATTACATTTAATAACCTATAGATGCTTCATACAGGGCATCACAATTATGGTAGGTCACATTTTAGTGGTGGGAAAGTCAAAGATTGACCTTGATGAAGCAAAAGGGCAGAATAGCATGGTGTTAAACTACTATAAAAGTAGGTAATGGACGTGAACTTTAAAACATAAATAAGCCAAACATGTATGTTTATCTTGTGTGACGCCCACATATAGAGAATCAACTCCTGTGATTAAGCCATTCTTTCAGGATGATTATGTTGCTTATCTTTGTTAATGTTAATATTTTATTAATTCTGTTGAATTGAAACAATTTTATTTTGTAATAATCACTTTAATGTGCACAGCATGTTTAATTGCCATAACAGTGAATCTGATTACTAATTAGTGCATAACAAGGATTACATTACACTTAAAAAACACAAACACAATGTTTTCGCTTGTGATTGCAATTATTCATGTTATAGTGACCTGAATTTTTATATGAAGACAATACTGTCATACAATTTGTTTCAACTGCAAACACCTGTACAGAAATGGTCATCTCACTCATCCTTCTTTGAAAAAAGAGAGAGCAATAAAATGGATAGTCTATACTAATTTTACATCTTCCTAATATAACAAATGTGAAAGTTCATATGAATGTATATAGAAGGTTAGGGATTTCCATGAAATTTGGCATATATGTAGTCTGGAAGAACAAATAAGCTACTGATTTTTTTTTTATTTTGTACGGATGGAGTCGCAGGCAACAGCTAGTATTTGTATATACTTATGCAAGTGTTCATTTATGTTTGCAAAAAATAGTCATTAACATATGTATTAAAAAACTGTTTGCCCTTTTATCTTCATCCATTTAAAAAATAAAAATGTGTTTATTAATTCATTACCACTCATAACTGGTTCCAATAAGACCTTATAAGTAAAGAATCTATATGGAATGTTGATGAACAACATCCAGCTTTAATAAGAAGTGGTAGAACTTATAAACAAAGCATTCAAGAAATAATGTGATGATTCAACAATTAAATACAAAGGCTTGTTTATAGGAAAAACAGTGGGCATTATTGTTATTTTATTAAGTATTTCCCATCATTGTTTTATAGAACTTTCCCTACTCAATGTCATTTGAATAGAAGAATTTTTGTTTATTAGATTTTAAAAATTTTGGATCTCATAGGCACTCATCAGAAATTGATTGCAAATAAAAACTTTAATAGCTGAATTAATTTTAAAACCCTAATTCATATTATCTATTTAGAATGTTTCATGAAAATCTCTTAGTTTGTTACATTATAAATTTTCAAAGATAACAGGTTCTCTACAATTCTTTAATTGATTTTGAGTATGAATGTAAAATATATGTTAAATAAATTTTCCACTAATAATAAAATTTACTAACACAATATTAATCCATTCTTAGCTTTCTTCAACCATAATTTTATTTATTTCTACCCTCAACTTTAAGTTTTATCGATCAGAATGTATAGTGGTGTGACCCATTGTAATAGAAAAAAAACACAAAAATAAATATAATAGGTTTAAGGTGTGATAATATATAAATGTGATATGTACACATGTTGTTGTTGTGCCATACTTAAGACTGCACAAAGTTTGAAGTGTTTGTGATTCACACCGACAAGTTCACTTTGAATACTACTTGAAATCTAAGATAACACAGTACCTGTCCCTGAAGCTTTCTCGTTGACTAGCTGAGTTACTTTGTTGCATAGTTTCTATTTGTTGGGTGACCTCCTCTACCCAACGGCAGTTCACTAATTCGTGCAGATGAAGTGCAGCGCGACAGTGGGGGCACTGAGACCGCTGCTCCGTCAGCCAGCGCCGGACACAAGCATAGCAACAAAGCTTCGAACAATGAGGGCATAGGTGCGCGTCAACCAGCTTCTCCATACAAATGAAGCACCGAAATACCTCCGCCAGCGTCTAAAAAACACCAATATCATAAATCCATACATAACTCGGGTCAAGTTTAACTGTCAACAGTATGTAGGGCAAATCGATTTACCTCGACGATCTGCTCTTCGCCATTTCCATTCCCTTTATCTCCCCTCGAAGCCATGCTTAGAGTTAGAGAAATCTAATACGGGGAAACCAAACTCTTCACCATAATTTGTATCGTTTTTACATAGTTCTAAAGAGGCAATTGAATATGTTTCGCAAATAAAGTGACAACAACAGAGGTAACCAACCACTTCCGTATTCGAATATCAATTGAAATCAAAATAAAAACAAAAAAATTGTGTTGCCATTGGTACATTATTTTTTGCCAATAAAATATTAAAATTAAAAATTGAAAAGTCTCACAACGTGATCTATATGGAAAGGAAAGAAACATTTGCCAAGTTACAATTCTTTATTACTTATAACTTAAGTTTTGATTTTCACTTTGTTTCGTATGGTATAAAAGTTAAGTCCTGCAGACATAATTACGATTTTTATAAATTTCAATGCTACATCTTATGAGCACAATCTACATGAGATTATCTTTTAAGTTTAAAATTTTAGGAATTCACAATTATCAAAGTCTAGTCATTTTCATTTTTCTTAATAGAAAACCACTATAATTTGTAACATTGGTACGTATTTATTTTTTTCAAATAAGAAACACGCATAGAACTGTGGAAGTTTATTGGTACTGCCAACACTCGTTGAATGTTGCATGAAAAGAAAAAGAACTCGAGATAAATGTAATACGATGAAGCTTGTGGACATTTTTAGCGTATTGAATACGATTTGTGATCACTTTCTTTGTAAAATATGTATTTTTAGGTGGAATTGAACCTTCCCTGTAAACTTAATCAAAGCAACAACCATAGACCAATCTTTTGACAGCTGTCGGATGTGACGATAGACGGAACTTTCAACTCAACTCAAACGTCAAACTCAAACGTCCTTCGTTCCATAGATTCAAGTCTAACCTATAATATTTTGAAGTTTTATAAATCATATTTTGTCCACAGATGTATATTTATGAATGTTTTTACATTTTCCAACACAAAAATAACTAATTAGTTAAGTAAGTGTATGACATTTTTAGTAACAGAGTTTTTAAAACATCAGTTATGTGAAAATTAATGAAGTTGACAAATCAAGTGCAGTAAACAAACCCATAACACATTACATAATTTATTGATTTAATTCAAGTGTACAAATAAAACTTATTAATTCCATGAAGAAATCATTTTAGATAAGTTTAATTTTATTACAACTTTTTTTATTTCAGAATGTTAACCTAAGAAGAGTGTGCCGAAATTACCTTACCATGTCCTACCTAAAGGTGTTGCACTGCAGTTTTTGTGTTAAACATGGCATCTACAGCCTATCTACAAAATCAGTCCTGCTTAAAATTGGTGTAAGTAAAGTATTAATATTTTCATATAATGTTTATTTTGATTTTTATTCAGAAAGATAATGAAACAAGCCTATCATCATAATTGATGGATATGTGATTTTTACTATTAATTCGGTTTTCCTTTTTAGCAAGGGAGAGAATTACAGCAGCTGGCTAAAATATCAACTTCAAACAACTACAGAAGTAAATTACCAATAACAACACAAACTCAGAACTTGCAAAATGTGAAGAGCAAAAATGTACCACAAGACACCAGAGCGTGGAAAGAAACACCAACACATGACATTAAAAACAACATGGGCAATTATTGTATGATGCTATCTAAATTTCGTCTGACTTGTAAGTTATATTTGTCATATTCTAAAATTAATTATAGTTCATGGATATCATAAACCCATTTTGTGTCAAGTAAACATTATTTTAAGTGACACACAATATTACGATTTTATGATTTTTATTGTTTTTTATTTTAGAATTTTCCTATAATTGTATCAATAATGTATTCCAGCTCTAGTAGTAATGACATCAATGGCAGGCTATGCTCTGGCACCAGCATCATTCAACTTCACAACATTTGCCCTGTGTGCGGTCGGGACTGGCTTAGTGTCATCTGCCGCTAATTCTATCAACCAGTATCATGAGGTGCCGTTTGATGCTCAAATGTCAAGAACTAAGAACAGAGTGCTTGTTAAAGGATTGCTAGAGTAAGTAGTCATAAATAAATCTGAAGTAAATCCTGTTTTTTGGAATCTTACTAATATCTTAAATGCAAGTTTATATGGATGTTTGTAGCCTAAACTGCTGAAGGGATCTTAAAGAAATTGGGCATACATATTGAGTATAGTCTAGTAGGATACATAGGCGACTTAATTTTGTTTTTTTAATTGTATGTAGACAAAGTTGCGGGTGAAAGATAGTTATGTATAATTTCCTTCTGTTTATTAAGGGAAAATGTAATTATAGTTACTTTTTTTAATTTCCAGGCCTGTCCATGCCATTAGTTTTGCAGCGGTTACAAGTGCAACTGGACTTGGAGTATTGTATTTCGGAGTTAATCCACTGACAGCAGCGTTAGGTGCAGGCAACCTTGTGCTGTATACATCTGTGTATACTCCTATGAAAAGGATGTCTATTTTAAACACATGGCTTGGATCAGTCGGTATGTAGCAAATATCACTGTTTATTATTAGTGAAAGTATTTAAATTAATAAAAAAAAAAGGAATAGAAATGCTAACATAATGGAAAATAAATAAAAGTGAGGCACTTTGTAATTATGTGTTCAAAGGTTGCATTAGAGATCTTTATATAGTATCTTAGAATTGGGAGCCATTGTCAACCTTCTATCACCTTACAGAGCCATAAAAAATAATGTTTTTTCCTCAGTGGGTGCGATACCACCATTGATGGGGTGGGCGGGCTGCACGGGCGGTCTAGACGCGGGCGCGCTTGTGTTAGGCATGGTGCTGTACTCGTGGCAGTTTCCGCACTTTAACGCCCTCTCATGGAACTTGCGACCGGACTATTCACGTGCTGGCTATAGAATGATGGCTGTTACAGATCCTGGTAAGAACAGAAATTAACTTTTGTCCACATCTCTGCACGGAATTAATTAAATTCTTAGGAAGTAGCCTGGCTATGTGTTCTTCCAGATTATGTTCTACATCTGGCCAAATCGCACCCAGATTCGTTAGACGTTTTGAATACGTAGTAAAAAACTTTCGCATTTAGAATGTTATAGATAATTTATTGATGTGTATAGATAATATTGAACACCTTCAACCTTGTACAATAATATATCTGAGATTTAAAGTATAACTTTATTTTCAGGTTTATGTAGACGAGTAGCTCTAAGACACACTGGTATTATAACGGCGACCTGCATTGCTTCTTCATATTTAGATGTGACAAATATGTGGTTCGCTTTGGAGTCTTTACCATTAAATTTATATTTTATGTACTTAGGTGAGTACAACTGATAAATGGTGCAAGGTTTAATTAAATGTGTCACACTTACACACCTGTCAGTATAATTTAGGTTTTTTAAATGAACATTTTCATTTTCAGCTTGGCAATTTTACAAGAAATCCGACAGCGGTAGTTCAAGGAAACTGTTCAGATTCTCTCTGATACATCTACCCGCCTTGATGTTACTTATGCTAGTCAATAAGAAGTATTGGAGTTCGAGTGAAACTCACGAAGTTAAGGATATGATAAAATCGCAAGATTTGAACAAGTTACCAGAGTCCAAGAGGCTGACGGTGTTGCCGCGCGGGCCAGTCGTTACCGCACAAGAAACGGACTTATCGAGAAACTGATCAATTTACTTACTACAAATATGTAGAAGCTAGTTTTTTTCCTCTGTAAATAGTGTTTATATTTTATTTACTTTAGCTTGCGTTGTAAGATAATAAATCCACATGCAATTGTTAAAAAAAGATTAATTTATTTTGTTACCATAGCTTTTTCGACTTTAACTTAAGAGTTAAATGAATAATACGAAAAATAGAAAAATCTTAAAATTTATTTTTGTTTTTCTTTTTTATTTGTATAACTTACATTATTGTTGGAATTTAGAAAATATCAATATATACTACAAATAGAATGAAAACTGTCGGAACACAATTTACACATAAACAGAGGTGGACATTGGGCTTGGTACAAAACTGGATAACAAGTTAAGTAAAACATCACGCCTTCAACTGTTGGAGACCCGTTTTCTAAACAATACTTGAGAATCTTCACTTGGCATATCATTTCCTGCAACAAACAATTCTTTTTTAATAATTACAAGCCAATCCGACTTAAGAGACTAGTTGGTTTTCATTAAAAGGTTCATGAAATTTACAGTACATATGCACTAGAGAAAGCAAAGTTAGGTATATTCAGTTAACGTAGATATTATAATAAAACTGACTTGTGTTTCTTGGAGCTGCGCTCGTGTTCGCGGCTGTCGTCGCGCGACCGCTTGTGCGAGGACTTGCCTTCGCCGTGCTTCTTGTGCTCGCCGTTGGACTTGTTGTGCGACGACTTGTGCTTGTCGTGGTGCGATGACTTATGGTGTTTGTCGCGGTTCTTCGACGGACTGGATATTACCATTACAAATTAGTATAAAATTATTCCATTCTACATAAAATTTTCATTAATTAACTACTGTATAATTTCTTTAAGTCAGCCAGACGAAAGTCTTATTATGTGACAAACGAGCAAGCAGTCACCAGAATTCACCAAAATATCGAAACTACTGCTTTCTTTTTACATTAGAGCTTATTTAAGCTCTGTCTATCTTTAATAAAGACAAGGGAATGCTTAGAGAGAGCATTTCTCCCCAGCTATGAGTCCCATCCCCGTCAATTCAACTTCCCCTTGTACTTAAATGGGGAAAGGAGGACTATAATCAGTCCTCCGGCATGCATACTCATTAGATTACGCGGAATTACTTCCACTTCACGTCTGTCTTCTGTGTGATCGTGGTATTATACATTCATGCAAAGATGATCATCGACTAATGGAGTTTGTTGTACTGATTTAATAACTTATCATACCTGCTACTGCTATGTTTAGATGGAGACTTGTGACTGGAACTCTTGTGGTGTGAACTGGAACTCTTATGGCTGGAGCTCTTGTGACTGGAACTCTTGTCGTGCTTGCTCTTCTTGCTGTGTCCTTCCTCAGAGTCGAAGGAGCGCGGCATGTCCCTCCCTCCTTTTCTCTTCCTGTCAAAGTCCTCTCTGTGGTCGTAGTTACGCTCCTTCTTATCTTCCTCCGCCGCTTCTCGTTCCAGATCTGACCAATCTTTGCCCGATTCTTCATCTTCCTCTGCTGTAAATGTTACAGTTTTATATTTATAATAACATTCCACTCAATATAAACATAATTGTGGTTATAATACAATATCCTTATCCATTACAATATAAGTTCCTTAAGTAAGTGAATTTTGTAATTCTTATTAAGGATATAAATAAATTCTTAAACTAAATCTAAAGTACTGAAGCAAAAAAAATCACTTATTCTTGTTGTTAAATCAGATATTCGGCAGTGGAAACTCATGTCAACTGTACAAACTTGTCACTGCTATCAGCATGATCCTGTTAAAATATATTTCAAAATACCTTCACTATCACCGGATCCATCAGAAGCATCTGATGCTTCAGAATCATATTCCGAGTCATCGTCCGACTCCTCCTCGGATTCTACATCCGTCGGCTCGTACGCATCGTCTTCTTCTTCTGATTCTTCATCCTGTGGATAAATATTAATGTGAAATGTATTAAAAAAAGCTCTCCCCAATACTATTTCACTAGTTGAGTTAACACACTCAATGCTATTTATTTAGTACCTTGCGAGTTGACAAACTAATTTTGACTACCCACCTGTCCCGCGTCTTCAGCATCAGATTCCGGATCCAAGAACGACCAGCCTCCATTATTGAAGAAGCCCTCGATATCATCCGTTATAGTTTTCATAACTTTGGTCCAGTTAAGAGACTGTATGCCCTCGGAGTAGCGGATATCACACGAACTATAAGAGAAAAATTAAATAAAAAAACCTAATACAAGAAAATATGATTTTTTCTATGCAACTCTATAATAACCGATTATAATTGAAACATGTACGGACATCTGCAAAAGTTTTAACTATTTTATTTAAACTGAAAAATCAAAACAAGACTTAATTTTAACTTACGGGAATAATATTTTATAATAGTAAAGATATTTTAAAGTAGATAATTAACACTGACCTTATTACATTAAATAAAAGAGTGTTGGATCAATAGGAAAAATTCAAATTGGATCGATCAATTGGCCAAATGGAAAAAATTCCCATTGGATTGATCCAATCAATTGGGAAACACCCAACTTGTTAAATAAACTTACTTTAGCCACTCTTTAACATGATCCAGCATGTTCATTGGCACCGCATTAACCATGGCCACCTTCTTAGCGTAGTCCTTGAACACGAATACCATATCAAAGTTCTTTAAGTGGAACTGCACTCTCTCGAAGTGAACCAACTCTACGTCTTCCAGTGCGATGACGAAGGGCGGCCATTCCGTCAGATTGACGAGCGCGCCCGACGTCGGCTGCAGCAGTACTGTGCTGCGGAACGGTGCTCCGGGGAAGCCTAGCTCTCTGGAATGCAATTTTTTTGGTTTTTTTTAAAATATATTTTTGTGTTATAATAGCAGAATGATGTCTGCTATGTACTGCTATTCTTTAAGACAAGAATATGGTATGAATCCTACATCTGACTAATACTATTAAAAAAGTTTAGATGGAAGTTTGTTAGACTTTATCACCTAAACTGCTAAACGGTTCTTAATGAAACAGGCACAGATATTAGTTTTTGTTTTATAATTCCACGCAGACGGAGTCGCAGGCGAAAGATAGTAATACATTATTAATAGTATTTACAGTGACAAAAAATAGTTGTAGTGGTTAATAAAATGGCAATATCTCGACTTCCTACATAACACTTAATTTAGGAGCTAAACAAGTAATATCCGAGTAGTTTAGTGCTACTACGGGACTAGTTTGTAACTTTGATGTGAGAAAAAAGGACCACTCTTATATGATTCTGAACACTAACTTACCTGAAAGGTGTATCAAACTCGACTTCCTGTTTGGTCATATTCTCGACCCTCTCGCAGAAGCTTTTGAAGGCGACCTTGAGCTTGTGCCGCAGCTCGCGCTCGCTCTGCTCCGCGGCGAGGTCGTCGCGGTCGTGCATGTGCTGGTGCTTGCCGAGGTCCGTCGTTATCTCGCCCACTTCTGTGTAGAACTGAACGTCCACGTGCTTCTTTTTACCTGCAATTATTATATTGTCAAAGAAGCTGCTATCGGTTCATTGAGAAAAATGTTTTAACCTATATAAATATAAAAATTGGCACTTTATAAAATTGAGAGGGCGCATATGAGCTATTACAATTTAGTGTGACTTATGACTACCTGGTCAAATAAATTGTAAAAGGTAAGTTTGAATAGATCAAGAACAGTCAATTGAGATAATGTAAGATTGATCTGGAAGAAAATCTCAAGCGTCGACTCAACGCAAGTAAGATAAGGACAGGTATATAATAAGGACTGTGAATCGGAAAGAGATAAATGGTTGAATACTGGCCTTTAAAATTGCTCTTAATTTTAGTGTTCTGTTGTACTTTACAAGACTTTATTCCACTAAAAGTAGACTTAAGGAGACCTATATAGACCAGTATGTTAATCTTTAAAATCAGAGTGTAGTAATATAAAATGACTTACCAAACATAATCGCGTGTTTCAAATGAAAATGTAACAATATAATCATTTCACCGTCACACGGCTGGAAGAATGCGTTTTGAATATTATTATATAAAATGTCGACTTTGTCTCCTCTGACTGAGGTAAATCTAAAACCGTTGCTATGTGCTTCTAATGACCCGCTCATTCTCTTTGTGACAATATTAGGTCTTATGTACAGGTCCTTAAGTTTGGGATTGCCTTTACTCTGTGAGAGAACTAGGGTGTCCTGTTTAACAAGATCTTCCTTCTCTCTCTCTTCCGCTTCTCTCGTTTTAAACTTCTTCTGAACTTCTTTTATCAAACGGAAGCCTGTGTTAAGATTTGATGACGGCGGCGATATCTCGCCCGGCTCTTTTGTGTTTGTACTTCGGTATGTGCTGTAAAAGTAAAAAAAAGTTTATTGACTTACTGTTGCTTTTCTTTTTAAGTAAAGACATAGGTTTTTTAGAAAACATTAGTAATTTTTTAATACAGTTTTTGTACCATTCCAACTAGGCTCTAGGATTGCTCTGGGCATGGTTTACAATAGTCCAAAGGCGTGATTCGAATTCTCAACCACGTGATAGGAAAATGCCCTTAACTAATAGGCTATTGGTGCTTCAAGATATTTAAATAAAGTACATATAATACTTACACTTCTTTAACAAATGTGGCATCTGGTTGTGAATAATTCCCTCCCTCGTTCCTACCCATAGTGGCTCCGGGGTGGAAGAAATTTATCCTTAGGTAAGTGTAGTCACCCTCCACTGATTGTGAAATATTCTTTATCGTGGAAATATGGAATGGAACAGGAACACCAAATACAGGTAAAATAACTGTTTCATATTTGCGATCTGAAAATAAAAAATAGCAATCGTTTTTTTTTTACTGAATATTTTTTCAAGAATTTTGATTTTGATTGGTGCATAATTTCATCGAAATCCATTAAGCCTTTTTTGGTTACGTAGTAACAAACATCCATCCAAAAGTTTGCGTTTACAATATTAGCAAGAAGTTAAAATCACAGAGACCTTTATCTTATATGGATCCAATCAGAATAAATGCTATTCCAAGCAGAATATGTACATGACAATTACATTACACTTACCAACATATAGTTTCAGGTCCTTTACTTCATTTTCCCTAGGCATCTGACTGACACTTTTATATGAGACTGTACTTTTTCTAATTTTCTCACTGTCTTTGCCACTGGATTGTTTCGCGAGACGTTCTTTAGCCTTTTGATTGAGTGCGATAGCCAATTCCCTCTGATGTTCCTTCCGCTTCTCTTCAGAAGAATGCTCCGTTCTTAACTTGGATTCTATCACAGCAGTTCTTTTACCGCGACCTAAGATGTATAAAAAATATGAAAAAATCCACATTTTAGAACAAATTACTTTATTTTTCTTTGGTACATCTTATTCTCCATACAAATCATTATTACACTAAACTTTTCTTTTCAATTTCTATTATATTTGCTATTTTGACATGCATTAACAATATTAATAAGAGAAAACACTTACCTCCATTTTCTATTCGTCCAGGTTTGCATGTAAGTAAATAAAATTATATCAGTAACAGAACAGAAAAAAAAAACACTCCAGTGATATAAAAAGCTTTAAGCGGGAAATATTTATGAATATCCCTTTAATGTGCAAAAAATACTATTGTATTTTTTTACATCTCATTAAGAATGCCACAATAAATCACAATGAAAAAAAAAAATAATATCAAAGGACAGCTTATCCTTCTCTTATTAAACCCTTACCAAGTATTTCAGTCTTATTCTCCTTCTCTTCTTCTTCTTCTTCGTCGTCATCTTTCAAGAAGATGCCAATGTTTTTTATTTTCTTTTTAGACTGTGTGAGGAGAGAAGCCGGTTGTTCCTCATTCACTAATACAGTGTCACCGATAAACAATGCATATGTCTGAAAGTTAGAAAAAAAAACAATTAAAATCGGTGACATTAATAATTAAAAAAATGTAGAACATTTAAAATTAGCCTCTATTGCTCTTAAAGTTATTGTAAAAACATATAGCATAAATCTTTGTATCACGCGTAACTTTAATTTAATGATTTTTCTAAATATCGTTTACCTTTCCTTCCTTCTCTGTCGCCGCGCTATTCGTGAGGTTTGCCAAGCCTATGTTGATGTTAAAAACCATTCCTTTTTTAGCAACAATTGACGTTTTAGGTCCGATCACTATCGAACTTTCACGAAACTCAATACCCATTGCAAAACTATAAAATAAAAAACAGAAAAGTTAAAAAAACCATAATTCCATTGTTTAAATTAAAGATATTGACAAATAAATATTTTTACCCGAATGATTTTGTAAGATTATCGACCAATGCTGACTTTTCTTTCTTAGCCAATGCCAATCCAGCTTCATAAACCGAAGACAGTTTTGCGCCGGCGATTAATTTTTTCATTACTTCCTCTTCCACATTTAAAAGGAAATTATAATTTGCCTGAATGTCATCTGTCGGATTAACTAATAACGTCCGAACAATATTTGAGCAGTAGGATTTATATCGAGCACCTAGAGAACAAACTATTGAACCGAAATGTAAATGATTTTTGTCCGACACAGCACTGAATTTGAGACTGTAATTGCCGCCCGATTGTATTATAGGGGGATAACACATATCCAACTGTGTTGTATCCACTCCTGTTACATATTTCTTATCGGATATTGCTGCTTCTACACCTTCTGCTAGTTTTGAGTGTTTTACTTTCTGAAAAATTAAATAAAAAAGCATTCATTTTATATTGTAAGTTATAGTAACTAAAACTGTACAATACAAGTTATTGCAAATGAATATTGCAGAAGCATTGATTTACTTTATAGCCAGTATTCATAAAAATAAATTTCCAGGTTTTTCTACATTTGATCACTAGATTTTCAGTTTGCTTTACCTATAAATTTGGAATAATAGATGTCTACAGATCAGAGGAATCACCAAGTTATGACTTATTTTGTTATTTATTAATGCTAATTTCAATACCTTGTCGGAATCAATAATTTCCATGACCTGGTCCTTTAAGTATTTTGTAAAAACATCAACTGTGACCATGCATGCTTTCTTAATTGTAATAATTTCTGGATCTTCTTTAGGAGCCATGATGTATGCTGCTGAAGAACTTATATCGATACTATCAAATTTTTCCGCTTTCATAGTTGATTTCCAACTTTCACAGAACTCTCCGGGGTATACATCTTTCACAAAAAGGCCAATCGTTTTACCTGATTTAGATTTTTTAATCTCTTGAATAAGTTTACCGAAATTTTCTTTGTCTTTGTCATTCTATAAGCAAAAAAGATAAAGAATTAAAATATGACGCTAATTCTTAAATTACATTGAAATAGAAATCTAATAAGATTTATGTAAAACTTTAAAACTGTGTAAAAACACATATTATTCTAAGATAAATAAGTGAAGTCTGGGGTTACTCATATAAACATGTCTTAACATTATTTGCAACTTGGGCAATTTTACATATGAAACAAAATTGCCCTACTTACTAAATTGACATAGTACAAAAATGCTAAGTTTGTTAAATTAGGAAAACTAAAAAAAAATTATGAAGTCTATATCAGCAATAAATAAGCAGATAATGGCATGCTACATAATAACATTACTGAGTATACTTATGCTGCAAAATCTGAGTAAAAGACCTAATTTGTACCCATACAAATGTTATCAATAAACAATTACTGATCAAATTACATGTATTACAAATTATGTGATAAATCCACTGAAATTGATGACATTGCCTTCTATGCATTGATATATACTTTTAGTTGTTCACTGTGCCACACATGAATACTTACCCTATCTCTAATAAGAAGCTTAACAGGAGGTAGTTCCGATTCATCTTTGCCATTCTCTATTTGTCTTAGAAATTCGATTTTTTTCTTACTCGCCAAAAAACACATACTGTTTTCTGTAAGTACTGTAAGTGTGTCTGGAAGCTCATATCCAAATAACCATGTCTGAAAAAAAAAGATACATATATAATATTCTGAAGATTTATTCGTCGATATTACCGAAGATTAACTCGTCTGCGAATTATCAAATAAACTTTTACAAAAAGTATTGTTAAACATTCTTACAAAACCATGTCGTTCAAATAAATAACATAAAACAGTAGGGCAATAGCAATAAAAATACTTTTCTCTAAGTTATATCGTCCAGAATATCAATAATAGAGATTTCAATAGTAAAACATGTCCATGCGCACGTTAAAAAAATAAAGTTACAAACCTGTAAAGCTGTTGATTTACTGTATAATGTGTCCTCGTCGACTCCAACACAAAAAATTAAACAATCAGCCTTAGCCAATCCGTCTTCATTTTTAGAATCATAGCATGCAGTCTGTAACAATTTTAAAATAAGACAAGGGAATAGAAATGCGAGCGTAAAAATCTACGCATTGTAACCCACCTTCCATGCTGCATATAACTTTTTCATGCGACGATAAAATGTGTCTTTATCTAGGGATATATTAGACATAGTGAAAATTAAATGAAAAACAATAATATGATGTACGTTTTCACGCCCCAAGAACGAAAAAATTAAACACAATCGAATACATTACAAAATTTGACAGCAAACAAGAATGGCGGGCGTCCGTGCTTGGCTCTAATTTGTCTATGACAAATGTAAAACGTTCCGTTCTTACAATAAAAGCTCTTATAGCTAGGAAATAATTTTAAGCTTTACACGATAATGCATTATGTATTTATTTTAGCGCAGATTGGGTAATTGAGGACTTCTTGAATGTTGTACCAATTTGATTTCCTACTTCAGAACATCACAATCCCTGCATTTTTTAGTTTAAACCGATTAAGCAGATATGTAATAGTCACAAAATAAATGAGATATGTTTGGTAGCTGTTTATTGTTGAAAAAAAAAAGCACCATTAATATTGTACTTAGAAGATTAAGTAATAATGTTTAACATGTATCATCTTACACCAGAGCTTCCCACATTAAGTATACATTTTTGTCCTAAATTTATTTTATTGGTCCTAATCAAAGTTAATTTCACTGGAAAACTCTTATTGTCACTTTCAATATCAACTGTATGCATTATTTTTTCCATTTGTAGCACCATTGCAGGTATGTGTTGCCAGTATTTTCCAGAACCTCTTGTTTGTTTTTCAACATATGTCTCTCTTAGATGGTCATCTTCTTCTGAAAGAATATCTTTTAGTATTATTTATTATTTGCTTAAGTAAAGCATTTTCTTTATATACCTTCATAGTCACTTAAATCTTGTTGAACCCATCTTGTTTGAATGTTAACACATACAATACCAACATCAAAATTCTTGCAAATAAAGCGGCAATTGTTGACCAGTATGTTTAAATAATTTAAACCTGAAAGATAGAATTTTTACTGCAACCTGCTTACAACCATTATATTAGAGAATGGTTCTCCTATATCCTAAGATGGCCAATTAGATCCGGAAAGAGAAATAAACTCAAGAATTTGTGTGTAGGCCAGAGTCCCTTCATTGCAGCTCTCTATCACTAAAATTGACTAAGGGCTGGAAAAAATGAATACTATCCTTTCGAAACCTGTACAATAACAATATAAAAATGTCATATATTTAGGGATGCTATCTATTGCTTATTAAGGTTTTACTTAGATTTAAGAATAGATGAGGAGTAGTTTTAACCACATACTACATACTAATGAAATAAATAGCAATAAAAGAAAATATACCAATTTTGTTATCATCACCAAAATGTTGCAGTAGGAGACATGGCAATGAATCTATTAATATTAACGCCAGATTTTGTATAATTAAGGTTTTATCTTTAAGCTTCTTAAACAAATCTATAATTTCCTCCATTGTCCATATCTGGACTACCTTTATTTTACCCAAACATTGTGCCATTTCCTAAAATTGGACAGTTGTTCAAAAGTTATAATTAGTGATGCATATTTATAACTGTATAAATTAGAACATCAATTACCTCATGAGTATAACATAGGTTATTTAATATTCTCTGAAGTCTAATAGCACTAAAATCTCCTTTTGTATCAATATAAAGAATATGATTGTCTTGCTTAGCACAATTAATTGCTAATTGAAAACATAACTGTGTCTTCCCACAGCCAGCTAGACCACATATTTCAGTTATATATCCAACTGGTATTCCACCACCTAAGACATTGTTTAAACTTAAACCAATACATGAATAACACAATAATGTAAAATGTAATGCTTGAAAACGTATTCATACACGAGTACCTGTCTATTCCTGTATTAATGAATCTTTGTTTATTTTTGTACATAGCAAATAACGAAGGACCATCTATAACTGTAGCTGAAAATTTGTTAAAAATATCGTTCCTGATGTCTAAAATTTGAGATAAATTCAACTTTGTAAGGGTTGATAGTTTTTCTGCATCTTGTTGAAGGAATTCTAAGATTGTTGTAATATTGTTAATCGCTAAAGTTCTTTGTACAGTCTTTGGTATTAGAACGTGGTCTAAGCTAGTTATTTTTTCCATATTTTAAGTTATTATTAGAAAGCCAATCTTAAAATTCATTAATGTGTTGTGTTTATGTTTACTCGAGACTCAAGTCAAAAATGACGCTGTCACTGTCACTGTCAAACAATGTCATTCTGTCTGCTGCACAGAGTATACTTTGTAACATACTGAACTGCTGTCACTGTCACCGCCACTGATCTGTAGAAATGGATCATCAATATAGTGTATCATTGCTTGGAAATAACTGCTTTTGCTTTGTTTCGATTTAAACACGACTATTAAAAGTTGTTTTATCTCTACTTTTATTTCAAATCCTTACCATCATTAACAACCACTACCGTCAGTGCCAAAATGGTGAATATCAAATTGATTTTTGAAATATCACATCCTTTTTGTTCCTTACAGCCGGTCCATTTGTAGAGATTAGTGGTCACGTTATTGTTTGCAATTGATAAAAATACTCTCTTTGTGTCTTTCCTATTTTTGTGCCCCACAATCGGTTCAAAAAGTAGACAAAAAGCCAGCTAGGAATAACATAATGATAAATTAGAATTTATTAATCAATAATCATTGTTAATTTTCACTGAACGAATGACGAAGTGATTGTCACTTATTTATTAAGAAATGTTGCCACACAGCATCAGCTTTGTCACAATTTTGTGATTTATTGTAAAAAGTACAGAAAATGTTACATGCGAATTTATAAGATTATTGGATCACACATGTATATTTATGTAGAGGTCAGAGCGTAATGGAGGAGATAAGTCAGAATTTTTTTTCTTACTAGCATAAACGGGATTATATTTGTAAGAGAGATAATCGTTTAGTGCATTTAATACGTTTTTTTTGTTTTCGT